>JAJOZX010000012.1:2097500-2632500 GCA_023014485.1 Bathynomus jamesi | reverse complement strand
CAAATATTTGAAGATAAAGGAAAATTTTGATTGTAACAGCAAACCTGCAGATAAACAAGATATTTGAAGATGGTCATATTTTTCTTTTGAGCAGCATATTGACAAATCTGATGTTATCATGATTTCCCAAGTTAACTAAAAATGGAAATTTAAATATGTATTTTATTATGGATTAAAATTAAACATGCATATGAGCCAAAATTAAATGCTTAAAATTTAAAATTAAGTGTTAATTTAGAGTTTTGGCAAGTTATGACTTCATCTTTTACAACTAAGAATGTGTAAAAAATTTAAAATTGCAGAATTTAACACGATTACATGATTAAGTTTAATGTAAAAAAATTATTAGGCAATTTAAAAAGGAAATAATTCATCAATAACTTAGCAAAAGTAAAATAGAAAGAATATTAAATTATATTTCCAAACTTGCATTTTATATACAGTTAGAGTGTCACGCGAATTTGGACTTTATATGCAAAAAAGAATGTTAGAATTATTAATTTTTGCGTATTAATATATATTACTAGGGGCACTCAATATATTTTGCCCCACCCTTTTTTCTTAGATAAATAATAGGCCATGGGGGTGAAATGTCTTTTGGGCCATAAGTTTGAACTTTCTGCGCTTCACATAACCGGATTTTTCCAGTTTGAACCTCCCCTCCTTGTATAAAACCGTTTTTAAACGCCCTTCTATAAAACCGATGGTTAACGCAGTTTCGAAAATGGCGTCTAACAGTGATGTGCGTTGTAAACAGAGAGCTGTTATCGAGTTCTTAACCGCAGAGAAGGAAACAGTTGGAAATATTCACAAACGTTTACAAAACGTTTACGGAGATGCTGTTGTTGATCGAAGCACAGTTGGACGCTGGTCTAAACGTGTGAGATTATCGGAGAGAGGGAGAGCTAGCCTCGATGATAAGCCACGCAGCGGTCGCCCGGCATCGGCTGTCACATCTCACACTGTGCAACGTGCTAACAGCATCATTGGATCAAATCGGCGCGTCACATACAAGGAGCTAGGAATTAGTGAAGGAAGTGTGAATACGATAATTCAGCAACTGGGATACTCAAAAGTGTGTTCACGATTTGTTCCTCGCCAACTGACTGAAGATCACAAAGCCCAAAGAAAAGAAATTGCTTCTGAATCGTTGGTTCGATACGAGACAGAAGGGGATGACTTCCTTTCACGAACTGTGACTGGGGATATGACTTGGGTACACCACTTTGAACCTGAAACAAAACGCCATTCCATGGAGTGGCATCACGCAGACTCCTCACTCAAGAAAAAGTTCAAAATGGCTCCCTCTGCAGAAAAGGTTATGGCCACCATCTTCTGGGACATGAAAGGGGTGATTCTGGTGGACATGGTGGGTATGAAGAGCCTTTGAGGTGTGCTCCTCGCACGCCCAGGTCCCACCATCACAGGGTTTGGCTGTGTACAGCCATGAGGAAGTGACCACTACAAGGACACTAACCCTAGCTAAAAGCTTCAACAAAAATGATGTTTACCAAGGAAAATTCATACTGGCAGGACGTCGCCCAGGATAAGAAGGTCCCCTCAACCCGCTTACGCGCCAGGGTGGGTGAGGAGAGCAATGGTGCAACTTTTCTTAATCCCAGAGGAGAAGAAACTTCTCCAAAGGAATCAATGCAGGGGACCCCATCAGGCCAGAGTAATGATCCTGGACCCCAGCAGTTCCAACGGAAAATGGCCCCAAAACGAAACCTGAGAAGGTATGATACAATAAAATGGACTAGTGAAGAAAAGAAAATAATTTTGCACTGCTCTGAATACTCAAGGTTTGAGAAGTGGAACAGGCAGAAGAACATAATCCTAGCGGAGCAAATCAGGAACTCTAACTTACCCGAAGAGAAGAAAAATACCTCTGTCAAGAAACTACAATCATTAGCCTCACAAGTGCATAAGTACCTTACAGATGAAGAAATTAGTAATATTAAACAAAGCGCCCTTAGGGAAGCAGCGAGGATTATATTGCAGAGAAGGAGAAAAAGAGGAAAAATGAAAAGATTGTGGACAAGAGAAGAGAAATGGACACTGATATGGGCTACAAAGTATGCCAGAAAGAAACACGAGAGGCAGAAGGACATCACAAGGGAATGGCGAGAGATCTTCCACTTTTGCCCATGTAAGAGAGACATTCCAGCTACAAGATTGACCACTCAGAAGCACAACTTCATAACCCAGAGGGCATTTAGTGACCAAGAAATGGAATACATGAACGATGAAATAGATAAACTTATGCAGAATGAATCCAGCCCAATAATGAACTCTATCCCACTATTACAGTGCCTTGAAGCCACCCAAAATATTGATGACGATACATCCGATAGTTCAGTGGACACACAAAACAGACAGCACACTAGCCAACATTTTGTAACCAATCCAATTCAGCAAATAGGAATGGGTGGCTCACCATCCAGTTCGCATGGATCCTCTGACTCATCACTGCTTTCTCCAGCCAGATCAAGAACCCCTCCCCCATCACCACCACGATATGAAGATATGGATTTACAGCAAATGGAAACAGAGGAGGAATTTGCAAATATAATTGAAAATGTTAAAACCATGAATATGGAAAGCCGGCCCCAACTGATCAAACTTAGTAAAAATAGAAAGTTTAAACAACTATTATGCAGAGTAAATGTTGCAATTAATAGACTAGTTCCAGTCAACACAGACCTTACTGAACTTAACCAAGTAAATTACGCTGCTGGCCTATACATGCAACAGAAACTTGTCCCAAACTTTAGACCAAAGTCCCTCAGCCAAAGGTGTAAACTAAAACCCCCTCCTTGGAAAGTTAAATTAACTAAACAACTTACACAAGCCAGACGAGAATTGAACCAATTAAAGCAATATTTCCAAGCACCCACACAACAGGGAAAACTCCAAAAACAAATAGGGAAAATAAAGAGGAAGTATAACCTGAGAGATAATCAATTACATGACAAGGCGCTGGAATTGGAGGGAAAAATTCCAGCCATAGCCAATAGAATCAGGAATAAACAAAAGCAGATTGACATGAAAAACCATAACAAACAATTTTCATCAAACCCTAGAGCAAGGGTCGGGGAACTTTTTTGGGTATTACCCAAAAATCTATTTGAGTAAAATGAAAATACCCCCAGACTTCAAAGTAAACAAAAACAAGCCAATTGCTCTTAAAATTGTTGCATATGGTATACAAAAAATTCAAATTCAAAAAATGTTTATTGGATCCATTATTATGGAGAAATAAAAAAAAACCACACATGCTGGCATAAGAATAGCACACAAACAAAATTAGTAAAAAGGATTGAAGAACTGAAGAATGTCATTCAAAACATCACTTCAGGTTTTGGAAAAATGATGCTGTTTCATTTTTGATACAACAACATCAAAATCAGGACGTAAATTCGTAATATTCTAAAATTTAGAATAACGCCACATTTATGTAACAAAATAAAATAAAAATATACGAAAAAAATATCAGCACAAAGTGTCAAGCACTAAAAGCACCTCTTCGGTTCATGATACCATACACACGACTGAGGCTCTGAGGGAAGTGTCTCTCATACCGCACGCATTACCCCCAAAATTTTTAAATTTACCCCATTTGGGGTAATTTACCCCTGTTCCCCGACCGCTGCCCTAGAGGCTTTTACCAAAATCTCATTAAGGAAAGAGTAATAGTCCATGAACCACCAGATCAAACCCAGTTGGAGTCATACTAGAAACCCCTCTTTGAAACCCCTGAACAGCCTAATCAGGATGCTGCCTGGATAGAGACCATCAGGGTAGCAAATGGGGGTAAACCAGAAATGGAGGAGTTATTTATAACGGAAGACAAGATAAGAAGGAAACTGGCAAAATTCTCCAACTTTAAAAAACCTGGCCTAGACAAGCTCCCGAATTTCTGGCTGAAACAGGTCACGGCATTACATCACCATTATACTGCCGCTTTTCACAGAATTTTGCAGGGCGTAGAAGAAACACCAGAATGGCTTACAAGTGGAGACACAACCCTCATCCCTAAGACTCGTGAGACAAATCTCCCAAATAAATACCGCCCAATCTGCTGTCTCGCCACCACCTATAAACTTTTTACAGGCCTAATTGCAGACATTATGTATGAACACCTGGATGCTGGAGACTATCTGGAAAAAGAACAGAAAGGATGTAGAAGAAACTGCTTAGGCACAAAGGATCAGCTGCTTATCAACAAAACTATCCTTGAAAACTGCAAGAAGAGAGGCAGAAACCTTAGTATGACATGGATAGACTATCAGAAGGCATTTGATAGTTTCCCACACTCGTGGATTTTGGAATGCCTTAAACTGTACAAAATCCACCCTACCATTATTAGCACTTTAACAAACCAGATTACAAAATGGCAAACAAACATCAATCTTACCCATGAAAATGGGAAAATATCCATTCCCCATGTCAATTATTGTTAGCAATAATAACAAGGGCTACAACCTCAGTCAAACTAGGCGAAGAAATCCTGACAGTGTACTGAACCATCTACTGTTTATGGATGATTTGAAGCTGTACGCAGACTCTGACCAAAACCTGGAATGCCTATTAAGGATCGTCCATACTTTCTCCGGTGACATCAAAGTGAAGTTTGGATTGGACAAGTGTGCTAAGTGTACACTTAGAGGGGGCAGGAAAATACAAGCTCATAACATCAATTTAGGAAGAGACACTGAGATTAAAGACTTGGAAGAGGATAGTTCCTACAAATACCTTGGGATAGAAGAAAGTGGAAATATAGAACACCGGCAAATGCGAAAGAAAATCAGTGGAGAGTATGTTCGAAGACTGAAAAAGATCTGCAAAACCCAACTTACATCAAAGAACAAAATAACAGCCATAAACCAACTCGCCATCCCTGTTATCAATTATAGTGTAGGGATCATAGACTGGCCACAATCAGAACTAAATAAACTGGATGTTAAGACCAGAAAAATCCTCACTCTAAACAGAACAACATACCGGAACCAGTGTCGTCTTCCCAGATTGTACCTACCAAGAAAACTGGGAGGAATGGAGTTGACTGAGGTTAACCAGCTGCACCGATCATCGACCATCAGCATTGGGCAGTATCTGAAAAGTTCGAGTAGTCCTACAATAGCTCTGGTCCGTGAACACCACAACACAAGGGTAACGCAACATACTTCCATAACCAAACTGGCCCAGCACTTTGGAGGCAATAATATGACAGAAGAAGTAGAAACTGAAAGAGTACCAGCCACCCTAATAGCTAGGAAAAGTCGCAAAAGATTTGTCCAGGAACAACAGGCCAAGCATGCAGAAGAATGGGAACAACATCAAAGAGCTGTAAAATATTATCAGGAATTACAGAAGGATTATATCAACAAAGAAGGATCATTGGAATGGTTAAGGACAGGAGTTCTGCAATATGACGGAGAGCGACTAATAATGGGTACCCAAGATCTTGCACTCCTAACAAATGCATTTAAAAAAATGGCTGGAATAAATAATAATGACAGGTGTAGATTCTGTCATGCTGAGGTAGAAAGTGTTGGCCATCTAATATCAGGCTGCAGGGTGCTCCTGGCAGAGGGGTACTATACAGCCAGACACAATAAAATTTGCAAATATATCCACTGAAAGATCATGATAGCATTAGAATTAGAATGTAATAAAAATGTATGGGAACACACACCTGCACCAATTACTGGAAACAACCATTATACTATATACTATGACACAATAATTCCAACAGCCACTTTTATAGACAATTCTGCAGTAAAACCGGCCTTACTTATTGAGGTCAGTGTCCCAAATGACTATGGCCTTAATAGAGCGGAAAGGGAGAAAATTACCAAATACCAGGCGCTCATATATAACATAAAGAGAAACTGGAGATTGAAAGAAGCTGCCATTCTCCCCATCATAGTTGGGGCAACAGGTATGATGAAAAACAACCTATCAACTTACCTGAACTCAATCCCAGGACAGCCCCAGGCCATAGAAATCCAAACAGGGGCATTTAAAGGAACGGTCACCCTCCTTAAACGAACGCTAGGACAAGTTCAGACATAGTTGAAGTGTTTGGCTTCGGGTGGAAGCCCCATTTCCAACTATAAAAAATACATTGAAGAGTATAAACCAAAAGTGAACATTATGAAGAAAGGACAAACAATCAACTCAGAGGCATATATTGCTAATTTGCTACCCTACAGAGACTCCAGAGACGTATAAAGTGAGTTCGACCGGAGAGAAAACTGGAAGACGTCCTTCTTTTGGACGATAACGCAAGACCACACAACAGTTTGCAAACAAGAGAGGCCATCACAAAAATGCGCTTGACTGTGTTATCCCACCCTTCATACAGCCGGATCTGGCACCTTCAGACTTCCATTTGTTTGGGTCAATGAAGGATGCTATTCGTGGAAGAAAGTTTCAGAGTGACGATGAGGTTGTTGAGGAGGTTAAGAGGTGACTCCAGCAGAACCCAGCGGACTTTTACTAGCAACGAATAAAGGCCCTTGTTTCGAGGTGGAGGAAAGCCGTAGGAAAGGATGGAGACTATAGAAAAATAAAAACTTGTAAAAAAGGTGTGTAACTCCTTGTGTACAAAATTTCTGGAACTTACAAGGAAACTTGGAAGGAAAAAAAAGGTGGGGGCAAAACATATTGAGTGACCCTCGTATTTAATATATTTCGTCGCTGGATTCAAATCACAGTTTAAAATTAGATGCTATTCGAATCGTAATCTGACACGCCGAATTACAGAGTTCTTCAAATTTTGGGATCATTCGTGATGCAATACCTTCTGTCATATCGTGATTCGATATTAACACTTGCAAATAAGTGTTGTATTTCTCTATATTATGATGATTAATTTCAGCTATTGTGCGATTCCATGTAGAGGTTTGATCTCGTAATATCGTCGTTTTTGGTGTAGCGAAAGGAGAGGGGGAGGACGAGAGGTGGGGATAGTGAGAGCGAGAGTAAAGTATCCCACGTTTGTGAAATAACCTAACTACTCTATTCCTAGCATTACCACCAAAACTACAGTGAACAATATATTTATTCTGCCATTGGTTTTTAAAAAATAGAAGTATTACTATGACAACACCGGAGAGGGGGAGGGGAGAGGGAGGGAGTGAGGGTAGAGGACTGGGGTTTAGAGGACTGGGGACTGCATTGTTCCACATCTCGGAGAGGGTGGAGCGGAATTATTGCAGGCAACTGTACCTTAAAATTGGGGCATTTCAGTCTCCAGCCTGGGCACATTTCGGGTGTTGCCAACTAGTATTTTATATGCTTAATTTCATACAAAACATTATTAAGTTTTTATTTACGTACAAAACATTATTAAATTTCTTATTAAACATTATTATCTTTAAAACCAATAGACAACATTTCTACAAAATGCAAAGAAAAGAAAAAGGAAAAACGTACCCTCTAAGAAGGCCCTAAGGGAGAATTGAATTGAATTTACTGTCTCAAGTTCACCTTAAAAGTAGGCCCCATTTCCCAAGGGCAAGAATGAAAAATTAAAATGGAAATGACAAGGGATGGAAAATGCGATCTCCTGATGTCCTGATGGACTGTGTACGACCCTCTCTCTATGTCAAATTGTTCTCCACTGTCTGATCGATTGACTCTCGATCTGCGCTGCACTTTCTTTTAACCTTCTGCCTCAAAAAGTCATATTTTCATTTCGCATTGGGAAAAAACATCTTTATTCTTTTTCCATTTGATTCTAGAACTTAGAAGCAAATTTCTAGCTGTTTTATATTATTTAATTAACTTATGTTACCTATTTGCCAATATTAAATGATTTTTATTTTTATTTCAATTACTATTTCAAACTATGATTATTTACGAATGCATGATTTGTTGAAATGGATTTGTGGCATCACTTGACGTATTCTCTCACACCCAAAACAACGTCACATATTCCAGTACAAGCACGTTGAGACCTGTTCGGATGTTTTCTTGCAAGCAGTCACTATTTTTTTGTGATTTACCTTAGGCTTACTTGGGATTTATATCCTAACTTATGTTTTTCATTTATGTCAAAGTTTTACTATATTTTTTTATTATTAATAAAACCCCAATTTTACAATCCTAACATTATCATGAATATAGTTGAAATATCTGAAATATCAATAATTAGCAATTTTCGATTTGTTATAATGCTGAAAATTAATCTTTTTGTCATTAGCATATTAGTTGGAATCATCAAATTCATTCCATGGCTAATTTTAATAGAAAGAACCCAATCTCTAAACATTTTTCTTTTCAAACGAATAAACAAAACTTTTATTCAGAAAAAGAAGACAAGTTACATAGAGTTTTACATTATTTTTCAATATCTTTCTTTTTTTTCTCCTTTCACTTTCTTCTTACCTAACGTTTGGCGACATTTCCCAGTTATCAGCGGTAATTTGTAACTTGTAACTAAATATCAAATTTCTAAGTATTAAAGTAAATAGAAGTGACTATATAATTAAAATAATATCACTACAAATATAAGTAATGAAATCTACATTAGTAATACTAAGGATTAAATGACTATTTGATTCACTGCAATGTATAAGGTTGTAACATATATTCTGCTCGATTTTTTAGTTCATTCAGAACAAAAATTAAATGACTTATAAGAACAAATTTGCTCGAATATTTAGTTTATTCACAACAAAAATTAAATGACATAATGACAAGTTAATCATCAATATAATTCCCTTCTTTTTCTATAACCTCCTCCCACCTGTAGAAAAGTTTTTTATGCCACGTTCGAAGAAATCCTTGATTTCGAGTTAAAAAAAGCAATCACTTCGTTTTCGATAGCTTCCCTGGATTGCAACTTTTGTCCATCTAGGTGGTGTTGCAGACTTCTGAATAAATGGTAGTCTGAAGGTGCGATGTCTGGAGAATAAGGTGGATGAGGCATTTTTTCCCAACCAAATGCCTCCAATTGGGCAGTGGTGATTTGAGCAGTGTGAGGGTGCTCGTTATTCTGGTGGAATAGAACACCTCTGCGATTAATTAATGCAGGACGTTTTTCTCGTAATGCCATCTTCAGTCGTTGGAGTTGTTGGCAGTAGGCTTCAGCTGTGATTGTTTGGTTATCTGGCAGAAGCTTTTTAATGAATAATTCCTTACATATCTCACCAAACGCATTGAAAAATTTTTAATGGATGGGGTCCATTCCTTGGCTGAGGTTCAGGCTTTGTTTCACGGCTAAGCCACTGATGTCGACGCTTAACCCTTTAAGGACTGACGGTACAAATTGCTAACGTTTCAAATACACGCATTCGTAACTTAACCCTACAAAAGATTCAAGACTTAAAGGGTTAATATTGTTATAGAGGACCCATTTTTCATCCCCAGTGACGATCCGATTCAAAAACGGTGCCTGCAGTTGCCGAGAATGCAGTGATGTACAAATATCGATTCGATGTTGAAGATTCGCTTGTAACAAATGATGCGGAACCCATTTTCCAACCTTCACTACTTTTCCTAACAGCTTCAAATGACGATGAATGGTCATATGGCTAACGCCGAGTTGCAGGCCAAGTTCTCTTATAGTTACCGTTGGGTTTTCATCCACTGTTGCTTTCAGCAACTCTTCATCTAACTCATTTGGTCGTCCTGTTCGTTGATAATCTTTCAGACTGTGTCCATTTTTGAACTTCTCAAACCATCTCCTACACATCCATTCGCTCACATCATTTCCATAAACTCTTTGAATGTTTCTTGCGGATTCACTAGCGTTAGATCCTTTATGGAACCCATACAGCATCACATGTCGAATATGCTCTTTCGTGGGCTCCGTGTTTTTTCAATTACTGTAATATCGTAGGGGTGGCGTTGTAACTGTATGAAAAACACCAGAGAAAATATTCATTAGCCTCATCCTACACTAGCCTAAGTCATTCTGTATCATTCTGTATGGTGATAAAACATGTACGAACCTGTCGCCGCGTGTATTTTGCAACATTTCTAAAACTATTTCACATTATCTTGAGGTTATTCTATTATTTATCGTCCGTTTTCTAATCGAGCAGAATTTATCTTACAACTTGATACTTTTGGAATCCTCATAAATGTTCAAAATGTTCCCCATTCAGTTCAATGTAATATAATGTAACGTAATTTCCTCTGGGACACCCTACTGTAGATATGGTGCTCTTAATTATTTAATCTGTGGGGTGTGACAAGGTTAAAAAGATGACATTTTAGATTACGACCTTAATGTTCGTATACTTTTTGTTATAAGCGAGGATATCTAGCTATTGACAATTTATATGTGTGTGTGTGTGTGTGTGTGTGTTTTAGGGGTTGTTTAATCTTCTTTGCAACAGCAAAGGTCATATGACGGAGGGGACCTATATATTTACGTGTAATCTGAACCATGGGTCGCTTTATCACCTGGACGCAGACGACGGTCCCCCATCCAACTACTGTACTACCCAGACCCAGTGTCACTTAAAGATATTTAATGATCTATAGTGAGTGGAGAAATGTTAAACTGTTGTTATTTTTTTTTAATTAGCTGTAAGACAGTGGTTGTCGCTGGTAAGGCAACACATTTGTATTTTTTATGTATATCCTGTGTTGAAAAATTTTCGCAAATTAAATGGACGTGTTTCACATTAAAAAGTTTTTTATCGAAGGTGTTCGACTTTGTTCTCCTGAACCAATTGCTGAACTTTACCTTTGACTTCTGATCTACAATACGAGTTTGAATTGTGGTTTCATCTTGAATCTGTTTATAAATTCGAATAAAAATTTTGACTGCCTCACATTTTGAATTTTGCTTTCGATTTTCACATCAATATTAGCTTTTAATTATGACATTCATTTGGAATAAATTTAAACTCAGAAATAAAACCAGGAAAACCAAATTTCAAAGTTGATGAAATTGAAAATTCATTGCCAAATTCGAAATTATAAACCAGAATCAGTCAAAATTTGTATTCAAAGTCAAAATCAAACTAAAATTTGAATTTATAGATCAGCAGCTAAAGTCGAAGTCAAAGGTAGAATTAAGCCAGTCATAATAAACATTTAGGATAAACAGTCAAAGTCAGAGTCAAATTTCAAAGTAAAAAATCAAGATCAAATCCAAGATCAAATGTCAAAGTCACGAGTAAAATTCAGAATAAAAGTAAAAGTGGTAATTTAAAGTCGAAGTTAAAATTCAGACTCAGAGTCATTCAAAACTCAAAGTTAAAATAAAGGCAACGTTCAAAGTCAGAGTCAGAATTTAAATTCAAATCAAAAACAAGACCAAGAGGATAATTTTAAAGTAAGGCGAAAAGGCAAATCTCAAATTCAGGTTCAAAGTAAAAACTTTGAGTGATACTCAGTCAAAATTAGATAATTTAAAATTAAAAGTCAGAATCGAATTAAAAATTCGGTCAACTCACACGTTTAGACAAATTTTCTAGTTTATTGCTTTAATAGTGATAAAGGTATCAGAACATATACCAAGATATGTCATGACAGATGTAGGTGTACTCATTCGCTCCCTTGCGGGTTCAAATAAACAAAAAAATTCGCACGCTGGACCGGCTACATTGCCGATAACAGTGCAAGCAGTTAAACGTTATACACGCGGGACTGTACAAATTAATTTTTATATTTTCATAAACAATTTGTGAAAGTAGGTATTTAATTTTTATGAAGATTTAATTTCTATAAGTTGCAGTTCTCCAGCGGAAAAACTTTAAAAATCATTTTCATAATTTTCATAAAAGTCTTTTTGCAAAATTTATAATTTATATGACGTTGAACATTTTCCTGTTTCAGTACATTAATGAATATATTCTTACCCGCACAGAGAAGTGGTTTAAAATGTCTACCACTGACGGCTTAGATGAGCTTCTCAACGAAATTGGGATGGGAAGGTGGCAAGTCCTTGGACTGGTTGCTAATTTCCTCAGTAAGTCGATACATTATTTAAACTAATTTTTGCGTTAATTTTATTATGCTCCATTCTTTGGTTAGTCTGAACGAAGGCTGGTGAATAATTTAATACAGTATAGTAGAGTTATATGTAGAGTTTTCGTTAATATTTAAAAATATGCTTCATATTACTCATTATTTATATGTTTTATGAAGATAAAATAGTTCCATACCATTAATATCATTTACAGAACATTTTCGTATTTGCGTATATTCACAATAAAATTTGAGATGTATTTCGGAATACATTTTTCATGAAAAAAAATGATAAAGACAATTTTTATCAGTTCTATAGCATTCATAAGTAACCAAGTGTAACTTTTATTTATTGCAGTATGGTTGGTTTTATCGCCTCACACAATAGGAACAACGCTCCTAAATGCTCCTGTTCCGTTTCAGTGTTTGAAGGACTCAAATCACGGATTACCATCATTAAGGTTTCTGCTCAATCGTATTATTTTTTGATGTAATGTTAAGTTATAATTCCACATAATTCTCTTCATTACAGCTACAATAATTTACTTCATCCAATTGAGTAAATTCTTTCCTTCGACAGAATTAGCATGCGTTACATGGTTGTTGCTATATAATAATATATATATATATATATATATATATTATATATATATATATACACACCTTTCCTTTCAACCTTTCAGGTGTTCTGTGCAATGATTCCTCGTTTCAGAGGCTTGTTGACCCTCCTCTCGAGGTAGCCTGTTGAAGTAGAGAGTTGGCTTCTTGCGCTCTCCACAAGAAAGCTATTTTTTCAGCGTTGAAGATGTTCCCTGTATAGCCTTTAGTTTGGGAACAAGATACATTTTCCTTTCCTGCTTTCCACTGCTGTTTGAATGGTTATAAGGTTCAAAGTGAGATTTGGGACTAGTTTCTCTATTATTTTCCTATGTGTAAATAATGGTGTAACTCTCTCTTCTTCTTTCCAGCAAATATAAATTTAATTCACGTAACCTTTCCCAGTAATGTAGTACTTTGCATCATTTGATCTCGGCTGTAAAGCTTCTCTGAATCTCTTCTAGATGACTAATGTCTTCTTTTTAATATGAGGCTGTTAAGACAGAACAATATTCCAACTTGGGTATAATCAGTGTTTCCAACAGAAAAATCATTATATTTCTGTCCCTTCTTTTAAAAGTTCTCAGTATCTGTCCAGTCATGGATTTTAGTTCCTCACTTTCTTCCGTAACTTAACACTTGAAATTTCTCAGTGTTACATTTCAATTTTACACCAATTGACCAATTGTAGATTCTGTTCATGTCTGTCTATGTAGGTTCTATATCAACTGATGAAGATATTCCTTGGACAGTAACGACTTGCTGCAGCTCACTAAAGAAATTATATATCCATTTTCCAACTTTTCCTGTTTTCCCATATATTTCAGTTTATGTGCTACGACCCCATGGTCACGCTTGTCGAACGCCTTAGCAAAATCTGTGTATATTACATCATAGTTTTTATTTTTTTCTAGTGCATCAATGATGTTATAGTGTTCCATTAGTTGTAATCGGCACGATCTTCCTGACCGGAATCCATGTTGGTTATCATTTAAATTTTTCGGAGTCTCCAAAAAGTAATAGATTTCTTTCTCTTACTATTATTTCAAATATCTTGGAGAGATGAAATGTCAACGACACTGATCTGTAGTTTCTCGCCTCAGATCGATCCCTTCCTTTATAAATTACAACTATCTTCACTCTCTTCAGGATGTTTTAGTGATCGTCTCCATATCTAATATAGGAGCTTAACCATTTCATTCTTGCAGTTTTTAATCAGTGTGTCGTTCCATTTCTCCGCGCCTGTTGCTGACTTTACTTTTAATTTCCCAATAGCTCTTGGAATATCATCTGTTGTGCAGTCAACGTCCGTCCGTTGATTCTTCTTCAAAGAACGCATTTCTATCGCATATTAGTTTAGCAGTTTTGGGAATACTGAAAACCGATTCATACTGAGCTTTTAGTATTTCAGATACTTCTTTCAGATCATCTTTTAATGTATTGTCTTCATTCTTCAAAGGTCCAATAGTGGCGTGATTTTTCATCTTTTGCAAAATTATAAAAGTATTTGAAGTTAACTTTTATCTCTTCTATAGCGTCGTCATCTTTCTCTGTATGGTTCTCAATTAAACCCTGCATGACGCAATCTATGCTCTCCACTTTTTTTACTTATTATTTTTCTAATGCTGTTGTCTTTGCAGCTTCTTACATTTTCAGTCATTGTCTTTCTGCTGTGGAACATTGACCTCTTTTCTCTCAGATCTGCTTCTCTTTCCTCTTTTTGTTTGTTTGGGACATGTTTTTCCACAGCTTCTCGTGTCTTCCCCTCGAGGATTATTAACATCTCTTCCACCGTCTTATCTTTAAAGATGGTTTTCCAGTCATAAAAATGAAAAAAAAATTAAACAGAAGTTATTCGACACAATAAATTCTGAAGATCAGTTACAAGATTTTCTTTTCAAACTGTCAATTTGCAAGAAGCAAGCTCATGCCGCTTATAAACATATATACTGTACATTCTGCAAAGAATTCCAAAATAAACTACACAAACCAATTTCAGTTATTTCAATTTATATCTGAATATATATAATACATTTTCATCCACGCTAATTATGCTGAATTTAGGCCAAATTGTTCACCAAATAATATTTAAATAGGGCTGATTCTAATCTCATCTAACTAAAATACAGAAAACGGGACTAGAATTTTAAAATTTTGTATTGTGCAAAATCATTTCAAGTGTTAGGTTAGATTTTTTTTTTAATTTAAGCGAAAATACATACTAAAGTTAACGAGCAATTTGACTATATTAGTTAAGGCTGTGAAAATCACTTAATATACCAACATCTTAGCACTACACAAAAAAAAATTACAAAATGAATGTAATTCGAACATCTTGTGGTTTTTTTGGGGGGGTCACGAAGAGGCCTCACATACTATTCTAGGTTTATTTGAAGTCTACCGCATCATATAACGGAAACAATTTAGCATTAGGCCAAAACTTACAATATAAAGTCTTAATCTATAATTCAGCCCAAAATAATGTTTGAAATCACTGCTTACATTATCCTATATTAAAAATACATTCCTAATAAAATCCAAAATTTTAGATATGCCGTGAAAATACAAAAGTTTCACTTCAATTACAACTAAAATAATTTATTTTATTTATGTAATTTATTGCGTAATTTATTTATTTTTAATTTTTAAATGACGAAACATCCAAAACTAAAATGTTAAAACCTAATAAAGAGAAATAAGCAAAAAGACAGAAAATTGAACTTCGGGCGGGATTTCTAAAATTTAAAGAAGTCTCTCTCTCTCTCCACGATACTAAAAACAAAAAAAAAAAATGAGATGTATTGGCATCCAAAAGTCACTAAGAAAAAAAATTGACTTAACTATTTGACTCAGGAAAAAACGCGAGCGAGTTAACCCTTTGACGACCAGTATACGTTTCTTTGAACTTAAAAGTTTAAGTTTTATTGTTATTTACAATTAGATATTAGTAACTATAGTCACTTAAATGACCCATTTTTGGGTTAATTTTCCGACAACTAAACGATACCTGTATAAACATGTAGATGTATTTGTAGAAACGTTGCATCATTGTACAATTTATATTATTATTTCCGTTGGGACAAATATGTCCCTTGGTCCTCAAAGGGTTAAACCACATTAAAAGAAAGGCGGGTCGTTTAGGTTTTGTAAATGGTATGCGCCATACTGAAGTCACTTCTGTTTAAACTATTGTTGGGAATGGGAATTTGGAATTTTGGAATGAGTTCACCCAAGGGTGTTCACCGTTGCCACCAAAATATAGTGAAATGTCTTTAATTTCTATTTTACTTTTCTTTACTCTGCGCTGTTTTCACTCGTAATACTTATTTTACACTCTTTTCCTAACTTTATACGAGACAGCCGGGTAGCGCGACCGGTTCTCGACTGAGACGTGGAGCCTGCAGCCGACATTTGCTTTGAACAAAGAGAAAGAGTGGGAAATAATGACGATTGTTACTATTTACTGGTTTATTTGAATTCATATATGATATAGTAAAACTAATGGGGAAAAGCGAGCGCGAATTCATAATTTAACACTGGATCTTAGGGAGAGCCTCTAGTTAACTTTAAATCACAATTACCTCTTAAAACAAAACATTCCTTTTCATAGCAGCCGCGCCCGAGACTGACTTGAACGGTGACTTCTGGGTATGCCTCCAGCCTCATCTCTCTCTATGTTGGCAGCTATTGTAGTGTTTTATATTTTAAATAATTATGTCTTACACATGTTAATTTCATACAATTAAATCCAAAAACTCCAAAAACATTATTAAATTTCTGAGTTAAAAACCAATAGACGACAATTGCTTCCATGCTGGATATAACACCTTTCCAATTTATAGCCTTCAAGTGAAAATTAAAAATTTTGAATTTGCCTCTTTCTATGGCACATGTTCTTTCCTTCCCTGCTGTTTTTATATTGGTTATTATTTCAATAATGTTGTGATCTGATATTACAGTATAATTGGGTGTGTTTCTGTTATGGATTAGGTTGTTGTTGGTGGTGAATGCCAAATCTAGGCAGCTGTTTTTCTTGTATTTTCTGTTATTTCTTGTGGTAACATAAATTCACCAGCTAGAGTTAGTGGCATTTTTGCCTACTCCTGGTCTTCCCGTGTACGTCCTTTGTCTTGGTTTATATATATATATATATATATATATATATATATATATATATATATATATATATATATATATATATTGCATTTATATATTTCTTCTTATATTTCATAAATGGGAAATTAGAATCATCGCAGAGGATAACATTGGGGTTGGGGAGTTTAAAGCTTTCATCAGATTCCTCATCTCTGGAATTGTATCTGAGAATTTTGTAGGTGGAGTGTTCGGAAGTCTGTATATTACAATTAGTAACATGTTTAATTTTTCAACTTTTGGTGCTACTAATTCTACGTACTTATTTGAATTACTTACTCTAATAATTTCTGCCTAATGTTTTTGATGCGTATAAATAACACATCTTCCTTTTCGTCTTACTGTTCTGTCGGCTCGAAATATGTTATAACTCTCAGTTTGTATTACTTTTTCGTCAATACAAAACCCAGTCAGTTTTCGCATTTTGTCTGGCAGTCCTTCAAATGAGTTTCCGCGAGTTCTTTCAGATATGTGACTTTATCCAGGGAATGGTTTGGTTTTAAGTCCTGTATGTTGGCTAGGAATTTTTATTTTTCATTTTTAACTTCATCTTTATGTAGTTCAGATTCGTTAACCCCTGGTACTGCATATTTCGTTGCCCTGTGAGTCGGAAGGTCACAGGCTGTTGTGACCTTCCGATAATTTTCTTTTCTTTTCTGTCTATTTCGATACGTGTTGCCCGATATCGTATGTAATTTCGTTCTGCCTCTCTTTATTCTGTTCGGCTCTCGGTTTCCCGTATTTCTTCACTATCGTATGTAATTTCGTTCTGCCTCTCTTTATTCTGTTCGGCTCTCGGTTTCCCGTATTTCTTGACTATCGTATGTAATTTCGTTCTGCCTCTCTTTATTCTGTTCGGCTCTCGGTTTCCCGTATTTCTTGACTATCGTATGTAATTTCGTTCTGCCTCTCTTTATTCTGTTCGGCTCTCGGTTTCCCGTATTTCTTCACTATCGTATGTAATTTCGTTCTGCCTCTCTTTATTCTGTTCGGCTCTCGGTTTCCCGTATTTCTTCACTATCGTATGTAATTTCGTTCTGCCTCTCTTTATTCTGTTCGGCTCTCGGTTTCCCGTATTTCTTCACTATCGTATGTAATTTCGTTCTGCCTCTCTTTATTCTGTTCGGCTCTCGGTTTCCCGTATTTCTTCACTATCGTATGTAATTTCGTTCTGCCTCTCTTTATTCTGTTCGGCTCTCGGTTTCCCGTATTTCTTCACTATCGTATGTAATTTCGTTCTGCCTCTCTTTATTCTGTTCGGCTCTCGGTTTCCCGTATTTCTTCACTATCGTATGTAATTTCGTTCTGCCTCTCTTTATTCTGTTCGGCTCTCGGTTTCCCGTATTTCTTGACTATCGTATGTAATTTCGTTCTGCCTCTCTTTATTCTGTTCGGCTCTCGGTTTCCCGTATTTCTTCACTATCTTTGTATTTGTTGAGTGATATTTAGTAAGTGAATCGTGTTGGCTACATCTAAAAAATTGGTTATCCTGTTTGCTGATAATTTTGACTGCTCGAATGTTATGTTCCTTTGAGGGTGGTGATAATGGCATTTTTGCCCGCACTTGCATTTTCCGTATCTTGCATAATTTTTGCAAATACTACTAAGGTGGTGGAATTTGCAGTTGTTTCCAAATTTGCAATTTCCACTTTTCTAATGGAACTTGCATAAAACCGGCTGTGCATAGGTGCATTGGTCGTCTCTTTGTCTGTAATGCTATTTTGCATAATATTTGCAAACGATATCCTCTACATTTTGTCGTTTTTATCGTCTTTTGATGATTTGGTAATTTCACCGCATCACAGTTTGTGTATGTTTTTTTTTATTTCTTCTGCAATCATTTCTTCTTCTCTTGTTTTTTACTTTTATTACTCTCTCATCCACACCGTTTGCTTTCGGAATGTTGTAGTCATCTTTTCCTATAATTATTCTCTTTCTCTGTCGCA
This sequence comes from Bathynomus jamesi, assembly GCA_023014485.1. Lineage (NCBI taxonomy): Eukaryota > Metazoa > Arthropoda > Malacostraca > Isopoda > Cirolanidae > Bathynomus > Bathynomus jamesi. The sequence continues at coordinate 2,613,868 of JAJOZX010000012.1, read as the reverse complement.
TTCATATTTTCCGTTACTTTAAGTACCGGGAATGAGTTTTGAGTCTCCGTACATGGGTCACAGATATATTTGATGCCCGTAATCTGTTTCGCGTTCGACATGAGATATTTTCTTATCGTCGCACTTCATGCAGTTAAAGTCACGTAATTTTTAACAAAAATCCCACTGACCGCTTCGTTTTCAGTTTTGCTGTTAGCTATTGCTGTAATCGTTCATTAAAAAGACAGAGTCACGTGAGTTTGGTTTGATGACTGTTTTCCCGTTTTGTTCAGAGCTTTTCTCGGATGATTATTTTGACTTGATATACATATATTTTAACTCGGGATACTTTTGTGTACGTAAACTATATCGCACTTACGTACAATCAATAAATTTTATTTACTAATTTATATGCACGTATTCACTGATACTTCATACACTTTTGGATGCAGACAGAATAAATTTCTGGACATTATCCTTCGTTATTTCGAAATTAATACAGAGAGAGAAACAAAGCTTTCATTCCCCACGAGATATAAACAAACAAGCAAACAATGTATATACCAAGGGTGGCCAAGTTTCCTGGACCCAAGAGCCACATACGACGTTTTTCAGATGTACGAGAGCCGCAAAATATTTTAAAAAGAATTTAATTATTAAAAACATATACATACATGATACATATAGTTATACTCACATTATTAAATTGCTTAATTACTGCTTGTAGAAGGCTTAGTTTGGGTCTTCATTTTGGCTGTTAATACTTTAAAGTCTGGCTGATGTGATGTTCAGGCGGTAAAAAGAAGCTCAGTCAGGTGTTCGTTAGTGAGGGCAGCACGATGTTTTGACTTTACAAACTTCATTACCGGGAAGAGTGCTTCACAGCAATAAGTTGTCCCAAAAACTGAGATAAGTCGGAAACTGGTTTTCCTGTGGTGAGGATACTTTGTCTCTGGTACTTGCTTCCAAAACTCAACTACAGATAAGCTTTTATGTATCAACTTTAAAGTTGAAGTGACGGAAGTTTAAACGCACGTCCTCTTGTAGCTCCGAAAGTTCTGTTTGTATTGAAGCAGCTTCCGTAACAAAAGGTGTGGTAACAGAACAGCCATCGTTGACGACATCAATCAGGAAAGGATTTACAAGAAATTCAAAGCATGGTTTTAGCTTCTTTAGTTCATCAAACCTGAACTGAAAATCATCAGTTAGTCCTTCTAATTTACCTTTGTATTCCTCCAATTTACTATCTTTTATTTCAATATCAGGAAAAGTGTTTGCTCGGTTTTTCAGGTGGAAAAAGTGGTCAAATTTTTTTGTTACTAGATCTTTTTCGAAGACCTTTATTTTATTCTGGAAACTGAAAACTGTCTGTGTAAGGTCAGAAATGACCTTATCCTTTCCCTGAAGTGCCAAATTTAGATTTTGAAGGTGTTGTATTACATCAGTAAAAAACATCAGATCCTGCACCCATTCGTGATCTTCTAGTTGTGGGTATAACTTTCCCTTTTCTTTCAAGAAATCAATGATAGGCTCCAACAGTGCAACAAACCTATTCAGGAGATTACTAGTTGATAACCACCTTACAATACAGTAGAATGAAAGGTCATCTGGCTTATCTTGAAGATCCAGCTCCTCGATAAAATTTCTAAACGCTCGGTGCGTTTTTGCATTTGAACGAGTGAAATTCACAATTTCTAGAACACATTTCATAACACTGTCATACCTAAAGTACTTGCTTACCAAATGACCACGGTGAATAATACAGTGAATAAAGAGACACACAGGATACTTGGGATCGCGTGTCAAGAGCCCAACTAAGCCTACATTTTGTCCTACCATAGCTGGTGCTCCATCTGTTGCAACACTGACAAGTTTATTCAATGGTACTTGAGCATTTGATAATACCTCGTCAAGTGCGCTCTTTATGTCAATCCCTCTGGTGGTTTCTTAGGGTCATTAAGTCCAAGAGTTCTTCTTTCACATTTCCATCGCCAGTAACATAACGAACAAATATCGCCAGTTGAGGGTATCTTTAATATCTGTGGATTCATCGAGGGCCAAACTGAATGCAACAGAATTCTTCAAATCACTCTGCAATGAGCATGTAATTTCAGCAATGATCTGGGAAATACGTCTCTCTGTAGTGTGGCGGGAAATAGAAATACTTGCTATTTGTTCTCGAAGCTTTGTGTTATCTAGAGCGAGAATTGCAGTAACATCGGCAATATTCTTCTTCACAAATTCTCCACTAGTGTAGGGAAATTGAGCACGAGCAATATTCCATGCCATAACAAAACTAGCTTCAGTAGTTAAGTCAGCTGTCTTACACAATGATGAAAGTACAGTTTGTTGGGCAACTAGGCTAGATTTCAACATTGTTAATTTAGTTTTCCGCAATTCTGATTTGGGAGGAAATTCCGTAATAAAATTTTTAGGGTTAGTTTCATGATGACGCTTTAAGTTACTGGCTTTAAAGTGATTGAGTGCCACGTGGCAGATAAGACACACGGGTTTCCCACTCTTAACAGTAAAGGCAAAGCTCTCCTCCCACTCCTGTTTAAAAACTCTATTTTCTTCTTCATATTTCCGTTTCTTACACTTTGTCTGCTCAGTCATTTTAATCAACTAAGGGGTTGTATAACTTTCACTTGTATAGCTGAGAAAAATAGCCACTATTTGATCTAAGAAGCCAATTTTAAAACACACTCACTCGTTACTACACGCGGCAGGCAGGGTAGCTCGGGGGTACTGGACACTGGTGAGTGGCGATTGGTGTTAATTATGTAATTATCCCGCTTAGTGCCTGTCACGCAAAAGAAATTGTCGTACGCATGACGCAATTTATTGTTAATTCAATTTTTCCTTAGTTTTTTTTTTTTTTTTCATATTTTTTTATTATGTGAAAAAAAATTATATTTGTATTATGAATTTTGTTTTTTATGATAAGTACAATAAAAACCAAAATTGTCTCCGAGCTGCAGTTAACAACCTCGAGAGCCGCATGCGGCTCGCGAGCCGGGGTTTGGCCACCGTTGGTATATACGTTTATATATGTAATATCAGGTCATCCCATAAGTAATGTCGTTTTGTAGATCGGAATTTGAAGGACAAAAAAAAACTCAACTGAAACTTTTTAATCTAGTCTATATTTTCCATCGGAATCAATGACACTCTGCCAACGTCCTACAAGCTTTTCAATGCCATGTTTATAAAATTCAGGCGGTTTTGAGGCAAAAAACGTACAAAGACTGGTGTGCAGGTCATCTAAAGAAGTATACTGTTTCTCGTCAAGATAGTTTTGCAGACTCCTGAAGAGATGATAATCTGAAGGCGCAAGGTCTGGAGAATATGGAGGATGTGGAAGTTTTTCGCACCCAAGCTCCTCAATTTTTGCAGAAGTGATCCGAGCGGTATGAGGACGTGCGTTGTCGTGGTGGAACAAGATTTCTTTCCGATTAACCAAAGAAGGTCTTTTTTCTTTTAGTGCAGTGTTCAATCGATCCAGTTGTTAACAGTAGACTTGAGCGGTGATTGTTTGGTTGTGTGGTAAGGTTTCAAAGTGTATTACAATACCTTTATCCCACCAAATACTAAGCAACACCTTCCGAGGGTCAAGATTTGGTTTTGGCTGTGGTGTCGCTAGTTCTCCGGCACAAACCCACTGTCGATGGCGCTTAACATTCTGGTACAGTATCCACTTTTCATCACCAGTCACTAAACGGTGCAAAAACGGATCTTGGAGTTCACGGGAATGAAGAGCTGTGCTAATGTTTACCCGTACCCTCAAATTGTCGACCGACAATTCATGTGACACCCATTTTCCTAACTTAGGCACTTTCCCGAGTTGTTGCAAATGTCGATGGATGGTGGACGGGGATGAATTGAGTTTCTGGGCCAATTTTTCGACAGTTGTTGAACAGTCTTCTTCAAGTGCGGCTAACAGCAGGTCATCATCAAACTCAGCAGGGCGTCCAGAGCGTGCTGCATCTGTCAAACAGCAGTCACTATTCCTAAACTTTTGAAACCATCTTTGACATTTCCTCACATGCAGAATATCGTTGCCATAAACTTCCTGAATGTTTCGCGTTGCTTCAGTAGCACTATTCCCTTTTTTGAACTCGTAAAGCATTATATGCCTGATATGCTCTTCTGATACAGCCATGTTTATGAGGGGTTCACATAAAGCAAAACACACGTCTTCACTGGTCAAGGTCTGTAAAGTATGTAGCGAAACACGATAAATCTCCTCTTAGATATAACCTTCGGAAAATTTATGCTTAAACCGAGTAAGAAGAAATTGAGGGAGGGGGGTCCAGACGTGACCGACCCATGCCCTAAAACCGGCTATGATACATATGAGCACCCCTATATATATATATATATATATATATTTGTGTGTGTGTGTATACTTAACATATGAATGCGATGTGGTGAGGCTGAAGACTTAGAACTATTTAAAGTTACGCTCTTCCTCATAATTATATTCCTGTTGAGTTTACGAGGTTATATATCATACCTCTTCTCAACATAAATATGTGAACATTCTTTACAGCATTCTATCACATGTTTCTCACCTTTTTAATACAAAAAATGGAAGACTTGTTGAATGATCAAGAAAATAAATATTTTGGCCAAATTAGCAACAATTCTTTGTTTAAGGTTTAAACAATGTTAAATGGTCTTTCAGTAACTTCAGCTTGGAGGGGTGTGGAGGGCATGAGGATCTACAGCACATATGTGAGAAATAACCAGACAGTAGTAATTCCTTGTGGTTACTGGGAAAAGTTGCAAGCTGGTACAAGTATAACGTTTCAGAGGCAAGACATATAGGCATATGGAGAGATCTTACTCTGCAAATGAAGTGAAACTTAATGAAATTGAAAGAGAGAATTGATGATGATCCTGAAAACTATCTCTGACATGCTTCTAAAACAGTCTACCATAGCCTCTACTGTATAGTGAAGTATAGATGATAAATCCTTCATTTAAAATAATAATGACTCAGAATAAACATATATATATATATATATATATATATATATATATATATATATATATATATATATATATATATATATATTATAATATCTACAGGCAAAACTACCTACTACCTACAAGAAAAATACTTGTGTAACCCAGATCAACATGACTTCAGGGCTGGAAGAACGTGCCTATCACAGCTACTAGACGACCAGGAGAAAATATTGGAAACATTGTGTCGATGACAAAACATAGATGTAATATATACAGGCTTTGCTAAAGCCTTCGATAAATATGACTATGGAATCATAGCACACAAACTTAAGAATACAGGAATTACTGGAAAGCTAGGAAGGTGGCTATTTAATTTCTTGATGCAAAAAACAGAGAGTGATGGTAAACAGAGTTAAATCGGAAGTCTCGGAAGTCGCGAGTTGTGTCCCACAAGGGACAGTATTAGTTCCCTTGCTGTTCATAATAATGATTGCAATTACTGATGCAGATATTAAGGATTGTATTGTATCATGCTTCGCAGATGACACAAAGATATGTAAGGATATATTGAACGAGGGCGACATAAGAAAGTTCCAAAACGACATTGGAACATTATTCCAGTGGGCAGAAAACAACAATACGAAGTTAACGAGGAAAATTCCAACTTCTAAGATATGGTGATAACAACGAGCTACAGAAAAAGGCTACAAAACTGTGCACGCCAAACAGATAACACCAAATCCATAAGTCAGGGATCTTGGAGTAATAATGTCGTCGGATGCAGAATTCAGAGAGCACTATAACATCAAAATTACAACGGATAGAAAAATAATGGGGATCATCTGGAGGAACTTCCGCAGCAGAAAAGCAAACATCATACTCAAATTATGGAAGAGTCAAGTCTTGCCAATATAATCCTAATGAAGGAAGGCAGGAGACCGTCATGAAGGACGGTGAGGGGGAAATTTTCAAATTGATCCGTCTGTCTCCCCAAACGCGGCTATACTACTACACTGACCCCCACCTGACACTAGTCTTCTCAGACATCGCCAAGCCCATACAAACTGTATGCACTAATTTAGTGCATACAGTCAAAAAATATTATCATCTTGTACTCTACAATATATTGTATATTTATGTAGAAAATAAATGGTGCTTAATGAGAAAAAATATTAGGATAAATTATGAAATTAAATGCGCTTAGTGAAATTAGTATAGTTTAGGTAGTTAATTATAAATGGAAATGTAATTACTGTGGTAATAATGGCAGTAGGAAATAACGAAGTACTTCTTTAGTGATTTCCGAAATAAATTTAGTGATGAAGCCTGTCTGATATTTTTGAGAACTGCAGTGCATACATCTGCTCTTACGAAAGAGAGTGCATTTCTAACAGTTTCACTTGTATAGTTTGGTTTACGTATAAAATCTCTGGTGAGTCTAATGTTCTAATGATGAATTCGAGACAGAGTTGATTGCTCTTTGAATAGGCGATGTATGGTGATTTATATTGGTAACTTCGAACATATTGACAGCAACACTGAATTTGTTTAATTCACTTGTTTTAAAAATATTTAGCTCTTCAAACATTGGGAGGTGGGTTCGCAGATATTTTATATGAACTATTTCCAAAGGATGCGTATATATTTCTTTGAGCTACCCCATGTTGTAATGCAATATAATAAATGTAGATAGATGAAAGAATAATATAGGGTAAGAAGTGCATTTTGAGGGAGAGTCTTTTTTAGTTTAAATTAGTGATGGATCGAGTGGTCGGTTTTTCACAACCGCGGTTGCGGTTGTGTTTGCGGTTGTCGAATTTTTTCCAACCGCGGTTGCGGTTGCGGTTATCATATACTAGGAAAAATGCGTAATTATTAACTGGATTTAGCCACTATAGTGCGATTTAGCCACACTTGGTACATAATATATACTAAATAGTATTTACTTAGTAAATACCTTATGTTGAACACAAGTTTTGCAATACACCGCTACCGCTATTTGTGTGTTGCAAAACTTGTGTTCAACATAAGGTATTTACTAAATAAATACTATTTAAATGAAGTATATTCTAAACTTATATAGCTATTATGAAAGAATAGGTCAAATTAATTAAAACCATATTTTGCACTAAGTGTGTTACCAGGATGAGGGACGAGGACCCATCGCACTGTTCATCCCACCTACCACTTTCCCCAGCCTCCACCCATTGGAAAGTTATGGATTATTATTCATTTGAAAAACTGATGTCAAACTTAATGACAGGCAGTGTGAATTTCAAGAATAATATTTTTGCTGCATTTTCACCTTACAACCGCAACCACACTTATGGAACGGCGGTTGCGGTTACGGTTGCGGTTGTGAATTTTTGTGCGGTTGTAGTGCGGTTGCGGTTATTCGATCCATCACTAGTTTAAATAGTATGAAGAGATCTTGATATGTTGTACATGACTTTTGAAATTAGATTTTGTCTAAATTAATGCCAGTCATTTTCACTTCATTCACATCTGCAAGAGTGGTATTCCAAATTTTTATTTGACATTTCATATTTATATATTTTGTGGTAATAATTGTATAATATGACTTTGTCAGGTTCAAGTAAAAATTTATCAGCGCACATCCATTTAATTTATACGCATGTTTTAATTGTATGTTCGTTTCATTCATCAGGTCTAAATTATGATGGGAAGAAGTAAGTATGGTGTCATTTGCATATTGTATGCAACTGACTGGAGAGATGAAAATCGTTGATGTGAATTAGAAATAATAACGGTCCAAGAAGAGATCCTTGTGGGACCCCACTAGTTAGCATCGTCTTGGCGGATAAATTATCTTAATGTGATGTATTGGTGACGATTTGACGGATACGATCTGAACCAATCGAGGATATTTCCTCCTATTCCGTATATGTGAAGTTTATTCAATATAAATTCATGCGAAAATGTATCATATGCTTTTGACAAGTCCGTGCGTTTTTTGCTGTTTAGCTTCTCGTACATATTTTCTAATAGCATGTTTATGGCATCTTCCATTATATGCCCACCTCTAAACCCAAATTGTTTTAGTTAAAATATCGTATTTGATTAAGAATTTAGTAAGTTCATTGTATGCGATTTTTTCAAATACTGTACTTTACTTAAAGTTGGCAGTATGGAAATAGGGCGATGATTGGATGGAGCGTTTGGATTTCCTGATTTAAATACAGGGCATACTCTGTCTTCTTTTAGAGTGTCAAGGAATATATCTAGTGCTGTTAATGATTCATCCATTAGTTTACTGAGTGGGATTGCATATTCATCCGATACTGATTTGTATATTTTTACTGGGATCATATTGATGTCAGAATCTTTATTTTTCAGATTTTTATTGCTAAAGGAATATCGTTCGGTAGAATTAGACCAAAGAAAAATGAGTTTGGAATAGATTGTAGCAGGTACTGTCGGTAGTGAGTGTCAATATTTGGAATCGAAGCTGTAATATTAGAGTTGATATTTGCAAAGAAGTTGTTTAATAAATTGGTTATGTCTTTGGGATCACTGTAGGAATTTCCGTCATGTGTGAGGGAGAACAAGAGATTTGGTTTCACCTATTTTGTGTTAACTAATTCCTTCAAAATGTTTCATAAACTTTATGGGATTAGGTTTTCGTCCATCAATTTTTGAACAGTAGTGATCTACTTTCGCTCTTTTAATGGCTGCATTAAGTCTGTTACAGTGATTTTTTTGTACGTCTGTTTGGTAATAATATCAGTTTTCCATAGTTTAAAGAGAGTACGTTTGCGTTTAATACTCACAATGAGTGTTGGGGTGATCCGTTGGTTGTTGTATTTAGTTTTAGATATTGCTTTTGATTTAGGAGGAAAATCTGTGCGAATTTGTCCATTAATGTGCTTGAGAACGCTTGAAAGTCTGTTCTAATGTCATGGTTATTTTCGCTTATTCTAGTCCAGTCAAAAGTTGTTATTCCTCTAAGAATTTTAGTTTATTATTATAGCTGCAAGATTGATAGTCAACGTTTACATTTTCCTGTGCGGAGAAATGGGTGATTAGCATGGCGTACGTTGGCAAGTGATCTGTGATATTTAATATAATTATACCTAAGATGCGGTCAAGCGGGGACGGTACCCAGATTTGATCTAGCAGAGTCGAATTTCTAATGTCATTGTGAAGTGTAGTTGGCTTTGTAACAGCTAATTTAAAACCACTTGCAGTCATGATGTTGTGAAGGAAGCTTGCATTATTATTTGAGTGTTCTTTTGTGAAACCAATATTTAAGTCTCCTACAATGACACAATTGTTACCGATATGAGTGGATGTTAGAATTCTCTCGGTATTTGTAATAAAAGTTGATACGTTACCAGCTGGTGATCGGTAGATGCCCAAAATTGAACACTGAACATTGGATGTTATGAATGTACATTTCAGTTGCAAGTGTTTCTGAAGTATTGCTTATACTTGTCAGTTCTTTAATGCACTTACTTTTGCAGTTTGAGTGTACAAATATACTGACACTTCCGCCCCTATTGTTAGTACTACATAATTGGTAGTTTGTGTACCCAGGGATGTTAAAAATATCTTATTATCATCATTAAACTAAGTTTCAGTTTGTCACAAATTTGTGACTATGCTGCTCCAACCAACTAGAATTGTGATTCCATTGAGCTGATGTGACTTCTCAATGCTACCCAAGGCTAATAATATCCAAACAGAAAAATAAATTTATATAACAGAACACTTTAATACTAACAAGACAATATTACACGAGTTTGCCAATCATTTAATTTCACTTTGGAAATGATTTTCTTATGATTCAATTTCACCCCCACATTCAAATTTAACTCAGTTAGTTTGTAGAAAATGACTCAATTTGTTACAGTGGAAAATCTTAATAATAATTAGTATCTACAATTTAGCAATTACAACTCAATACCTAACTTACTTAACAATATCATTCCTGCAATTATACCCGTATTAGATGTGTACACAATTTGTTAATAAATTGACACAGACCAATGAAATAGATTTGAGGGCTATAATTGATTAACCTTACACCTTAAACTGCAATACTCCATATAACATGTGCCAATCACCATGATCTAAAAATACACTATTGTGCCCTCATCATCATGCAGGGCCATACCAATGTTAACTCTAGTTGTAAGTATTTTCATGTACCAGAAACTCTTCTTGAATGCCACACTGAACTAATAAACTTTATTTCTGCACCTCAAGCCCTTGTGCTTAGTCTCCAGATAAATTAGTTTTCTTTCATTGGGCACCCAACAATTGAAACGGATTGTTTTACTTATAGATACTCCAGAGAAGCCTTCAATGCTTTTGACTCTGGAACTTTGTATTTGTGCCAGTTTTCAATTTTTCTCAGTACCCACTACGAATTCCTCCTGTCTGACTATTTCTCACTTGTCCAAGGGTGGGCCCTTCTGTCCTCTACACCCATTCAAGCTGGCGTTACTGGCAAACCGGCAAGCTATTCAGTGTCTCCACTGATTCTGCCTTTAAATAAAATGATATTATAAATATCTGTGCCCTGAAACAATTGCCCTGCTATATTCTTACATAACATCCAAATCTTGCCCTACACACAGTACAGATATCTTTGATTTACAACATCATGAGAATTTATCTGATCTTAACCTATATAGATTCATTTACATTCTACTCTTGGCCTTAGCCAATATGAGAAATTTGGCAAAATTAGTATGCCAACCTCAATAGATTATAGTGACTCCAAATTTCATGTAAAATGAGATAAGGGATACTCACGCCCCTTTAGTCATGCCATTTATCCAGAAGGGGACGCGACAAGTTTGCAATTAGCAATTTAGCTTGAAAAGTAATGCCTATCGGGTCATCTCCGCCAAATCTCTCAATATGAACATCGACTCACAATCTGTTTTTAATTAGGTTTTAATTTCTCAAACATTGTCTGCCCTTCCTCTGTGGGCCTAGCATCTATTTATTTATTTACAACATTTATAGCCTACTTCAGAGGTTTAATTAGTTTGATATAATCATAATCGTTTAGGCTACCAAGCTTTACCATTTATCTGGCTCACATCGAATTTCATAGGAACTCTCTCTCTCTCTCTCTCTCTATATATATATATATATATATATATATAGTATGTGATCAGTCTTTCCTTGTGAACAGACGTGTTTTATCGAGTGTCCAGTGTTATCAATTGAATAAGTGGTTTTCGTTGAGGTGTCTTTAAAAAAAAATAGTGTTTGGTGCATTCTTAACTAAATTACTTCGTGTTACTAATCATTCATTAACGAATATATTTCATCTATTGACTTTATTCAGTACTATATTATTTGATCAAACTAAGGATAGTGCACGTGGCTTGCCTTGTTTGTTTTTCAAATCTATCAGAAAACGAGGAGTCATAAGGTTCATTTTCCCTTCCTTAGGGAGGTCAGGTAGAGTGTGGTCACACACCGTGGGAAAAAAGGAAAAAGTCGGTCGAATCGCGGACAGATAAGTACTACTAATACTCTTTCTTTTACAGATCTTTTCGTCGGTAGCTTAATTATATATTCATTTAGTATAAATTTGTGTTACAAGAATCTGTTTCTGCGTTTCAGGAACATTTTTGCGGGTTTGCTCAGGCGACGGCGCAATAAGCACGCGGTAGACCTACGTTGTAATTTATTAATTTCCAAGCGCTCGTTTTTTGTTTTATGTTGTTTAATTAAGAGCATGGCACCCCCGTCAAGTACTTGCAGTCGCTGTGAAGGTAAATTTGCCGCTTACGCGTTTACAATGGCTAATAATAATGAACAGTTAGTTTGCAGGTGGTGCTCAAGCATGGAAGTGCTGAGGAACGAGTTAGAACGTGAGAGTGAGGCCAGAGTTAGGCTTGAAGAAAGCGTGATGCTCCTGACGGCAAAATTAGAATCCCTTGAGACTCCAGTTACGACCCCTCCTGCCTCAGTTTCTACTAATAATATAAATAGTACTAATAGCCCTCTCTCTTCCCCTAGTTCCCAACCCTTCGTTCGAGTGCGTAATGGAGCCCCATTGAGAAAACCTAAGACTTGTCTACCAGTAATAACAAACAATAAGTTTTCTGTTTTAGGTTTCGAAGATGCTGATGAACCGGAAATACGACTCGTTGGCGATTCCATTGTTCGAGGGCAGCTCGAGGAATTCTGTGGGAGAAACCCTCGTCGTAGGCGCCGTTACTGCTACCCTGGTGCAAGGGTGGAGGATATAACTAATAGTGTTGACCATTTTACAGACGGTACCGCCGAGGACACAACGTATGTTATTCATGTCGGTACTAATAACGTTTTAAATTCTAGATCGGAAGAACTGCTGGCTAGGTACAGGGACTTACTAGAGCGATTAAAGGAAAAAACTAATAAGATTGTTTTAACAGGTATACTTCCTCGAATTATCCAACGTAACGATTTCTACAGCAAGGCGACCTATATTAACAATAACCTAAAGTCTCTTTGCCAACAGGAAGGAGTGCATTTTGCGAATTTTTGGAACAATTTCTACGGCAGGAGGGACTTGTTCCTCGGAGATGGACTTCATCTTAATGACGTTGGAGCTGCGCGTTTAGGAAGACTATTTCATAATACTGTCTCTTCTTTTCAGGCTGCCGTAACTCGAACGGTCCCAGCGTAAATTCCACAAATTTCCCCTGCGCTCGCGAAGGTGTCGCAATTACAAACAATTTGAAGGTTCTATCCTTAAATGCTCGTAGCTTACGAAATAAAATAAACGAATTTTTTTCTTTAATTGCTTGTAAAGACTATGATTTAATTGCGATAAATGAATCGTGGCTTAGCACTGAAACACGTGACTTTGTAGGGGAGTATCAAATTAGAGGTTATAGACTTTTTGTTAAAAACAGAATAGGTAGGCGAGGAGGCGGTGTTATGTTGTATATCAAAGATAATATTGCGAACGTTATAGAAGTAAAGCACACAATTCCAGAACCAATAGATTCGACTATAGCAGAACTTAAATTGAACGATTTCAAACTTCTTGTTGCGGTTATATATAGGCCCCCTAATCAAACAGCTGATAGCGTTATATCGTGAACTAAAGAGAATAATAGGTAGTGAGCAGGCTTTAGTTATGGGTGACTTTAATTGCGCCAACGTGAATTACGATACAATGCAGGGAGACGCGGAAGGTAATCGTTTAGTTAATTTTCTCGAGGATAGCTTTCTTATTCAAAAGGTTGGGGAACCTACGAGGTTGGACAGTATTTTAGATTTAGTAATAACTACGGATGATAGGCTAATTACTGATCTTCAAGTAATAGAACCGTTAAGCAATAGCGATCACAATATGGTAGAGTTTGTCCTCTCAGTAAGTCACTCGAAACCAGCTAACTCGACTAAAATTCCTAACTTCCAGCACGCAGACTTTTGTAAATTTCGAAATAAATTGTCACACGTCAATTGGGAAAACGTAATGGGGAACTCCAACGCAAAACTAATGTGGGAATCGTTTGAAACAGTATTTAGGACTATAAATGAGGAATGTGTACCGTACAAAATTAAGCGTGCGAAAGTAAATAACAAGCCCTTGTGGTTTACTTCTAGAGTAGGAGACATTATAAAGAGTAGAGATAGGGCTTATAGGCTACATAAGTGCGATAAAGACAATTTGTGGTTACGAAACAACTACATATCTCTAAGGCGTGAAGCGAAAAGTGTGATAAAAAAGTCCAAGCGCGAATTTGAAATCTCCATAGCTCGTGACGGTAAAGAAAACCCCAAGCGATTCTTTCAATACGTCAACAATAGAAATCCAGTAAAAAGTGTCTTGGGGCCGTTGAAAAATGTTAACGGAGATCTAGTTTCTGAAAACAAGGAAATGGCTACCTTGCTAAACGAATTCTTTACGTCAGTTTTTACTATAGAAGATGTAACGAATATCCCTACGGTCATAGACATAATACCTTTGATAATGGTAATATTTTGGATAATATTGTGGTTAGTGAAGGGAGGTAATGCGCTATATTGATAAAATGAAAACGCGTAAATCACCGGGGCCGGATTCCATATATCCCATACAACTAAAAGAATTAAAAGATAGCATTGTTGTGCCGCTAACAAAGATTTTTAATGCGTCTATTTCTGAGGGGTGCGTACCAGATAATTTCAAGTTAGCAAACGTAACACCTATCTTTAAGAAAGGCGATAAAGGTGCGGCGGGAAATTATAGGCCAATCAGTTTAACGTCTGTTGTAGGTAAGCTACTGGAATCAATAATTAGGGATCGTATAGTCGAACACTTAGAATTGCATAACTTAGTTAGAAATACGCAGCACGGTTTTAGGCGAAACAAATCTTGCTTAACTAATCTTTTAGAATTTTTTCAAAGCGTGGTTGACGTTTACGATAGTCATCGGGCGGTTGATGTAGTGTATTTAGATTTTCAAAAAGCGTTTGACACCGTACCGCACAAAAGACTCATTGAGAAAACTAAGGCTCATGGAATCAGGGGTGTAGTAATAAATTGGATAGAAGAGTGGTTGCGAGGTAGGAAACAGAGGGTGGTCGTTGATGGAGCGGAGTCGTGTTGGGCTAATGTAGCGAGTGGCGTTCCTCAGGGTTCTGTATTGGGCCCCTTGCTTTTTCTTATATATATTAACGATTTAGATGTCGGCCTAGTCAGTACAGTTTCAAAGTTTGCGGATGACACGAAGCTGGGTGGTAGGGCGATTAATGACGAAGATAGAGGTAAAATCCAGAATGATCTGAATAAAATCGTTGATTGGTCAGTCACATGGCAAATGAGATTTAACGTCGATAAGTGCAAAATTTTACATATAGGTTCGCGTAACGGTAATTTTGCGTATAGTATGTCAGGGAAAGAGTTGATAAGCGTAGAGCAGGAAAAAGATTTAGGAGTTATAGTCACTGGTGATTTAAAAGTAGCGAAACAAAGTACAGCAGCGGTCAATAAAGCGAACAAAGTGTTAGGTTTTATAGCTCGGAATTTTGAGTACAAATCGCGCGATATTATAGTTCCTCTTTATAAATCATTAGTTAGACCCCATTTGGAGTACGCGATCCAATTTTGGAATCCGCATATGCGCAAAGATATAGACAAAATCGAAAGAGTTCAAAGACGAGCAACTAAGATGATTCCGTCGCTTAGGTCAAAGTCGTACGAGGATAGGCTTAAAGAGTTAAAATTGACTACACTCGAGACTAGGAGGCTAAGGGGTGATCTAATCCAGGTTTTCAAAATTATGAATGGGTTCGATAACGTAGACAGAGATAGCTTTTTCGAAATATCTCAATATAATAGGACTAGAAATAACGGGTGTAAGTTGACAAGTAGAAGGTTCGAGACAGCAGTTGCCAAAAACTTTTTACGCATAGAATAGTAAATAGCTGGAATAGTTTGCCGGTAGAAGTAATTAGTAGCACGTCTATAAACATGTTTAAAAATCGATTAGACGCATATGTTGATAGATTGGGTATAGTTTAAGGTAGTAAAATTAAGGGTTGGATAAGATAGATTTTGATTCTCTTTTCATTAAAGATCACAATAACCAGACTAGAGGTCATAGTATGAAATTATTTAAGCCAAGATGTAGAACAAATTTAAGAAAACATAGTTTTACAAGTGTTGTGGGATATAGGGAGGCAGCATCTTGGGTTAGGGGATACTCTCTGTCCTTACACACCCCATTTAAAGAGATTCCTCTGCCGAGCGGTGCCCCCCATAGTACTGTGAGGTATTGAAAAACTCATGATCTTCACTTGCCCCACAAACACCTTTAAATGGGAGACCCATAATGGGTGCACACACATTTCTACATTACTGTACAGTCTTTACAGCCACACCTACACTTTTCCTCCTAAGTATATATATTGTAATGTATATGGTTGTAAATTGTGACTTGGTCCGCAATTGATATGGACCGTGACTTATTTTTGGTTGGCAAGGTACTGGTATTGATGGATACCGTAATGAAATTGACTGGATTCTTTGGATCTGATATATTTGCATGTCGGTTATAAATAGATATAGAGTTAGGCTGACCATATTTCCTTGAGACAAAAACGGGACATTGGGATGGCAAAAAAGGGACGGGGGTTATGTAATATTCTGTATTCATGAAAAAGTAAGTACATAAACATATTGAGCTTACAATTATTCTTCAGTGACAGAACCCATACAAAAACCCATACAAAACGGTACTGTCCCGTTCAAAACGGTACGTATGGTCAGCCTATAGAGTGTAACATATTTGTAGATAGTAGTCTATTATGACTTGATCCTCTGGATCCAGAGATTCTATCTTTAGTTTTAAATTGATAATTATTTAGTTTTGTAAAAATTGGTTGTTGCCAATGTACAGGCAGTTTTTACATAGTGGAGCCACCTCGATGGGCCGAAGTGGCCCCTAGTGTGCCCACTATAAATATTTCATATGTTCTTATGTTCTTTGTGGTCGGAACCCACGTAAAATTGTAGGTCCCCTCCGCCACCACGGAGGACATGCACAATACACAATTACGAACACAGTTAGGTAGACTAGCCATCAGTGGATCCTAGAGTCTTTGTTGGTCTGAAACATTATAATATATATATATATATATATATATATATATATATATACACACATTCAACTGCAAAGGACACGCAGTATAAATAACGTAAAGAACGACGCTTGTATAGGAGATATTCCGCGCAAGACGAGAGAGAGAGAACGAAACAAATGAAAAAATGAGGTAACCACCCGGGAATCGAACCCGGGATCTTCCGATTGCCGGTCAGATGCGATACCATTACACCATGGGCCTCACTCTTCCAAATGCCGTAATTCTTCTACATACTCGCAGAAACCAATGCCCCAAGGGGGCACCTCCCGCATGCCGTAACATTATATACATTCAACTGCAAAGAACACGCAGTATAAATAACGTAAAGAACGACGCTTGTATAGGAGATATTCCGCGCAAGACGAGAGAGAGAGAGAACGAAACAAATGAAAAAATGAGGTAACCACCCGGGAATCGAACCCGGGATCTTCCGATTGCCGGTCAGATGCGATACCATTACACCATGGGCCTCACTCTTCCAAATGCCGTAATTCTTCTACATACTTGCAGAAACCAATGCCCCAAGGGGGCACCTCCCGCATGCCGTAACATTATATACATTCAACTGCAAAGAACACGCAGTATAAATAACGTAAAGAACGACGCTTGTATAGGAGATATTCCGCGCAGTTGAATGTATATAATGTTACGGCATGCGGGAGGTGCCCCCTTGAGGCATTGGTTTCTGCGAGTATGTAGAAGAATTACGGCATTTGGAAGAGTGAGGCCCATGGTGTAATGGTATCGCATCTGACCGGCAATCGGAAGATCCCGGGTTCGATTCCCGGGTGGTTACCTCATTTTTTCATTTGTTTCGTTCTCTCTCTCTCGTCTTGCGCGGAATATCTCCTATACAAGCGTCGTTCTTTACGTTATTTATACTGCGTGTTCTTTGCAGTTGAATGTATATAATGTTACGGCATGCGGGAGGTGCCCCCTTGGGGCATTGGTTTCTGCGAGTATGTAGAAGAATTACGGCATTTGGAAGAGTGAGGCCCATGGTGTAATGGTATCGCATCTGACCGGCAATCGGAAGATCCCGGGTTCGATTCCCGGGTGGTTACCTCATTTTTTCATTTGTTTCGTTCTCTCTCTCTCGTCTTGCGCGGAATATCTCCTATACAAGCGTCGTTCTTTACGTTATTTATACTGCGTGTTCTTTGCAGTTGAATGTATATAATGTTACGGCATGCGGGAGGTGCCCCCTTGGGGCATTGGTTTCTGCGAGTATGTAGAAGAATTACGGCATTTGGAAGAGTGAGGTCCATGGTGTAATGGTATCGCATCTGACCGGCAATCGGAAGATCCCGGGTTCGATTCCCGGGTGGTTACCTCATTTTTTCATTTGTTTCGTTCTCCTCTCTCGTCTTGCGCGGAATATCTCCTATACAAGCGTCGTTCTTTACGATAATATATATATATATATATATATATATATATATATATATATTGCCCTAGGTTATGTGGCAACTTTACATTGATCACTTGCTTCCACGTAACCAATTCTGGCCAATCAGCAGTGCCGGGTTGAGGCACAAGCGAAGTAAGCTACAGTTTCGGGCCTCACACAATGAGAGGCCTCTTTGAGTTCTTTTTTTTTTTATCAAAGTAACTTATTCCCGGTGGCCAACTAGTTGGGGCAAACCAGGGGCTTCCTCCAAGGTAAATATTATTTTAATTCTAGTGTCTCAAGACACTGGTACCGAATATGGGGGCCCCTTTGGTATGAGTGGTCAGTACAAAAACTGACCCGTTTAAAAGCTCTGCTGAAACTAACTTATATGATCGCGGTACGCAAAATAAACCAAAACGCATACCTGAAAACTGCTGAAGTCCTGAGTTATGTTGTGAATTTGCTGAAACGAGTTTGCTGAAACTCAGGGCCCTCTCAGGTCCTTCTGATACGTAGTCATATTTTGTTGAGACGGAAGTTAGACTAATAAGAAAAAAATTAACAGTCCGACACTGTTTCGGCTCTAGATTTCTTTACTATTTTTAAAAATGTCTTAGCTCTGGCTGACTGAAATCAATACTTTATTAATTTTTTATTATTGTCGAAAAACTTTCCCGAGAGACAACCCCAACATACTTGAGACAACTTCACGTTTGGAAGAGGTCCTTTACCTATATATTGGGGGCGTGGCTACTGATACTAACCGTAGATCTGGCATATCAAACCGTACCTAATTACTGTTGTGTTTGGACTTTGATTGCCGGACAAATCTAGTTGGTCGGTTACATCCGATCTCTCGCCATACTTATTTTCCCGCCATAGAGCTCGTATCACTCCTTATTTGCCTGTTATTCTTTAATTATTTGAGTGTGCCTAAGATTAGTCATATTACGGTTCAGTACGAAGGCCCTCCGCTCTTATATTATTAGAGCAACTTGCTTAACTTTATAGTGTATCTTTTTATTTTATATTTGTTATTTTACACGTATTTATTTCTTATATCTTATTCTTATATCTTATATGAGTGCGATGGTTTATTTGAGAAATCGAAGCATCATTCAAAAATCAAATCGGATATTGTTCAAGGGGTCTTTTTTATTCAACGAAAGCTAATGGGGGAAAAATACAAACGGGAATGGTTAGTATACTTCCAACGACCGGTTGTGTTTACTGTTTTGTTTGCAAGCTCTTTTCCACATCATCAACCGCACTGGCTAGAGATGGGTTTGAAGAGTGACGAAACCCCATTGCAATTCAAAATTATGAGAATTCTGGGGAGAACAGAACAGCTTTCCTTGCATATTTGACGAGGCATATACAGCATATTGTAAATGAGGCCTAACAAAGCGACTTGTACTGTACAATGGTAAAACAATATCTTTAGATTTGTATTAACAATTAAATTACAGAAATAAAACTTGTGACTGAACATTATTTTGAGAACTTTTAAACGCAAATTACACAAGGTCTTACCCGTTTATTACTAACCTTAGTTTTCTACCAATTAACTAATTATATAATTATTAATCCAATTAAGAATTTGACCCTTTATTCCGTGAGTTTTAAGTTTTTCTAATGATCGTTTATCCTGAACTTTGTGAAACGTCTTTTGAAACACTAAATGTATTATATCTACGGCTCTATTAACAGTCATGGTTCTTTTCCGTTTCGTGTACTGTTTCCGATGTTCTTGAAAATAAGAGAGTTAACGTAGAATTTTACGCTGATTTAAAATATGTAGGTCTTTTGTTGGAGAAATGAGCGGTTCAAAAGTTATGTTTGTTATTGTAATTTTGTATTAGGTCAAAAACTATAACAATACAACTGAAAATTAATACAAGAGTTATTGTATTCTTTAGTAATATTGGCTTATGTCACTAAGTATTTATATGAAGAGATTTCAACCATCATTTTTCTGTCCGGTTAAGTTAATTGAATGCCCGGTTAGGTCAACTAAATACCCGGTTAGGTTAACTGAATGCCCGGTTAGGTCAACTGAATGCCCAGTTAGGTTAACTGAATGCCCGGTTAGGTCAACTGAATGCCCGGTTAGGTGAACTCTACGCCCTTGATGATTGGTTAGGTTAAGTCGTCATATTTTCGTTAGTTTTAACGAAAATATCACAACTTAACCTAACCAATCATCAAGGGCATACAGTTGACCTACCCGGGTATTCAATTAACCTAACCGGGCATTCAGTTGACCTAACTGGACATTCAGTTGACCTAACTGGGCATTCAGTTGACCTAACTGGGC
Source organism: Bathynomus jamesi (assembly GCA_023014485.1). Taxonomy (NCBI): domain Eukaryota; kingdom Metazoa; phylum Arthropoda; class Malacostraca; order Isopoda; family Cirolanidae; genus Bathynomus; species Bathynomus jamesi. The sequence continues at coordinate 2,593,598 of JAJOZX010000012.1, read as the reverse complement.
ATTCAGTTGACCTAACCAGGCATTCAGTTGACCTAACCTAACTTAACTTTTGAACCGCTCATTTCTCCCAAAAAGGACTTAAATTTTTTAAATCAGCGTAAAAATCTACATTAAATATCTTATTTTCAACAAAATCGGAAACAGTACATGAAACAGAAAAGATCCACAATCATAAATACAGATGACGTTATGAAAAAATTCCAATAAATTTGTTAACCAAGATTTATTTCTACAAATCCAATGCTGATCTTGTTTAATAAGATTATTGCTTTCAAGATGTTCAACTATACGCTCTCGAATGACTAATTCTAAAAATTTTCCTATAACAGAAGTTAGACTAATATGCCTATAGTTTTCCGCTTGTTGCTTATCTCCTTTTGTAAAGATTGGATTTATCATACATTAGCTAGTTTAAAATCCAAAGAAACAAAGCCCATGATAAGGATTATTAAAAATTTGAACTAAAGGATCTAGTATCACATTTTTTAACTCTTTAAATGTTTCGGTTTGAAAACGGTTAGCACCGGGCGATTTATTAATTTTTAATTTATCTATACAGTGCGTAATCTCTTCAGTGTAAACAGTTATATCAGTAAGCAATGGAACCCAATTTACGTTACTGAACAGTGAACATGTTACTAGCCTCCGGAATAAAAGCTGTATCCTTAACTGTAAAAACGTATGTGAAAAAGTTATTTAAAATTATAGCTAACTCCTTATGGTTATTTTTTAAGTTATCGCTTGGATCTACCAGTGACGTAATATTGTCCTCAAAGGATTTCTCTTGCTGATATAACTGTAAAACTTCTTTGGGATCACCTGAAGATCAGGGCCCCCAGCCCTCGTTAGTTAGCCTTATAAGGCTAACTAAAGAAGGCTGGGAGCCCTGATCTTCAGGTGATCCCTTCTTTGGGTTTTCTCTACTGATATTACAGTTGATGCATAATAGTAATGGTGAGAAGCGACCATCAGTAGTTGGAAGAAGTTATAAATTTGTAAGGCAGGCAGGTGTGAATAGTGTTTTCGGTGAGATTTTGAAGTGTATGGTTGTGTAGAATGACGTACGAAGAGGAAAGATCCTGATGATTGAATGAGGGCAGTTGTGATGACTTTATATAAAAGTTATAGAGAGAGTGCAAGAATTACAGGTGTACTTGTATTGTATGGATACTGTGTGAGAGAGTAAGGAGGGTGACTGATGCTATAATAGGTGCTGAATAAGGAAGGTTCAAGAAAGGCAGAGGGGAGTATGGATGATTTGTTTGCAGTACACCAATTAATGGAGAAAGCATAGAAATTAAAGATACTCTTTACAGATTGTGGCGAAAGCACATGATGAGGTGAATAGAAGCATTGTGGCAATGCTTCTATTCACCTTGGTTTTGCTTCCGCCTGAATTGTTCATTCTGACGAAGGTCAAGCTTGTTATTCCACCTTAGACCTACAGTTTAACGTGGAATCCGAACCACGTCCTACCAGCAGCGCAGCGTCTTAACCACTAAACTACCCAGGGTACCCATTTATCTACCAACCAATTTTATTTTTAATTGTGTGGAAGGATGAACAACTGGATTTTGCTGCGCGCCGCCTGCCATCACCGGGTCTCAATCCCAGGCCGATGGATTCGTAGTCAGCGACACTAACCACTACACCAACGAGGCGTGTATATATATATATTAATATATATATATATATATATATATATATATATATAAGTTATTTGCTTAGGATATGTAGCAAGAGAGCAATAAATTTATCTAACGAATGGATGAGATGATGTATGCCTGCATGTACAGTATGTATGTATGTCTGGGATCCCGGAAGTAAAGTAGACAGCTCATTTCCCGAGAAAACTGTCATCGATCCCGGGATTTCCCGGTATTGAACTAGCAGAAGGGTTTGAAGACACACATTGCTAGCACTATTACAAAAGTGAGAAAAACTGTGAAATTATTTCGTAGATTGCTCTTAAAAAACGAAATCTTACCAAAATATGTAAGACTTCAGCATAACAAAGAACTTCATCTACAACTCGATTCACAAACAAGATGGAATACTTTAATAGTAATGATGGAAGGATTTGTACAACTAAGAAAACCAATTTCGAAAGCATTAATTGACCTTGGATTGGAAAGGGCATGGATATTTCAGATGAAGAATTTGAATATATAAATGTTATTATCTCATCTTTAGAACCGGTTAAAAATGGATTGGAGAAGTTTGGTAGCACAGATGCAACATTGCTCACCGCAGAAGGTGTGTTTTCTTTTATCGTAAATGAGTTGAGAGAACAAAAAACTTGTTTTTCTACCACCTTAAAACAATCAGTAGAAAAAAGACTTCAAGAGAGACGTAATAAGAAGCTCGTAGGATTATATAAATATTTAAACAATCCTATAATAGCATTTAATTCAACTTGTCCTAATTTTTCACTGCCTTTCTAAGTCAACATTGCAAACAACTGCCAAAGAGTTGTTGGCCAGGACTTTCAGAAAAAGTGAGACGGACGTAGTGGCAGAAGGTACTGATGTAGACGAACCCCAACAGTTTTTTGATACACCACTAGAACTCGAAGTCTTTTCCTCTAACTCATCTTCAAATCAAAGGTCCTTGGAAGAAAAATTGGATGCTGTTGTGCAGAAAGAAATGGGAACCACACAGCAACAAGATTTGCGCCTGAGATACGACGTAAAGAACATCATAAAAGAAATGAATGTTTATGAAGCCGCTGGTAATAGACCAGAAAATTTAAACCTCTTATTTAATGCTCTGGCGACAATTCCTCCAACTTCAGTGGAGTCGGAAAGAATATTTTCTGCTGTAGGATTATTCATCACAAAACTGACGCGCTTTATCCTAGACATTTGAAAGATTTGAAAGACGTTATCATAGGCCCATTAACAAAAGTTTTTAATAAGTCACTGGAAGCGGGGATTATTCCTGAAGACTTCAAATTAGCTAACGTTACGCCCATTTTTAAAAAAGGCGACCGCACAGTAGCTAGCAATTATAGGCCTATTAGCTTAACGTCAATTGTCGGTAAACTTTTGGAATCCGTAGTTAGGGATCGTATCGTCGATCACGTAGAAAGTCGCGATTTGATTAATAGTGGTCAGCATGGGTTTCGAAGCCATAGATCTTGTTTAACTAATTTGTTAGTTTTAAAATGAAATAGTGCGCGAATACGATAGGCATAGAGCGGCTGACGTTATTTATTTAGACTTTAAAAAGGCATTCGATACAGTTCCGCATAGAAGATTAATTGCAGTATACGCGGTCAGGTAGCTAACTGGTTAGAGTAATGGTTTCGTGCTAGGAAACAGAGGGTCGTTGTTAATGGTAGTGAATCGGGGTGGTTGGATGTAGGTAGCGGTGTCCCTCAGGGTTCAGTGTTAGGCCCATTACTATTTGTAATCTACGTTAACGACATAGATGTAGGCTTGACCAGTAACGGGTCAAAATTCGCAAACGATACTAAAATAGGCGGTAAAGTTCTTAACGTGGACGATAGAAATAAGCTCCAAGACGATGTAAATAGGAGTATGGAGTGGACGGATAAGTGGCAGATGCATTTTAACGTAGACAAATGTAAAATTTTGCATATAGGTTCTCGTAACAATTACATGTACACGATGGATGATAGACAGTTAGCGAGCGTTGACAAGGAAGTAGATTTAGGCGTACGCATACCTAAGGATTTAAAAGTTAGGAACCAGTGCCTGGAGTCTTGCGCAAAAGCTAATAGGATGTTAGGCTTCATAGCGCGTAATTTCGAATTTAAATCGAAGAATATTATATTGCCCCTTTACAAGTCCCTAGTCAGGCCTCATTTAGAATATGCCGTTCAGTTTTGGTGCCCGTATTTGCGTGAGGATATTGATAGGTTAGAAAGGGTTCAGCGTCGCGCCACGAAACTAATTCCGTCATTACGCAACAAGTCTTACGAAGATAGGATTAAAGAATTAGACTTGCATTCACTCGAAACTAGGAGATTAAGGGGGGAGCTTATTGAAGTTTTCAAAATCGTTAATAAAATCGATAACGTAAATTTTGAGAAACTGTTGACTTTCGATAATAGCAATACTCGTAATAACAGATTTAAGTTGCGTGGTAGACGTTTCATTACTAACATCGCTAAAAACATTTTTACGTTTAAAGTAATTGATAAATGGAATAATCTTCCCGCGTCCGTCGTGAACTCTACCAGCGTTAATATGTTTAAAAACTGTTTAGATAGGCATTTTATAAATATTAACGTTGTTTAGAATAATAAAACAATTAGCAACAGGAACTCTGGAGGTAATGGTCGAGGATGAGTCTTGTTGACGATTAATGCCAGCGTGTGATATGCCAGCAATAAAATTATATATAATATATATATATATATATATATATAGAATTAGATTAACACGAACTTTGATGTAGGTCGTAGCGTAAACTAACCCATTTTTTGTTATACTCTTTATACTTTTTTTTTCTTATCCTCTCTTTACCTGCATGTCTGTAGCTCTCTTTACTTGCATGTCTGTAGTTTGCATGGTATGACAATGTTTGAGTTAAGACTGTGTTTGCATGGTTTGTAAGCGTTCTTATTTTACTTCTTTTCATCTTTCACCCCTTTCCTATTCTCTTCGACTATTTTTCCGACTTGTCGGCAGTGGCCGGCGGATGATGATGGTTTTGCTACTTACTTAACCCCTTATTTTCTTCTTTAACCCCCTACTCTCTCCTTTCTCTCGTGCTAACCTTAGAGTGGATCTTAGGGTCTTTGTTAGCTTTAGCTTCTGTAAATTTTTAAGTGATAATAGTATCGATCATCTGTGCTTTTTAAAGCATTATTTTAAGTCATAATCCAAATAAATAAATAATTTCAGTTTTATTAGTCTCTAGAAAATTTTTATCAAAGCATGTTTTTGTTCAATAAAAGGAAATTTTCTGTTTAGTTATTTAATTTATTCTAGTACTTCAACCTTATTTAATTTTTTTAATCCCGGGAATTTCCCGGGATTGCAAGTCTTTGAATCCCGTTTCCCGGGATTAAGAAAAGAACGGGAAATGCTCAGCCCTATGTGAGATACTGGGAAACAATTAATGTTTCCCCAAGTTTCTCAGTAAGCGTAAGTGGTCGACAAGGATACGTGATGTTTCCGTGATACACGAGGTAAATATGAGGATCCCAGAGAGTAAATAGCATGAATGAGTAGTTTGCTATGTGATGCTGATTGACAAAATTGAAAAGTTTTGGTATTTAAATGGATATAATTGGGGTGATTGTTGAAATGATCTGAAGGACGGAAATGATCTTTAGTTTTTGTTTCGATAAATTGAAATGTTTTTCAAACGATTGGAAAAAGCATTACTTATGTTATATTGGAATAAATAAATAAATAAATAAATATTAGCAAATGATAAGGGTCATCTTATGTGAATAAAGTTTGATGCCCTTAAAATATATATATATATATATATATATATATATATATATATATATTATATATATATATATTATATATATATATATATATATATATATATGAAAATTATTTCACGAAGGTAACAGTGAAAAATATTTATGATGAATAAAACCACGAAGGAAAGGAAACACAAAATGGTGCTCAAGCGCTTTCGTCTAATGACGATGTCATTAGACGAAAGCGCTTGAGCACCATTTTGTGTTTCCTTTCCTTCGTGGTTTTATTCATCATAAATATTTTTCACGTGTTACCTTCGTGAAATAATTTTCATATATATATATATATATATATATATGATGAATAAAACCACGAAGGAAAGGAAACACAAAATGGTGCTCAAGCGCTTTCGTCTAATGACATCGTCATTAGACGAAAGCGCTTGAGCACCATTTTGTGTTTCCTTTCCTTCGTGGTTTTATTCATCATAAATATTTTTCACTGTTACCTTCGTGAAATAATTTTCAATATATATATATATATATATATATATATATAGGGTGAACCAAATGTAGGTGGACAGTAAATGATAACGTTTATTTTGAGAATACATATTTAATTTTTTTGTATACTATAATACAAAATAAAATTTAAATAAATTTAGTTATAATATTTAATATAATATAACACAAACACCATAGTTATGATGAACACCATAGTTATAATATAATATAACACAAACCGTATTCAACCTACTGTCCACCTACTTTTGGTTCACCGTGTATATATATATATAATATATATATATATATATAATCATGCGGGTTGCTTCTACAGAGCTTCAATTTAATATTTAGGAGAAATCCAATGACAAGGAGAAATGTAAATGCCATGAAAAGTCTTCTTTAATGCGCAACGTTTCGAGCAATACGCTCATCTTCAGGCTGTATAATAACAATGTGAAATTAAAATCAATAATTGAATGAAAAACAAGACAAAGAAAATTTCTATAACCTATTCATAAAGGCAAATTTTAAAAGACTGAGAAAAGAGGGTTAAATTCTAAGTTATACAGATTTACATATAAAATTAAGATTAAGAAGCTATTTTTAAATACATATAGTAAATGTGAAATTAATACACTGGAAAAATTAACAATAGTACACTGGAATAATGAAACTAACTAACCTTTCACTGCAATTTCCGAGGCTAAACTGATTTAAGCAGAGGCAAAACGAAAAAACAAAAGATGGCGAGGGCGATTGGGGAAGGGGGGATTATAGAAAATTTAACGGGACAGCTGATGAGTCAACATTTAGCGAAGGGGTCAATATTTTAATGTAAAGCGATTCCAAAATTCTAAGTGAATTGGGACAAGTATTACAACCAAGAATTTTAAAATTGTCTAAAGTGACATCAGTTTTACATTTTATACTGTGTTCCCGAATACGAGAAACTTCTTTAGTTTTTAAAATTTTACCTGTTCGGCCACTTATTCCCATATGCGAATAAAATCTAGCCCTGAGAGAGCGAACAGTGCTGCCAATGTAATTCCCAAGGAGACACCTAGGGCAGGTAAATAAATATACAACACCGCTACGCAACGAGTCAGGGGTTCGATCCTTCGCTGAGAAAAAGCTACCTACAGACGTTTTATTAATAAATATGATGCGGAAATCAGTATGATAAAAAAATTTCCTTAACAACTTTGTAAATTTAAGCTTAAATTCCTTATTCAAAGGACCCATTTCAGGTACCAAGAAATATTTTATATCCTTCGGCACTGTAATATAAGGAAGTTGAGGGCTATAAACATTATTTAAGAAGGATCTAATTAGTTTGTCTACATATTGAACAGGAAAACTATTATTGGTAAAGTATGATCTTAGATTATTAAATTCATCATTAAGTAAGGTAAAACTAGAGGTCAAATTATATCCTCTGAACAGGAGAGTTTTAATACAAGACATCTTATAGTTGAAATCAGTAAAACTAAAAAAATTCATCCCCAAACCAGTGAAAGTGGGTTTCCTGTAAACTGATGTAGTAATAGAATCACCGTTTTTCGAAATTAAAAGATCTAAAAAGGGGAGGGAGCCATTTTGCTCAGTTTCCATTGTATACGTTATATTGGGGTGCAAAGAATTTAGGAAGTTAAAGAATTGTTGCGCTTGTACCGCATTATCAAAGACGTATACAATGGAAACTGAGCAAAATGGCTCCCTCCCCTTTTTAGATCTTTTAATTTCGAAAAACGGTGATTCTATTACTACATCAGTTTACAGGAAACCCACTTTCACTGGTTTGGGGATGAATTTTTTTAGTTTTACTGATTTCAACTATAAGATGTCTTGTATTAAAACTCTCCTGTTCAGAGGATATAATTTGACCTCTAGTTTTACCTTACTTAATGATGAATTTAATAATCTAAGATCATACTTTACCAATAATAGTTTTCCTGTTCAATATGTAGACAAACTAATTAGATCCTTCTTAAATAATGTTTATAGCCCTCAACTTCCTTGTATTACAGTGCCGAAGGATATAAAATATTTCTTGGTACCTGAAATGGGTCCTTTGAATAAGGAATTTAAGCTTAAATTTACAAAGTTGTTAAGGAAATTTTTTTATCATACTGATTTCCGCATCATATTTATTAATAAAACGTCTGTAGGTAGCTTTTTCTCAGCGAAGGATCGAACCCCTGACTCGTTGCGTAGCGGTGTTGTATATTTATTTACCTGCCCTAGGTGTCTCCTTGGGAATTACATTGGCAGCACTGTTCGCTCTCTCAGGGCTAGATTTTATTCGCATATGGGAATAAGTGGCCGAACAGGTAAAATTTTAAAAACTAAAGAAGTTTCTCGTATTCGGGAACACAGTATAAAATGTAAAACTGATGTCACTTTAGACAATTTTAAAATTCTTGGTTGTAATACTTGTCCCAATTCACTTAGAATTTTGGAATCGCTTTACATTAAAACATTGACCCCTTCGCTAAATGTTGACTCATCAGCTGTCCCGTTAAATTTTCTATAATCCCTCCTCCTTCCCCAATTCCTTATAATCCCCCCTTCCCCAATCGCCCTCGCCATCTTTTGTTTTTTCGTTTTGCCTCTGCTTAAATCAGTTTAGCCTCGGAAATTGCAGTGAAAGGTTAGTTAGTTTCATTATTCCAGTGTACTATTGTTAATTTTTCCAGTGTATTAATTTCACATTTACTATATGTATTTAAAAATAGCTTCTTAATCTTAATTTTATATGTAAATCTGTATAACTTAGAATTTAACCCTCTTTTCTCAGTCTTTTAAAATTTGCCTTTATGAATAGGTTATAGAAATTTTCTTTGTCTTGTTTTTCATTCAATTATTGATTTTAATTTCACATTGTTATTATACAGCCTGAAGATGAGCGTATTGCTCGAAACGTTGCGCATTAAAGAAGACTTTTCATGGCATTTACATTTCTCCTTGTCATTGGATTTCTCCTAAATATATATATATATATATATATATATATATATATATATATAGAGAGAGAGAGAGAGAGAGAGAGAGAGAGAGAGAGAGAGAGAGACATACTTAGTTACCGTTAATTTTAGAAATAATACCCGGCATACAAATATTAAATGAGATCAGAAGACAAAATTACTGTTTGATTGCATGTTTATTCGCTATATACATATTTTTATGTACAACTGGATTAATTTTTGCAATATATATATATACACACTAGGGGGGTCGAAACATATAAAAAATCGAGTTTCTCCAATTCCACAGTATGCACGTAGTCGGAAATGATGATCTCAACATCTTGTAAAAAAAATGAGTATATGTGACCCCCCTTACCCCTTCCATAGCATCCCCCCCATTTTACTCTCTCAACAGATATAAACCCCAAATGTGACGATCATGCATTATATTAAGTCTTATTAAGTAGATTAGATTAATTTGGATAGATTATTTAGATAGAGTTTTAGATAGATTGAATAGATTACATAGATTAATTTAGATAGATTAGATGAATTATATAAATTATTGTCACGTTTTTTTGTTTAGTTTCAGATTGTTATTTTCAGATTGTTTATGATTGAATGAGTTATGATTTAATTCCGAATGAGTTATATTAAATTCAGATTGAATGATTCAGTTGCTAGAATTTAACAATTAGTTTCTTGTTATTAATGCTACTAGGCCTAAATAAGTGAAATCATGGCGACAAGAAGCAAAACGCACAATTCAACATTTGGTCACCCTGCAGAATTTCCACCTTCAATGACTCTTTCAAAGGCTGACGTATTTAGACATTATTTATTGGTAAGAAAACGAGAAGAACTGATTTCGAAAGGTTCTAGAACAGCAAAAGAATGTTACAGAATTGTCACTAAAGATGTGGAAGCCATTTGGAAGAAGTTTTCCTTTCCACATATAAGATTTGAAGGAATAGCTATAAAAGTTGAACGATTGATAGAATCTGCAGCAAAGCTAAATAAAGTACCATTAAAACAAAGAAACAACAGTTTTCAGCAGAAGGTGGAGACATTCGATGAAATGTTTGATATTTGCATTTGTACTTGCTACGATAAAAAATCAGTCGAACGTATTGCAGATGTGATATTAGAGTTCCACTGATTGAATGGGAGTCTTTTGTGGGGCAGAAACAAAAAAAAAACCAACTAGGACCAATCGACAGAGTAACGACTTCCGCAAGAAAAAGGACTCACGATAAAGTTAAAGGATTAGAAAGAAGAGCCAAGATAAGCCTAGATATGAATGTCGCCTCAACCAGAAAACTGGACCCTTTACATATTATGGAAGATGAGAGCATGGAAATTGATGATGACAGCGACGATATTGACTTTGTTCCAGATTTTGAGCTGAGAGAAAACCATCAGAACAGAATTATTTATAACTTGACAATAACAGCAGATAGATACAGTGTAAGTTACAGAGCTAGTGCAGCTATAGTAAATGCAGCTTTGAAGGATATGGGAATATTGGACGAAATCAATATGTTGGATAGGAAAAAAGTGGAAAGAGAAAGAAAACGTGTGGGTAAAAAGAACATAATCAAAGTGAAATCAGAGAAAACACAGATGGAAGGCATCGGATTTGATGGTAGAAAAGATCAAACTAAGACAAAGAAGGGAATGGAGTACGAAGAACATTATGTAATAGTCAAAGAACCTGGTGATGTTTACATGGATCATATAGCTCCAGATAACGGAACTGCGTGTTGTATTGCAGATGAAATAATAACTTTTATAGTTGATTCTAATAGCAAAGAATCCCTCAAAGCTTTGCTATGCGATGGCACCCCAGTGAACACTGGCAGGATTGGCGAAGTGCTAAAATTGATTGAATTATATCTGGACATGCCGGTACAATGGCTGATTTGCCTTTTGCATGCAAACGAACTGCCCTTCAGGCACGTATTTGAAGCAATTGATGGAAAAACTTCGGGACCAAACATCTTCAAAGTTTTCTCTTGGAAATAAACTCCGAGAGGATTTGACCAAACTGGATATAGTTGATTATACCCCTGTAGAGGGCAACATTAAAGAATTTCGGCCGATATTGTTAAAAGTTTCAGCAGTGACCAAAAATATATGTATGAAATGTGCATTAGCATACAATCTGGACGCATCTCACAAACGTTAGCCACCAGATCCCCAGGTGCCCTCCATCATGCAAGATGGCTAACACGAGCAAACAGGATCCTGCGCTTATATGTCTCTACACGGAATCCAGACAAAAACATCCAAGACCTAGTAAAAATTATAATGCTGGTTTACGCTCCAGGCTGGTTTTGGATAAAGTCTCATCCAAAGGCAAATGAGGGAGCATCTAATTTTTGGTATATCATGCACTTGCTTAAAGGCTTAGATAAAAAGCATCGGATAATTATGGAGCGTGTCCTCAGAAATAACGCCTATTTTGGCCACCCAGAGAATATCTTACTCTCAATGATAACAGACACAAGAAGAGAGGGGACTGGGACAACGAAACCATCACCCCTCCACCTATTTTACAGAATTTGACAAATGATGATCTTAAAGTTCGAAATGAACCACTTCAGCTTATTCTTTTTCCCTGTCACAGCCAGGGAGTAGAACATGCTGTAAATGTGGTAACAGAAGCATCACAAGATAGAATTGGTTACGAAAACAGACATAAATTTATTTTGAATGTACTGGAGTCGAGAAAAAAGCTACCTGTGTTCCAATGGAAAGGCTAGTGGTGTCAGTAATTTACGATTTTAAATTTCTTAAGGTGAATATTTTGGTTTTAATATGCTTCAATTAAATTTCTTAAGGTGAATATTTTTATTTTAGTATGCTTCAATTGATTCTTTAAGTAATATACGGAGAAAGATTCTTATTATATATATATATATATATATATATATATATATATATATATATAACTTACTTTAACTTTACTTATATCATTATTTACTTTAATATTTGTCATTTATCATGTTTTTTTATTCAAAGAATTGGTTTCAATTTCATTTCAATTTAAAAAAAGGGGGGGGGGGCATATGCAACGGGTAGGGGGGGGGGCGCATAGCGGTGTAATTACAGTATGTTGTTTAGGGGCCCAAAGGAAACTCCGAGCAGTGTGTAGAATAAGAATACAAAATTTCGACCCCCCCTAATACACACCCTAGAATTCACTTTGTAGTAGAATAGTGATAAAACGAAGAATGCTTATTATCAGAGTTACTTCAAATAAATCTCTGAGATTTATCGCACACTTCAGATGAATAAACAAACTTTTGCTAATCATTCTTAGGACTTGGGATCGACGCTGTACAGATACAAGCATTCCTCCTCTTCTTTGCCCTGATAAAGGCTTATTGAAATATAAAGAAAATTACGGTGGAATACTTCTGAATTAATATTAACAATATACTATGTGTGTGTATATATATATATATATATCCAGGAATTCACCTTGCATTCATTATGAAAGATTTGGAATATTGATGAAACCACGAATCATTATTATTGGAGTTACTTCAAACAAATCTCTGAGCTTTATTTCATATTTTAGCTGAGTAAATATATTAACACTCCTATAAATGAAATTAAAACTTTTCATAAAATTAAAATGTTCATCTAATATGTAAATGTTTATCCAGTAAATCTAGTAAATGTTTATTTAGTAAATTCCTGTGCAAGGCATTCCTTATGCGCTTCCACCCCATTAAATTCGGAACATATACAAATTGATTATGGTCGAAATACGTAATTAATTAAAATATATAATTATTTAATACATAAACAATACATAATTACATAATACATAATTAATTAAAAATCCAAATTTCATTCTACGTGGCAGCTCTAAGACCAACAATTTGGTGCCTCCAACACGTCGGCCGCACTGTTCGCCCCTTCCTTGGTACAGTATACAATTTTTTTTGGTCCGGAGTTGTACATTTTCTTTACTTCAGCTCCTTATGTTGATTAATTAATTCAATAGAGATATTTTTTGAGTTTTTAGATTCCACAATTTTGTCGTTTCAGTTTTTATTTTCTTCGAGTGTTCATTGGTTTTCTTTGGTAATTTCTCAAATGAGAAAGATTCATGGCTCATATTTCTTACACCAGTTTCATGTATACTTGTTCTTTGCTGTTAAGCGTAAAAACAATGGAAAGGGACCTAAAAAAAATGTCGGAAAGTGTTTATAAATAAATTGGTTTATTCAAAACTCCCTCTATTAAGATATGATGTACTGTTTTATATTCCTTTTAATATTTTTTCTCATCATATTTTCCTATTTATTCTGATCTCTCGTGAATAAATAAAATGAGATTCCTTCATTTAACTGCTCGGTTAGTAGCTGGATGGTGGGCGACACCCCTCTGTATCCAGATGATGGTTCAGACTTGTATGTCTCTAGCTGTATACTGAGAACAATATAATCACAGATGCTGTGTAATACATAATTTGGTACATTTTGAACATAAAGCAATTTAGCTGACATTTTACCTTCCTCATTTTAAAGTTTTCCAAACGTTACTTTTGAGTACGAATTGAACAAAGAAAATTTAGAACTGAACGTCAACGCATCACTCTACAATAGTGAATGTCAAGAAGGGCAGGAACTAACGATAACAGAGAATTCAGGGCACATTTCCATTGTCCATGAAAATTCATCTTTTGCTGAAGATCCGTTGTCAAAACCGCTCCTTCCCTCTTGTCCGTATATTCGCTACGATGATTCCATATTCTCTTCCACCATAACAACTGAGGTAAGGGTGTGTAAGATGAAAATATGTGAAGGGTTCAAATTTGTTGTAATGAAAAAATGTTGGTAGATTAAATTTTATTCTTTAAGGTACGATAGAAATGTAAATATAAATTTCTAAGAAGGAATGTAAATGACTTCATTCAACAGAGGGATAAAGAGTATTTAGACAGATTTACACTTTCACTGTTTATAAAATGGCTGATAAGGTAACACCTTTATATGAAAGAAAGAAAAAATATTAATGTTAACTGCTTGAGTCACGAATATTTATCTATAATTATACTGTGCGTAAATTTTATAACATTTACATATGACACCACAAGTTCAACAAAACAAAAATTTTTATTTCATTATACAGTAAAATCTCTCTATAATGAAATATATAAGCCAAATGGCTGTCGTTGTAGAGAGGTTGTTCGTTATAAAGATGTTCTCCTTTGCCGATATTGTAGTGTATATTTTAATGACCTATTCAGACCCTCATTAGTTATTTATACATACTTTATATAGTACTGTATATAGAGTATATAAAATGCATTACTTAAAAGTATCTTGAGTATTTCAAAGTATTTCTCCCTTAAGGGAGAAACATTCTAGCCAATTACGCATCAGCTTTCACGAATCAGCCAATCAGCATGCCGCTTAACTTCTTGATAGGTGAAATGGCGGTAGAGACAAACACGTGCAGCTCAGGCTGAGTTGGCACCTCCTTTTAACGAAACGTGTTTTCAATAAAGAGAAGTGTTCGGTAAAGAGAGGTTTTGTTATAGTGGAGTGTCATTATTGAGAGATGTTAATATATATATATATATATATTATATATATATATATGATAGAATTCAGAATGGTCCCCTGAGAGTTTTTATGTTACACACAGACCGTGCATGGAACAAGGAATTCTTCTGGGAAACTTAAATCCACTATAGCCCGAATAAGTAATGGTAAATGACAAACACTATAGTCTTTTCCTATTCATGAAGCCCGACGTGGGTAACGGGTCACTCCCAAAAAAGCCCCAAAATATAGCTTCCCTCACCAGCTATCTGCCAAGCAGATAGAATCCAGCTTTGGGACAGGATCTAGGGTTTAAAACAGCCTAACCCCGCTATATTTAGAACCTATTATAAGCAAAAAACTTGTTGCGTTCACGTCGGATTGAATATATCAAAGTAAAAGGGGTAACTATTATATTTTAACCAAAAACCAAGACTTAAACCTCAACTATTACCTCTTTTTCTTTTCTTTTTCTTTGTCCACGTCGGGCTAACATCATGAAAAGGAAAAAACTATATTTGTCATTTACCATTACTTATTCGGGCTATAGTGGATTTAAGTTTCCCAGAAGAGTTCCTTATTCCATGCACGGTCTGTGTGTAACGTGTATATATATATATATATATATATATATATATATATATATATATATTATATATATATATATATATATATATATAATATATACAGGGTGGGCGGAAAGTAGCTCCCTATTTTGGATTGGTAAAAAATACGTATATTATCCATTTATTTCAGAAGAAATAATATGAAAAGGTAGGCATACATGGTAGGTTTTCTCTAAAATTCAATGTGGGCTCCAACTCTTTCCACCAGCTTCTGGAGCCGCCCAGGAATGGCGTCCACTGACTTTAGCAGGAACTCCGGCGGGATGGAGGACATGACTTCCCGAATTCGGTCCTCCAGTTCTTCCAATGTCCTCGGTTTGGTGCGGTAGACTTCTTCCTTTACCCACCCCCAAAGAAAGAAGTCGCACGGTGTCAAGTCGGGGCTCCTGGCTGGCCATTGATGTGGACCACGACGACCCATCCAACGCCCAGGGAAGTGGGCATCCAGCCACTCACGGACAACAAGAGCGAAGTGCGGGGGCGCCATCTTGCATAAATATCAGATCGTCGATGTTCTCCCATGTGCTGACAACCGGCCAGACCTCGTTTCGCAACATAGCAAGGTACCGCTCAGCATTCATGGTGTTGCGCAGAAGGAACGGGCCCACAACCTGATCTGAGGTCATACCACACCACACCGTTACACTGAACCGATTCTGCCGTTTTTCAGCGGTAACCGTGCGACTTCTTTCTTTGGGGGTGGGTAAAGGAAGAAGTCTACCGCACCAAACCGAGGACATTGGAAGAACTGGAGGACCGAATTCGGGAAGTCATGTCCTCCATCCCGTCGGAGTTCCTGCTAAAGTCAGTGGACGCCATTCCTGGGCGGTTCCAGAAGCTGGTGGAAAGAGTTGGAGCCCACATTGAATTTTAGAGAAAACCTACCATGTATGCCTACCTTTTCATATTATTTCTTCTGAAATAAATGGATAATATACGTATTTTTTTACCAATCCAAAATAGGGAGCTACTTTCCGCCCACCCTGTATATGATAAAAACGAAGGCGTAGAGCAAAAAAGTCATTATATTTGGCTGCAGCCGACGTTTCGG
The DNA here is from genome assembly GCA_023014485.1 of Bathynomus jamesi. NCBI lineage: Eukaryota > Metazoa > Arthropoda > Malacostraca > Isopoda > Cirolanidae > Bathynomus > Bathynomus jamesi. The sequence goes on along the minus strand of JAJOZX010000012.1, from coordinate 2,577,474 downwards.
GCAACTCTACCCATTTTCAAGTCCTAATAAATAAAAGCTAAAATTAATACATGACAAAAATATATAAATGTCGAGAACTAAAACTAATTTAGAGCACAAAATTAAAACTGTTCAAGAATAAAAATTAAAATTACAAAGTAGAAACAGGCATAAGCCAAAATCAAATCGAAAGTAAAAATTATATAAATGACAAAAATATACGAGTGATAAAAATAAAACTTAAAACTAAAGACATTCAAACGTAAAATAGTTTAAAAACTTTACTAATAAAAAGTTAAACGGAATAAAAAGTTAAACGAAAAATCACAAGAGTAAACCAACATACCATGTTCACTTGACAGCCACAAAAAACTGAAGCGAAAAGGAGACAGGGTCACAAGGGAAACATTTTTAGTATGTAGTTATTCTAATTAATATAAAGGGGGTAACAGCTAGAATCAATATTTAAACTAGAGTTCAAAAATTTAATACACAAAGATTCGTAATACGGAGGGAGGACGGGCATTTTAATGATTTAAGAATTTTAAAATTGTTAACAGAAATGTCAACATTACACTCGATAGAATGATTTCTAATAGCAGACTGTTCCTTTTTCGACAAAACTTTCCCTGTCCTATGGCTAATACCCATATGGGAGCAAAATCTCGCCTGCAAGGAACGAACTGTACTGCCAACGTAGTTCCCTTGGGAATACCCAGGGCAGGTAAACAAATAAACAACAGAACAGCTCATCGCAGGGGGGGATTTTGTCCTTACATCGGAAAAAACATTCAAGGGTATTATTATGTGAAAAGCAATCTTAAAATCGGTGTGAAAATAAAATTTCCTCGCAACACTCAACAATTGCTTCTTCACAAAAGTGTTAAAATGGTAGATATCAGGTAAAACAAGATATTTACAATTCTTAGGAACATCATACGTTGGGACAAGGTTGGGGAAATATACATTATTAAGAAATTTACCAATAACACCTCCTACAAGATCCCGTGGAAAACCATTTTTTAAGAAAAAATCAGTAAGGAATTCAAACATATTATGAAGCAGAGCAAAGTTCGACCAAATATTATAAACTCTATGCACCAATGTGTGAATGAAACTTAATTTGTAATTAAAGTCGCAAAAACTATAAAAATTAAAACCCAAACCCATAAATGTAGGCTTCCGGTATGTAGAAGTTAAAACGGTCGAGCCAGATTTGGAGACCAAAACATCAAGGAAACTTCCTTTTCCTGTGTAAATACAATGTTTTTATGCAGTGTGTTCAGAAAACTTAGAAACTGAACTGATTGATTATCCGTTTGGAATAGAGTAAACGTATCATCAACATAACGTCTGTACAATTTGGGCTTAAGGTAAGGGGGGCACTCACAGAAGACCCTTTCCTCAAGATGTGACATGAAAATATTTGCAAAAAAACGGGACCAAGGGCTCCCCCATCCCCACTCCATCCAGCTGACGGTAAACTACCCCTTGAAAACTAAAAAAGTTATCCTTGACTGCCAAATTCAGAAACTGCTCAAACTGTGCTCTGCCAAAGCCGTGAAAAAGTGAGTCCGGCTGTGGAAAAGCTTTATTCAAAATAATTTTGATGGTCTCATCCAAGGGAACATTTGTAAAGAGGGAAGATACATCGAAACTTGTCATAAACAAAGAATTCACATCAAACTTCTTAATTTCCGACGCAAAGGAAAAACTATCCTTAACACTGTACGAGTTCACGGTAAATGAAGATAACAGTGGGACAAGAAATTTGGCAAGTTTGTAATTAGCCAAAGGATAAGACTTCCCCCTCACCTTAAGCCCAAATTGCACAGACGTTATGTTAATGATACGTTTACTCTATTCCAAACGGATAATCAATCAGTTCAGTTTCTAAGTTTTCTGAACACACTGCATAAGAACATTGTATTTACACAGGAAAAGGAAGTTTCCTTGATGTTTTGGTCTCCAAATCTGGCTCGACCGTTTTAACTTCTACATACCGGAAGCCTACATTTACGGGTTTGGGTTTTAATTTTTATAGTTTTTGCGGCTTTAATTACAAATTAAGTTCCATTCGCACATTGGTGCATAGAGTTTATAATATTTAGTCGAACTTTGCTCTGCTTCATAATGAGTTTGAATTCCTTACTGATTTTTTCTTAAAAAATGGTTTTCCACGGGATCTTGTAGGAGGTGTTATTGGTAAATTTCTTAATAATGTATATTTCCCCAACCTTGTCCCAACGTATGATGTTCCTAAGAATTGTAAATATCTTGTTTTACCTGATATCTACCATTTTAACACTTTTGTGAAGAAGCAATTGTTGAGTGTTGCGAGGAAATTTTATTTTCACACCGATTTTAAGATTGCTTTTCACATAATAATACCCTTGAATGTTTTTTCCGATGTAAGGACAAAATCCCCCCCTGCGATGAGCTGTTCTGTTGTTTATTTGTTTACCTGCCCTGGGTATTCCCAAGGGAACTACGTTGGCAGTACAGTTCGTTCCTTGCAGGCGAGATTTTGCTCCCATATGGGTATTAGCCATAGGACAGGGAAAGTTTTGTCGAAAAAGGAACAGTCTGCTATTAGAAATCATTCTATCGAGTGTAATGTTGACATTTCTGTTAACAATTTTAAAATTCTTAAATCATTAAAATGCCCGTCCTCCCTCCGTATTACGAATCTTTGTGTATTAAATTTTTGAACTCTAGTTTAAATATTGATTCTAGCTGTTACCCCCTTTATATTAATTAGAATAACTACATACTAAAAATGTTTCCCTTGTGACCCTGTCTCCTTTTCGCTTCAGTTTTTTGTGGCTGTCAAGTGAACATGGTATGTTGGTTTACTCTTGTGATTTTTCGTTTAACTTTTTATTCCGTTTAACTTTTTATTAGTAAAGTTTTTAAACTATTTTACGTTTGAATGTCTTTAGTTTTAAGTTTTATTTTTATCACTCGTATATTTTTGTCATTTATATAATTTTTACTTTCGATTTGATTTTGGCTTATGCCTGTTTCTACTTTGTAATTTTAATTTTTATTCTTGAACAGTTTTAATTTTGTGCTCTAAATTAGTTTTAGTTCTCGACATTTATATATTTTTGTCATGTATTAATTTTAGCTTTTATTTATTAGGACTTGAAAATGGGTAGAGTTGCCCGAAACGTCGGCTGCAGCCAAATATAATGACTTTTTTGCTCTACGTCTTCGTTTTTATCCTAAATGTAAAACTACGTCTCCTTAGGAGGGATCCTATTTCATATATATATATATATTAGTGATGCATGTAACATCCGTACCCGCACCTGCGGGATGCGGATGTGTACTATTCACTAAATTGCTATTTTTGAAGCACAATTTGCCCCTCATTCAGTTCAAATACTGAAACTTGTGCAGCCTTCATTTGATCTTGAATGTAACTGGCAATGTCTGTTGTGTATTTGTATAATTAATTGTTCATGCTACAATACATAACAATGTCATAAGCACACTACTTTCCAAAGGGTGGTGGTTGGGGAATGTGGTTGGTGGGATGCAAGACGAGTTGGGTCCCCGTCCCGCATGCTGGTAACACACAGCTGTGTGACGAAAACTCGTTCAAAAAAAGTGTATGTAAACAAATTATAATTACAAAATAATAGACTATTACCTACTATCTAATATCTAATATTATCGAATATCTAATATTTATAACTAATCAAAAATTGATTGTCAATTAATAAATTAAGTATAAATTTAAACTATCATATCAAGTTCACAAATTTATGCATGAACATCCGCATCCGCGGATGTCTGAAATCTGACATCCGATACATCACTAAAATATATATATATATATATATATATATATATATATATATATACAGGGCCTATCAGAGAGGAGGCTAGGAGGGCCATTTGGACTGGGCCTCAAGCTTAAGGGGGGGCCTAAAATTTTGAAACTTTCAGGTTTAAATATAATGTTTTGCAGTGAAAGTAATAACTGGGTTTAGCTATGAGCCTCAAAAGCTGGAAGTGACCCGGGCCTCTCTGGACTCTGAGAGGGCCTCTATATATATATATATATATATATATATATATATATATATATATATATATATATATAATACTGGCTCCTATTTAATTTTTTCAATTTGAGCATTATAAACATACATGAGGTGTTTTATTCGAATGCATTGACGCTGCAAAGTATTTGTCACTCAATTTTCTCAACTTTGGCGCTGACGGTGTTGATGCTTTTATGGCAAAATAATGTGTAGATAACATATTATTAAACACTATAGTTTTCCTTAAACCGACTTCCTCTTATTACAACATCTTAAGCATTAATTGATTTTTATGTAAATTAATAACCATGACATTAAACGAAGGTTTTGTTTTCGTGCTTGCTTTTAGTGGCATCTCGTCTGCGAACGATCTACTCTGAGCTCTCTCTTCCAAAATTTGTATACAGTTGGAATGATAATTGGTTGTTTTATCGGAGGCGATGTTGGAGACAGGTAAACCACGAAATATTAATTACCTGCGTAAATATTATTTTATACTTCTGTTATTCAATCTGAAGCCCTAAATCATAATTGCATGGTATTTAATTAAAAACTAAAATCAGACTATGTACTTGCACTTTTTTTTAATTATTTTACTATTTCTAAACGCATGAAGGAGAACGGAGTAACAATGATTTTAATCAAAATATCTTTAAAATATGCACTGAATTTCAAACTCAATTTAAACTTTGAAATAAATAGCAAAAATATTGCTACATTCCTGTTCAACATAATACATGCAGTTAAGAGATAAAATAGTAACGTATCCAATGGTGGACAGGTACAACTGAAAACAAGCATTTAATACTTCTTTTTTTATGTACGAAGGAGGGGCTAGGGGCGAATGCCCGCAAAAACGCCCCCCCCCCTATAGAAGAGGAGAGAGTCAAAACCAAGGTACAGAGTTTCGAGATGCCTGGATACTCTGCGTTTGAAAGATTGGAGGTCATAGATAGGGGGAAAGATGGAGTGAGGAAGATTGTTCCTGAGTTGACCGGTTGAGTAGTTGAAATATTGAAAATACCGATTAACCCTTGCGTTAGAGAGTTGGACAGGAAAGGAATGAGAGTGTGTTGAAAGTCTGGTGCTGCGTGCTCTCCTTAAAGGAGGAGGCATGCAGTTAGAGTGTTCATAAGAGCAATGTGCGTTATAATAACGATAGTAAAGAGGGAGTGAGGCAACACTGCTGCGAAGAGAGAGGAATTGAAGACAGTGAGTAAGAGGCGGGGAATTGATGAGACGAGAAGCCTTTAATCCCACCCGGTCAAGTACGGCTGTGTGGGTTGAGCCGCCCCATACATGAGAAGCATACCCCATACAGGGGCGGACGAGACCCCTGTAAAGAGACAGCAACTGAGTGGGGGTGAAGAAACTGCAGAGACGGTACAGCACACCTAACCTCTTAGAAGCTGATTTGGAAAGAGAGTATATGTGATCTTTCCAGGAAAAATCATGAGAAAAGGAAACGCCAAGAATGTTAAGAGAAGAGAAAGGATTGAGTTTTGTATTGTTGAAGGTAAGGAGATAGTCATGTGGGAGACTGTGACGAGTAGACAGATGAAGGAACTGAGGTTTTGAGGCATTGAAATCCACAAGGTTTTCTTTGCCCCAATCAGGTACACCATAGCTGTTCCACGCGAAGCATGGAGTGACTGTTCAGATTGACACTTTATGAAGCGGGTGGAGAAGTGAAGAGCGGAATCATCGGCAGAGGAATGGACAGTACAGGAAGTGCGAGTTAAAATAGCATTGATAAATAAACGGAAAAGAGTGGGTGACAGGACAGAGCCCTGAGGAATACCATTATTAATAACTTTAAGAGAAGAACAGTGGCCATGTACAACAACAGCTATGGATCGGCCAGAAAGGAAATTAGAAACGAAAGCACAGATAGAAGGATAAAAACCGAAGGAAGGCAGTTTCGAAATTTAGGATTTGTGCCAAACTATCAAAAGTTTTTGATATGTCTAGCAACAGAAAAGGTCTCGCCGAAATCCCGAAAGGAGGCTGACCAATAGTCAGAGAGATATGCAAGAAGATCGCCAGAAGAAGATTGTGAGAAGAGAGGTGTTTAAGACTCTTCCTATTAAAGACAGATTCAAACACTTTAGAAGGGCAAGAAATCAAAGCAATTGGACGATAGTTGTAGTATTGAGAGCGGTCACCCACTCACCCTTCTTTGGGACAGGCTGAATGAAAGCGAACTTTCAGCAGGAAGGAAAAGTACAGGATGAAAGAAAAAACGAGAGTTTGCTTAGGTTGCCTAGGCAGGGTATCAGCACAGAAGCACAGTTCTTAAGAACAACAGGAGGAACACCATCAGGACCGTACTACTTCCTAGAGTTGAGCCCAGATAGTGCAGAAAGAACATCTTTGGAAGAGATTCTAATTTCTGACATAATAAAGTCAGAGGGAGGAGGAGATGGAGGAACAGCACCGGAATCGTCCATGGTTAGGTTGGAAGCGAAAGTCTGAGCGAAGAGTTCAGCTTTATCAGGAGAAGAGACGGCAACTGAGCCGTCGGAATGGAAAAGAGGAGGGAAAGAAGAAGTAAAGTTGTTGGAGAGATCAGAAAGAGCAAGAAGAATTAGAATTGGATAGGATAATAAAAACCCACTCTAATAGACAGAGTTTATTTCCACAACAGTTTCGATGCCCACTGGCATCCTCTTCGGGTGGATACAGAAAAACGAATAAACCAAAAACAAGAGGGAAAACAGTTCAGGTACCATTAAGAAATTTGCACCTAGGTTAGATCCCGTTCTCCCGACACTGGAAGGGAGAATCAGAAGTTGGATGGCGACGGTACCTTCTGAAAGCCTCCTCTCTGTTGCGGATAGCATTAAAACAAGCAAATTAACCCAAGATTTTTTTGCATTAGTAATAAGAATAGAATATGGAATGTACGCCTCCATGCTCGAGAAAATCTCCTCAGTGATGCGCTGAGCGCACTCGGAAGGGCCCTGGCCACGGAAGCATTAATCATTTCATGGGAACTCGGAGAAGTATTACTAAGGGTCTCCCACTCAGCGGCGCCAAAGTTCCAAAGGCACCTCCTCTTGGAGGATCCAAAGGCCGAATTGGAACGACAGGACAGGAAACAGATTTAATATTGTGATCGGAGGAGCCCAACGGACAAAAAAAGTTTGACAGAGTAAGAAGAAGGATGAGAGATAAGAAATAAATCCAGAATGTTGGGCCTATCTTCAAGGCAATCGGGGATACGGGTAGGGTGCTGTACAATCTGCTCAGTTATTCCAACCGAATTTAATCTATAGATCTAACCCGACTCATCTAATAATGGCAAATATATTAAATGATACTACTGTCGTCACAATTGTACCGATCTTTTAAAGACAAATTTTCTATAAAAAGTAAATGTTTGATACGTCTTTCAGGTTAGGACGAGCGAAGGCTGTTCTGGTCGGTTCCTTTATCCACGCTGTTTCTACCATCATTGTCGCGTTCACAACTAACTTCTATCTTCTTCTACTTGGTCGATTTTTCATCGGTCTCGCTAATCTTTTGATCCTCGTCCCCATCGTTACACTGTGTGAGGTTTATTTTAAATATTAGACTTATGACACATTCTATATGCCATACAACTTAAAACTAAAAGGATTTTTTTCATTTTTTTTCGTTAACGAAAATCAAGATATCTGCTGAAGTTTAGTCCAGATACTGTATAACACTATTTAATCGTACTTTGCGTTTTGTAATAACTTTGCACTAGAAATTTTAATATATTTCAGCAATAGAAACGTGTCCTGAGAGATTCAGAGGACCTATTGGGATGTTGGTTGGCATGCCTTATTCCCTTGGTGTGGTTGTTTTTGCGGGTCTCGGAATGTTTCTTCGGGACTGGCGACATCTTTACATCGCCACCAGTTTTCCAGCTCTCCTACTTCTTCCTGTGTCTTGGTGAGTTATGGTCATGTTGTCAAAAATATAATAAACAGTAACCAGTTGTTTTTCCGCCACTCAGTTTAAGTGACATGTAAAAATGGGAAATACTGATTTGAGTTATTCCGAGTCTATTTGAACATACTTCAAATATCGGATGATTATTTTAAACATATGACACTTTAAAAGGTTTTTAACTGAAATAAAAGCATGAAATTTTTACTGCACCTCCCCAATTGCAAAATATGCTGCATGTGATTTTCTCTCAGTTCATTAACTTTTTGCACATGAACGACAAAATTTGCCGTACACTGGACAGAGTATCTGTTGAAATCTGAGAAATTTCTTGTTCAACTGATGCTTTCAATTCTTGTTTGAATTGAAGTGAATCGAATAACTTTTATCATTAAAATAAATACAGTTTTACAGTTTTTGTTTTAATATAAATAATTGTGAAATTGGGCTATTTATTTAATTTAATTTGGTCCTTTAATTTTAGACTTTACTTGACTCGTAATTAAAAATAGATTAAAAATAGATTGTATTAGTACAGTATTCCATTCTTAATCGAGATTTCAACTTGTTTAAACGAATTTACATTCACAATATTCTTTATATCAGCATTTAAATCGTTTCAGTCCAATGAAAATGAGTAATTTTTGAGATGAAGGCAATTTAAAGTGAGGAATAACATGCTTTGATCATTTCTGGTGTGATATGAGTGGATTTCTTGATGAGTTACAAAATATCTATTTACCCATTGAATGATTTTGTTCTTTCATTCGTAAATACAAATAAAATGTGCCAGTTTAATTATATGGTTGAGCTTTGGTAGTTTTAGCTTTTTAAATAACGCACTGGAATGATCATGGAAATCAACATCAGATAATAACCTTATTGCTCCTTTTTGGATGACAAAAATACTGTTTAAAGTGTTGTTAGCGGAGTTTCCCCAAACAAGGGTGCATAAATTATACAAGGAAGCACAAGAGTAATACAGAATTGATAAAACTTGTTTAGGGACTACAGTTCTAAGTTTAAACATTTTAGCAACGCTCCTTGAAATCTTTTTTAAGAAATAATTTACATGATTATTCTATTGCAAATTCTTGTCTAGCATTACACCAAGAAATTTTGTTACAGTACATTAAGTCCCCAACTTACACTGTTAATTCGTTCCGAAGGTCGCCGTGTAAGTTGAAAACCGTGTAAGTCCAACACTGCTTAAATACAATATATTTTGTGACATACAGGTTCGTTTCTATGGATAGAAAGCTAAAACAGTAGGGTTTATCAAAACAAAATGTTAAGATGAAAATTTATTCAATACAGTACATATATAAAAACATATATAAGAAAACATATATAAGAAAACTAATATTTATTCAATAATTTGTGGCTCAGATTCTGCAGATGTTGATGACATTGGATCTTTTCTTTCTGTTTTCTTTAACTAAGGATCGTGCTCGAGTATCCGTGTATCTACGGATCCGTGTAACTTGGACCTGTGTAAGTGGTGGGGGGGACTTCCTGTACACTCCTTTACAGCAAGTTCATCAACATTTAGTTCATCAAGATACACATTTCTTTTATTAGTAAAAATCATGAAATGTGTTTTACTGGTATTTAAACATTGCCCTATTATAAATTGCCCTATTAATTGAGTCATTAATTGTATTCCAATGCTATCACAGGTAAATGATAAACGTAAAGCGAAGTTAGACTGGTCCAAAGTTGATGATGAGGGCAAACAACAGTATTGTAATAAGTCTGATCTATTGCTAAGTAATATATCTATCCCTAATGATACTCTAGCTTGTCAGGATGTAAACTGTATAATTCAAACACATATTTTGGAATTTAAAGACATGTATGAACAAATTGCTTCCTCTTTCAATAATGCTAGCCTAGACTTAAATACCTTTAGGAGAAAAAATTATACTTGCCTCCCCTATATTACCAGTAGCCTACTCTGGAGATTACCATTAGCTACGGCCCTGGGAATATTCCTTTGAAAATACTTTAACTGATAATTTTAGCCAAAGTTATAGATCTTTTATATTTAACAAGCTTCAATATAGGTACAGAAATGTTATGAATGTTATTTTTTGTATTTTTTAATTTACCAATAATATTTGGAACCTCAGTAAAGGTAGTAGGAACAAAAAAAAAAAAATTTAGTGGGCTGGGTGGCATATATTGTAACAGGGAGTGATCATTATTTAGTAACTGTGAGCGAAGCTTATCAGCTACTGAAGTAAAATCTGCAATTTTTACACAAAAATTTAAACTCGCAAAACCGTGCTCTGTGACCTTTCAAAAAACACTTATAACATGCTGCAGACTTAGTTACCCAATCCTTTCTCTCTTCAACAGGTAAAGCCTCAGCCACTTTACACTTATATGACTTGTGGTTGCCTTCACAAAATATGCAGTCTTTGATTCCCCTTTAAATTACTTACAGAGGATGCATGTAGCACTGATACCGCAAATGGGCTGTTCCTTTTGCCAAGGCCTTTTATGTTTTGTCTTCGTCCCCTTGTTCAGTATCCAACCGCGCAAATTCAATTCTCTCTCGCCTTGCTAATTCCGTGCCAAAAAGGCTTAACAGCTGCTCAAGGGGGATGTACAAATGCTCTGTAGTGTGTCCCCTACTTAGTTCAAGTAAAATTGAGGTAGGCAATTTAGACTCCAGTATGGGGACCAATATTACATCATACCTTTCCATTCCTATACCCAAGTTTTTCAGAGACATAGTTCTCATTCAAAGTTCATTACAGTATAACTACTGTAACTCTTTAACATTATTAACAGGAGATATAGCTGAAAGTTTGCGAAGGTGACTTTTAATTAGGATCTCTGGTATACCAAGCCGTTATTTTAACATCCCAAGCCACACTATAATTAGCCCCTGTTAAAGCTAATCCTAATTCCAAGAAGAATCGCAAGTAGTTAGTAAACTTTTCCACAGCACTTAATACCTAATTAGAATGAACCGCTGACTGAAAACTGTCTGCCCATCCTTGACATTCCTGATTACTTCCAGAAAATGTTTTGAGTACAAGCCTCGGTAATTGAACTGCAGATCTGTCAACCTTAACTTCATTAACACTGCCTGTTAAGGATTGTGTTTCATTATTAAATCTGGTCTCTAACTGTACTGAATTGCTAAACTCTTTCGCTCTGTGGTGTGCCTTAATTATGTTATTAATAATCTCTTCAAAGTAAATTATTTCATTTTCCAGTTCACCCTCCTCTACAAGAGTCTAATTTTTAACATTTACTTTACTTCCTCTAGAGTAACTTTTTTAGTTTCTAATGTGAAAAGCTGTGCAGTCACTAAGCTCAAATTCTTTTGCTCTATGGCAGAATCTATAGTGGCAATGACCTTTGTAATTAGCCCTTTGTAAGCCCTTCTCTTGTTTCTAAACCTTTCCAGTTCAGCTGAATTCATCGGCAATACAGACAGACAACTGGGCTCTATGCCAAATTGCCTGATTAGGGTACTGACCAACCTCCAGGTCTGGAGTGACAAATTTCCCATCCAAGTAACTAGCATACTGAAGTCTGCAACCTTCGCCTAACAAACACCAGTGGCGTAGCTAGAATTTTTTGGTAGGGGGGCAAAGGCCTAAATTTTCCAACAAACGGGTGTGACAAAGATACCGTTTATCAATCATCTATCTCATCAAGTATAACAATTTACAGGCAATACAAAGAATCTGTTAAGTGCGAGAAACACATACTGTATGATAACACACCTGCATCAGTATTCAGTAATGCGATACAAAAGCCGAATACACTACCATTAAATGAAAGAAAATGATTCACAAGGGAAAACACACAATGCATACTGTGTAACAATGGCCCAGAAAATTTGGAACATTATATATTATACTGTCCAGCATAACAGAATGAAAAAAATAATGTGGCTACAACAACCATATATTGAAAACATGTATAAATTAATTGGAGCTCTTCTTTTAAGTACAAATACAAGTGAAACAGAAAAGACAAAGGAAGTGTTATTTTTGACAGAGGAAGAAATTTTCCGACAAAATCCTTTCTGAAGATCCCTTCTAAACCCTGCCCCCCCTCTAGCTACGCCACTACCAGTCAAGTTTCACAACTGGGCGACCAAACTTTCTACCCTGGGCCAAGGTGATCAAAACTGCAGCCTAACTTACCAGCCAAATTCATAACCGAACAAGGATCTTAACTCAAATTACGCTCATCCCGGTCCAGGCCGAATTTTGGCTACAATTTGCACAATCAGAACTTTGCGGAATGATGGTCACTGACTGAGTCTTAGACTAGAAATACGATTCGAAGGACCTTGTTAATTTTTTCTCTTTGATTGTGTTTGGAATTCCAGCTGAGCCTCGAACGGCCAAGCTCTGAAGGGCCAACCTTAACTTATAGCCAGTGGTGGGCACGCGCAACAATTTTTGTAGCGCCGCAACCGCAACCGCAACTCTGCTGAAATAGTTGCGCCGCACGCGCAAGCGCAACCCTTTTCAAAAAGTTGCGCCGCAAGCGCAAGCGCAACCAAAAATGTTGCGCCGCAAGTTGCGCCGCAACTTTTTGCGGCGCAACTGCCCACCTTTGCTTATAGCCTAAGTTAAGCTAGATTAAATCAGACTCTAAGGACCTGGGGGTCTTATTCGGTCTTACCTCAGGATTGTCGACTGGAAGCGGGTCTACTTTAGACTTCAGTTAGCATAAATAAAAGACGGGCCATTATTTGTGGTTTTCTTTCTAAACCTTACAACAACACAATCGACTTGCATCATTGCACGGTGCAACAATCCTGTATCTAGATTACCAAACTGAATTGCAGGAGAGCTCCCTTTAAGACCACGACCTACCAGTGGCACTTTTAACGAAAAAGTAGAAAGGACGCTGCCAGCATCCAAAATTGACTACAAGAGCCCCAAAAATTGGCTCAAAAATAAATTACAAATTTTCACTAACCTTGCAATTATGAGATGAATATTACATATATATATATATATATATATATATATATATGATATATATATATATATATATATATATATTAATGTAAAGAACGACGCTTGTGTAGAAGAGTGTTCCGCACAAGATGAGGAGGGAGGACGAGCAAATGAAAAATGAGGTACCTCCCAGGAATCGAACCCGGGATCATCCAATTGCCGGTCGGATATGCTAACCACTGCACCAAGGACCCCGATTAGTCAGTACTCGTAATTCTCCTACATACGAGCGGAATCAAATGCCCTGAGGGGGCATCTTCGCATGCCATACAGTATGCGAAGGTTCATCCAGTTAACCTCTAACGGCTGTTCTAAGCTATGCATGAAAATACATTTTCAATAACTCAACCGAGTCATGCATATTCGGATTTTGTCCCGAAAATCAACTTTCTTAATATTACCAATTAATAGAAAACGATTAGTGGTTTTACAAGGCATAACCCTAGTATTTAACCCCGTAGCAAAGATTATCGACCAAAAAATAGTCCTAAATCCACTATTCTAAATCCGTGTATTCTCTGTGATATATATATATATATATATATATATATATATATATATATATATATACAGGGTGTCCCAAAAAGTGTGACCCTAAAATAAATATTAATAACTTTTTTATTAAAGGTGCTAGAAGTAAATACTAAAAACTAAAATAACAAGTGAAGATGTAAGTTTTTGATACTGTATACGTAATTATTATCAAAAACATATCGTTACTTTAAAATGTTAAAAAAAAATTCTACAAAATTTTCTCATAAAAGAAATCATTTATCATGAAGGGTGGCCTAGTCTAACCAAAGGCCTTGTGACGGCGAATCCTACGGACCGGACTAGACTAGCCTAATCATTCACTTGCTCGTTCCGGACCTAGTCTAATCACTCACTCGCTCGTTCTAGCAAGTTGGCGGCCAAGAACACATCTTATGATACAAACTGTACAGAATTTCACCCACCCTCAGATGACGACACCACAAGAAAAAGCTGAACTAGTCAAGTATGTTTACGAAAGTAAATCAATCATCACAGCACAAAGAAGATTTCAAGTTAAACACAATAAACACGCACCAGGAAAGAAGAGCATAAAAAGATGGGTGAAAACGTTTGAAGAGACTGGATCCGTCCTTAAGAGAAAGAGTTGTGGACGCCCGAGTAAGTCTCTAGAAAGGTCGCAAGCTGTTATGGAAGCATTTCACACGGATCCAAAAACGTCAATAAGGAGAGTTTCAGTTGAGTTAAACATCCCACGATCGTCGGTTCACAGAATCCTTCACAAAAATCTGAAATTAAAATGTTACAAAGTACAAGTGTATCGTCAACTTTTTAAAGAAGATTACGCAGTAAGAATTGCTACTTGCCAGGAACTAATCGAGTTCATTGATTCAGACTCAAATTTCCTGAAAAACGTCATCTTCACTGACGAGGCAACGTTTCATACATCTGGAAAACTTAACCGCCACAATTGTAGAATTTGGGGACCAGAAAATCCACGTGAGACCTTTGAACATGAACGTGATTCGCCCAAAGTGAATGTTTGGTGTGGAATGTCAAGTTCTCGAATTTATGGTCCGTATTTATTTGAAGAACGGACTGTTACAGGTGCCTCGTACTTAAAGATGTTAAAAGATTTCTTTGTGCCACTACTAAAAAACTCCTGAATCATTTCAAACTAATCTTTCAACAAGACGGAGCCCCGCCTCACTATGCTAGAGTCGTTCAAGAATTTCTAAACGAGACTTTCCCAAGACGATGGATTGGTAGAGGAGGACCAATGAAATGGCCCGCTCGCTCCCCCGATTTAACACCTTTAGATTTTTATCTTTGGGGTTATGTTAAGTCTAAAGTTTACCATAACAACCCGAGAAACATTGTGGAATTGAAACAGCGTATTCAGGAAACTATCACATCCATCTCCCCATCTGTACTGGAGCGTGCCATTGAAGAATTTGAAGGTAGAATTAGATTGGTTATAGTAAATGATGGAAAACATGCAGAGGTTTACTAGTGCATGGGAATAAAACTTACACCTTCGCTTGTTATTTTATTTTTTAGTATTTACTTCTAGCACCTTTAATAAAAAAGTTATTAATATTTCGTTTAGGGTCATATATATAACCTTACCTTACAACCTTACAAAGGTTTCGCGTGATGATTTCTCATTTCGCGAAGGTCAAGCTTGTCGCCCCTCTTCTCGAATTGACCTGGTGAAGTAGTGGGTTTGATTCTTGCGCTCTCCACCTCACATAGCCAGGTACGCCCGGCTCATCGGGGATTGTTCTGATCCAGGCGTCTAGTCTTCTTTTGAAGATTTCCACTGCAACTCCCTTTGTGTTTTTTAGGTCTTTGGGCAACTGATTAAACAGTTTTGCTCCTCTCACTACAAAACTATTTTCTTTCAGTGTTAAGGATGTGCCCTGTCTCGCCTTCAATTTGGGAATACGACACAGTCTGCCGTTTCTACTGTCCACCGTTGTTTGGGGAGTTATAGGGTTCAGAGTAAGATTAGGGACTAGTTTCTCCATTATTTTCCAAGTGTAAATAATGGTGTATCTCTCTCTCCTCCTTTCCAGTGAGTATAGGTCTAGTTTGCGTAACCTTTCCCAGTAATTTAGTTCTTTGCACCCATTGATCTTGGCTGTGAAGCTTCTCTGGATCCCTTCCAGCTGTCTAATGTCTTCTTTTTATATGGGGATGTTAGGACCGAGCAGTATTCCAATTTGGGTATTATCAGGGTTTTCAGTAGAGGAATCATTACATTCCTATCCCTTCGTTTAAAGGTTCTCAATATCTGTCCCGTTATTCTCTTTGCTCTGTTTACTGCTATCTTATTTTGTGTCTCAAATTTCGCATCATCCGTCATTACAACCCCTAAATCTTTTGCTCTGGGATTCCTCTGAATTTCCTGTCCATTTGGGGTATAATATTCCATGGATTTTAGGTCTTCTCTTTTTCTGTACCGTAATAGCTGAAATTTCTCGGTGTTAAACTTCATATTGTTGTCTTCCGTCCACTTGTAGATTCTGTTTATATCGGTTTGTAAGGATCTTATGTCTTCTGGGTTTCTTATTTTTCTACTGATCTTTGTGTCATCCGCAAAGGATGTTACTGTGCTGTTTCTGGTAACTTCCTCATCTATGTCAGTTAGCATGATTATGAAGAGTAGTGGAGCTAATACTGTTCCTTGTGGTACTGAGCTGAGGACCTCTGATTCTGATGAAGATACTCCTTGTACTGTAACGACTTGCCGCCGCTCACTAAGGAAATTATATACCCACTTCCCTACTTTTCCTGTTATTCCCATATATTTCAGTTTATGTATTATGATTCCGTGGTCACACTTGTCAAACGCTTTAGCAAAGTCTGTGTATAGTACATCATAGTTTTCATTACTCTCTAGTGAATCAATAATGTTGTTGTAGTGTTCCATTAGTTGTGATAGGCATGATCTGCCTGACTGAAACCCGTATTGGTTATCATTGAATTTTTTCTGCGTTTCCAAAAAGTCATAGATTTTCTGTCTAACTATTCTTTCAAATATTTTAGTGAGATGGGATGTAAGCGATACTGGCCTATAGTTTTTGGCCTCGGATCGATCGCCTCCTTTATATATTGGAACTATGTTCGCGCTCTTCAGGATGCCCGGTATTTCTCCCGTGTCTAGTGATCGTCTCCATATCCAGTATAGGGGCTCAGCGATTGCATTCTTGCAGTTTTTGATCAGTGTGGCATTCCATTTATCCGGTCCTGCGCTGAGTGTTTTTAGCTTCCCTATGGCTTGTGTAATATCATCCGTCATAAAGTCGAAATCCGTTATACTTTCCCCTTGTGGTTCTTCTTCAAAGAACGCATTTCTATCGCATATCAATTTGTCCGTTTTTGGGATACTGAAAGATGATTCGTACCGAGCTCTTAATATTTCAGATACTTCTGTTAGATC
The DNA here is from genome assembly GCA_023014485.1 of Bathynomus jamesi. Taxonomy (NCBI): domain Eukaryota; kingdom Metazoa; phylum Arthropoda; class Malacostraca; order Isopoda; family Cirolanidae; genus Bathynomus; species Bathynomus jamesi. The sequence continues at coordinate 2,560,585 of JAJOZX010000012.1, read as the reverse complement.
ATCCGATAAAGCACTGTTCTCATTTTTTAAAGGTCCGATAGTCGCATGGTTTTTCGACTTTCTTTTTGCAAAATTATAGAAGTACTTTGAGTTAGCCTTTATCGCTTCTATAGCGTCGTCTTCTTTTTCTGTATGCTTCTCGATTAGTTCCTGTATGACGACATCGATACTTTGCAATTTATCATTTAATATTTTTCTGATGTTATTTTCACAATTACTTAGTTTTGCAGGCACTCTTTTTCTCTTTCGAAACAGTGCCCTCTTTTGTCTTTCGAACCTGCTTCTCTTTCCTCTTTGTTGTATCTTTGGGACATGTTTTTCCACAATTTGAAATGTCTTCTCCTCTAACGTCATTAGCATCTCCTCCGTTGTCTTGGCCTCGAAAATAGTTTTCCAATCTATTACTTCCATGTTGGCTGTCACATCTTCCCAGTTTATAGTTTTGGAGTGAAAATTAAAAATTTCGAATTTGCTTTTTTCTGTTGTGTGTTCTTTCCTTTCCTGTTGTCTTTATATTAGTTGTTATTTCAATGATGTTGTGGTCCGATATCATAGTTGGGGATATTTCTACCTTATCAATTAGATTACTGTTGTTTGTGAATACCAAATCTAGGCAGTTGTTTTTTCTTGTGTTTTCTGTTATTTCTTGCGTTAACATAAATTCATCAGCTAGAGCGAGTAGCATTTTCACCTGCTCCTGGTCTTCTCATGTAGCCCCCTTGTCCTGGTGTATACATATATTTTTTCCTATCCTTTTATATTTCATGAATGGGAAATTAAAATCTCCACAGAGAAAAATATTTGGGGTTGGAGAGCGTAGATCTTTTACCAGGTTTCTTACCTCTGTAATGGAATCTGAAAATTTTGAGGTTGGCGTGTTTGGGGGTCTGTACATTACAATTAGTACCAAATTTAATTTTTCAATTTTTGCTGCTACACATTCTACGTAGTTGTTTGAGGTACTTATAGCCACTTCTGCTATGTGACTTTCGTGTGTGTAAATAGCACATCCTCCTTTACGTCTCACTGTTCTGTCGGCTCGGAGGATGTTATAGTTGTCAATTTGTATTTCTTTTTTGTCAATACAGGACTCACAGTTTTCACAGTTCGACTGGCAGTCTTTTAGATGAGTTTCCGAGAGGCATGCAAAGTCTGCTCCGGCTTCTTGCATGAGTCCTTTCAGGTATACAACTTTGTTCGTGGAATGGTTTGATTTAAGGCCCTGTATGTTGGCTAGGATTATTTTTATTTTTCTCTTTCTTTTTCGCATACAGGTGGTTCCGATTTGTTTTCCAATGGGGGTGCCGGTTTCGTTGTTTGTGGTCCTCCGAGAATTTACCTCTTTTATCTTTGTCGGTACCTGTTGTCCCGATAGCGCATGAAGTGCCTTTGTTCGTACCTTCTGTCCGGCTCTCGGATTCCTATATTTATATTTGTCAACTGGTTTTTTAGTTGCTGGATAGTATTTAGCAGCTGAAATGTGTTGGCTGCGTCTAAAAAATTGGCACTCTTCTTTGATGTTTGTTTTTTCTGTTCACTCGTTGCGTTCCTTTGAGGGTGGTGGTATCTGCATTTTTTTCCATATTTGCAACTCCCATATCTTGCGTGTGTTGCAGACCGTAAGATGGTGGAACATGCATTTCTTATCAGATTTGCAGTATCCACTTGTGAACTGCGTTTTGCATAATGTGGGGTGTGCATTAGGGTGGATCACTTTTCACTTTTTTTAAAAAATTATAGTTGGTCAAAGTTTTTCCCATGATTTGGTTCAGTGGAAGTACACTGACACCATTTTTACCAAAATCAATCAATATTTAGGGGTCGCGCATCGACCTTGAAAATTTCAATTTTGGAAATTTGGCCAAATTGACAATTTTTTACTGAATAAAGATAAATCATCAAATGACCATATTTTCTGAATCCTCTCAGTGAAAGAAATCCTCTCAGATACTTACCAAGTTGATAGGACAAGTGGTTTAGAAGTTATACTCACCTTGAGATAGCATTAAAATTTAAAATACCGTATTTGTCCCCGTACCTCCATATGCTGTCTGCCATTGTCTGCTTTTTAGGATAAGATAAAACGAATAAGGAAAGATCAAATGTATTTTGTATTAAAACGGTTTACCGATATCACTAAAGGCACTTACTCCGGTGCCCCTAACTAGGTTCAAAAACTGTATGAATCGTGGTTAGAACACACGTCATCTTAAGGCGTGCGCCATGTACTCTCTCTGCTAACTCCCTTTCCCTCTGCGCTACGTCATCTTGGCAAGTGACGACTTCTTGAAGTCACCGAGTTCTTTCCGGCTCTTTTCCACGAGCTGAAGAAGACCCTGCAGCTGTGACTCGTCTTTTGTGACAGTGTTCGCGTAATCTTCTATCAGTTTTATTCCTCTCTCTGCCACGTCGTTGGTAACTTTCAGATGCGAGATGACATTCTTCAGATCACAGTAGTTCTTATCTTGATCCCACTTATTCACCGGCAGAGTGAGCCACGTAGACGCGCACACCTGCAGGCCTGTGAACACGAACCACGATGACTCATCGATCAGGTCCGGAAGGCGCGTCGTGTCATCAACCGAGACGTTGTCATACGTGAAGTCCTCGGGCACAGCGAGGCGGCACAGCTTCTTTGCCATCTCGTGCTTCACAGTGTCTTCCACTTTGTCACTGCAGAGGGCGAAAACGACGGTCTGAGGCCTCAGATACCACAAGTGCCGCCTGATCACTGCCAGTGAAGCCTCTGCAATCTCGCGATCCACAGCCCTGTACTGCAGAAGACGCTGGTACAACACAAGGTCATTCAGCGGGGCATCAGCTGCGACAGGAGCCGCCAGCCAGGCAGGTGCGTAGAGGAGTGCAGTAAATAGTACCACTCTCTGAAGTTTCTGTACCAGCTCGTCGTCGAACTCCAGCTGACCGCTGAACATCAGGAGCTTCGTGTAGTAGATGATCTGAAACGAATACGCACTGTGATGTATAAATACCGATACCACTCCATATAAGTTTGTTTAATGGTAAATTATTTATCTTATTTTTTTCTGGTAGGGACTTCAAATGGCTGTTTGCAGAAGGCAATACAATATTTAACTTCTAATTCAAAATACCAACCTTGGCCATCCACCTCGCATGATGGTAGGCTCCTGGGCGCATGAAGTGTGTGCCACGACGTGGCTGGGCCCCGAGTACCAGGAGTGTAATCTCCGCCACTTCTCGGTAGTCTTCTCTGACAAGACCAGAAGCGGTGCCGAGGAACTTGACTGCCTCATCTCGGAGCTCCATCAGCCACGTCACCTCCGCCAAATGCTCGATCTCCAGCTCGCGATAAGTCGAGAGGTCGAGCTTGTCCCACCTGAAAGGGGAGTTATGAAAATATTGCATGAAAACGACTGAAGTTTCCCTTTTCGACTGCTATTAACATCATTAGTAGAAGGACGCTGATATCTCAATTGCTCTGAAGGCAAAAAATCATTGGAGAAAACAAATGCGCCTTAGACTTGAAATTCACCTTCTCCTCAGATACTGGAACAAAGGTTCAGTTGGTGCTGTGGTTCTTCCAAACGCGGTGATGACCACTGCCCCCACGATGAGCTCCATAACGTGATGGCGACAGCCCAGCTGGAAGAGCGGTTTACCAAGCATGTTCTCCAGCCGGACCACCGCACCCTGCACCCTCCCCGTATTGGAGGAAGTTGTGTCGAAGCACAGTCCAATCACGTTGTTCTCGCATCCCCAGTCTTTGAGAGCACGAAAGGTCGCCTGGGCCTGGGACAGACCGGTGCCGTCAGCAACAGTCGGAACGGCCAGCAACTTTCCTTCTGTGCATTGGGGAGCTCCGGAGATGAGAATCGCCTGGCGGTGCTCCAATGATCCAAGAGAGTCCTGAAACGTATGTCATACATGCCAATCCATTATCGTCCACTGGAATATGTCAATCCACTGTCGTCACTGGAACATGTTAATTCACTGTCGTCCACGGTGAGGGCAAAACTGACCTTGATTACTTTACCGTCCCAGTGGACGACAGCATGCCTCGGAGATACGAAGGATTTCTGCACAGCTGTCGACACTTCACAACGATGTGCCACTCTTCCACGGCGAGACGTGTCCTTCGAGATACTGAATTTGTCCAGGTCTGCGGGCGGATCTGCCGAACGTAGGACTGCCGCCACGACACTTGCCACCTATGTGCGAAATTGAAAGGAAATTGACAAGGATGCGTATGGTTTTTATGTGACAAAATAATCACTAAATTTTCCGTCGTTACGTCTATTATATCTTTGTCAAGGAAAGATCATTACTGATATATACACACCTGATTATTGGACATCCGGAAGCGATCAGCCACTTCAATAACAGCCGGTGCATTGAGGATGCGGTGAGGAAGGCTGATTGATACAGTTGATTCTCTCGGCTGTCGGTATGGTGGTTCTAGCTGTGATTCGGAGTTGCTCGATGATCTGCTTTCTATAGATTCATCGTCGCTCTCAGCTTCGGTTCCTAATTTCGTTTTTGAGGTGCCTGGCTCATCACGAGATTGTTGTCTTGAGAGTTGCCGTTTTCTCTTGACAACGAACATTTATCATTCCCACTCATTGTTGCCTGGCGCAGGCCCCGTTGATCCTCATAAAATTAATATCTTCTTGTTTGTTGTTGTCTGAGAGCAGTCGACTTTTCTGTATCTCTTCAATAGCATCGGGAGCTCCGATGTCCCAGAGCTTGTTCAGATTTTCTGAAAACTTCTCCCTGCCTTTTCCCGCGTCACTGTCTCTCATCTTGCTCTTCTGCAGCGAGCGCCACTCTTCCCACAGTAACTCCAGTTTTCTTTCGCAGTTACGCCTCGTGATCGTCTTTATACGTGCCATGTTCCAAAATGCCAGAACATTGGCCACCGTGTCTTTTACGGCGGCCTTCCTGTCAGTAGTTTCCTGCTTGGCATAGAAGTACTGGAGAACTTGATGGGTGGTTGGCAATTTGGCACCACCGATCGAGGAAGATGGCTGACCAATTAAGAAGACGTCCGTGGCTGACCTTAGAGAAGGTGGTGCTGTTGTTGCTGCTTTCTCTTTTCCAGAATAAGTAACTTTCAGAGTCTTCCCACTCCTGGTTGTTAACAGTTTATCCATTGTACTAAAGTCTAGACTTATCAAACAAGAATCAATTGACACAGTTGATCTGTAAAAAGCAAACTGTGATTAGTAAAAATATTGGTCATAGACATAGCGTGTGTGTGTAATTGGGATTTTAGGATGCGCCAGCTACTGATGCTATGATTACGTCCATAACGGGGGACAAATACGGTATTTTAAATTTTAATGTTATTTCTAGGTGAGTGTAACTTCTAAACCACTTGTCCGATCAACTTGGTAAGTATCTGAGAGGATTTCTTTCACTGAGAGGATTCAGAAAATATGGTAATTTGATGATTTATCTTTATTCAGTAAAAAATTGTCAATTTGGCCAAATTTCCAAAATTGAAATTTTCAAGGTCGATGCGCGACCCCTAAATATTGATCGATTTTGGTAAAAATGGTGTCAGTGTACTTCCACTGAACCAAATCATGGGAAAAACTTTGACCAGCTATAATTTTTTAAAAAAGTGAAAAGTGATCCACCCTACTGTACACGTTGTACGAGCTACTTTGGTGTTTATTAAAGAGTAATATTGTTTGCGCGCTCATGCATCAGACAACCTTTGGGTACATTTCGTTGTTTCAGGTATATTACATACCAACATCGATGTGGTGAATGCTTACCTAGACAGGTATGTAGAAATGAAGATAAGTTTTAAACTACTGCTACTACTACTACTACTACTACTACTAATAATAATAATAATAATAAAGTTTCCTCCTACGCCCCAACTTCTTACTTGCAGCAGATAAATGGTGTACATTCTGTTGAAGAATGGGTAGAAATCGAGGACAGACATAAGTAAAAAGTCATATATACTATCTATATATATATAATCACAGAGAATACACGGATTTAGATTAGTGGATTTAGGACTATTTTTTGGTCGATAATCTTTGCTACGGGGTTAAATACTAGGGTTATGCCTTGTAAAACCACTAATCGTTTTCTATTAATTGGTAATATTAAGAAAGTTGATTTTCGGGACAAACCACCATATATGGTTATATATATATATATATTATAATATAATATATATATATATATATATTATATATATATATATATATATATATATATATACAGGGGTTGGACAAAATAATATGAACACCTTGATAAATGGCGGTTTTTATTCTTAATATGGAGTTGGTCCTCCTTTAGCGGCAATAACAGCTGCAATGCGTCGGGGAATTGATTCATACAGCTTTTGGACAGTGGCTAGAGGAATCCTGAGCCATTCTTCGAGCAAACCCTGCTCCAGTTCCTCCAAAGACGCCGGCGGTGGGAATCGGCTTCTGACCTGCTGCTCCAACTGACACCACAGATGCTCGATAATGTTAAGATCCGGGGATTGTGGAGGCCAATCCAAGCGTTCTACTTTACTAACATGCTCTTCAAACCAGTTTTTAACGACCCCAGCGGTGTGGATTGGTGCATTATCATCCTGGAAGACGGCGCCGCCATTGGGAAACAGCGTTTGGACCATGGGATGGACCTGGTCAGCCAATATTGACAGATAGACCTGGGCGTTAACCCTACCATGCAGTACTACAGCTGGGCCAAGAGTATTCCACGATATTGCTGCCCAAACCATCACAGATCCGCCTCCATGCTTAACGGTTGGGGTCAGGCAGTCGGGGTCATAAGCATCTTTAGGCTGTCTCCAGACGTAAACTCGACCGGAACATGGAAATAGCGTAAAGGAGGATTCGTCGGAGTAGACTACATTCTTCCACCGGTCCATTGACCAATTCTTATGGTCATTACACCATTTTCTGCGCCGCTCAATGTTGATGTGCGAAAGGAAGGGTTTGGCAATTGCAGCCCTCCCATGGTATCCAGCTCCATGGAGCTCGCGACGTACAGTTCTGGTCGATACCGGGCTTGCAAGATGCTGGTTAAGCTCTGCAGTCACTTTTGGAGCTGTGGTCTTATGGTTCTTTGTCACAATGCGCTTTAGCACCCGGCGGTCTCGATCACACAGCTTCTTCTTGCATCCACTATTGCATTTGTCGGTGCTTGTCTTTCCACGGTTTTGGTATGCAGACATGACCATAGAGACAGTTCCTCTGGATACATTGAACATCTGAGCGGTTTTCGTCACCGATGCACCAGCCATCCGCGCTCCGACAATTTGCCCTCTTTGGAAGTCTGATAGGTCTTTCATAACTGCTAATTCATAATTCACTCAGATCTGTAAAAACAACGTGAGGGTTATAACATGACGTATACACTCTCTGTTACGCATTTAAATAGGTTTGCCAGTCATTTGACCGTTTACTTTGTGTCTGAGCAGTCCGTAAAGATAACCGGTGAAATCGGCGGGTGCTCATATTATTTTGTCTAACCCCTGTATATATATATATATATTTGGTGGTGTTGCTTTCTTAATAAGGAAAAATTTGTCAAAACATATAAAAATTTTAACAAGCGATAATGTAAGGTTGTTAGGCATTGAATTACAAGTGAACGATGATTGCATATTAATTGTAAACTGCTATTTACCATATAACAACGGGCCAACGGCAGTAATCTAGATGAATATATTGATTTGCTGTACAAAATTAAGTCATTATCAGATAACCCCAAATATTCTCACTGTATAATAATGGGGGACTTTAACGCACATGTGAACTCTGAATTCTTTGTAGAATTGGGTAACATGTGCGAGTCGGCCAATTTAAATATAAGTGCTGTAGATGTATTAGGGGTAGCCAGTGGTAATTTTACATACGTTAATGATATGAGTGGTACCACCAGGTAGATTGATCATTGTCTCATTAGTAATCAAAGGTGGGCACCCGGGCCTCATAAAGGACCGACGGTCTCGGTCCCGGTCCTTGCCTCAAACTGGACCGACGGTCCAGGTCACGGTCCTTTCTGAAGATAGGACCTAGGGACGACTCGGTCCTCGGTCCTTATATATAATATAAGTGAAAAATTTGATTAAAATGAAAAATGAAATTAAAGACACCGGAAATCTTTAATTTTATTAACGTAAATTATAATTAATATAATACATAAATGATGAAAAAAAGTTATTAAGTTAAATGCTTGAGTTTCCCTTCAAGAAGACTAGCATTTCAAAATGGCTGTCACTGAGCCCTGACCTTTTCGGCTTGAGGACGTCCTTCCCCAAAGAGAAGAGCCTCTCCACGGCGGCACTGGATGAGATAGGCGTGTTAAACTTGATGAACAAGTCCTTCAGGTGTTGAAACAAGTTTCAGTTCAGTCTCAGTCTCTTTCTGAGTCTTCTGGAGAAAACGATCCATCTTCTTTAGAACTTCAAATAATCACTAAACACACTAAAATCACTAAAAAAGACCGTCCGGACCGGACCGTCCGGAATTGCTTAAAAATGGACTGTCGCTCCTCATTTCGGTCCTCACTGAGAAAAGGACCGACTTTCCCGCTCACGGTCCTTAAAAAGGAACGAGTTCCTGGAGTTCGGTCCTTTTGGAACTCGGTCCTGCCCACCTTTGCTAGTAATAATCTAAAGGATCGAATTGTTAGAGTTTATATTCTGCATGATTTCCTTCTTTCTGATCATAGACCATTAGAAATATTAATTAACGTTACCAATTTATTCGCAACACGACTTAACAAGAACTCAATAGGTAAGAATAATCGCGTCGATTGGTCCAATGTTACGATGCAGCAGAGAATAGAATACAAAGAGAGAACAAGTCACCTCTTTAATAATTTAAAAATTTTGCACCTTGCCTGTAATAATCCTTGCTCAAATGATTCTCACTGTAAACTCATAGATAGGTATTATAGTAAGATAATATCCCTGTTAAGAGAAGCAGGAAGCCCCCTGATTAAATCTTACAACTATCATACTAAGATTATTCCTGGATGGAATGATTTTATTGCCCCCCCTGAAGAGGGAATCGAAAGACGCCTATGATTTGTGGTGCTTTCATGGTAGACCCAGATTAGGACCAGTATACTTGAATATGTGTAGAAGTCGGGGTCAGTATAAGGCAGCCATAAGGCGATGTAAACAGGAAGAAGAGTCTATTCGAGCATCAAAAGCCTGTGAACCTCGCATAAATAAGGATAATAACAAATTTTGGAAATTTGTTAAGAATCAAACGGGTGTCAAAAATGTCCTCCCTCCGACAATCGATGGGGTGTCGGGGGAGGATGAAATTGCAAAGCTGTGGAAAAATCACTATTCTAACATTCTTAACAGTGTGAGTAGGGATAATCTTAAGATAGATTGCAGCGAAACGATTGTGGGAGGGACAAGGGAAAATACTTTGCTATCATTTTCTGAAGTAAAGAGGTTAATTAAAGAGTTAAAGGCTGGTTCTGCGTCAGGGGTAGATGACTTATCGAATGAGCACTTAAAATATGCAAATGACGTAGTATGTCTGCATATATCATTGCTCCTATCAGCCATGTTGGCTCATAGCTCATATATATGAGGATATATATCTTGCCCCTGGTCAAAAATAAGTACGGAGACATTCTGGCCAGCAATAATTACAGGTCTATTGCTGTCGCTTCCTGCTTCTCAAAACTACTAGAAAAAACTCTTGTTACGCCGATTAAATGATTTCCTATGGATATCTCCTAATCGGTTTGGCTTTAAAAGGTCCCACTCAACTGATCTGTGTATCTATGTACTTAAAGAAACAGTATCTAAATACATTGACAGTAATTCAACTATTTATAGCTGTTTCCTAGATATAAGTAAGGCATATGATAGGGTGAACCACAATATTTTATTTGCAAAACTAGAAGACAGGAAGGTTCCCATGTATATATTAAATTTATTGAAATTTTGGTATTCCCACCAATCTTTCACTGTTAGGTGGGGCAATGTACTATCCGAGTGTTTTGGCTCCTCTTGCGGGGTGAGACAAGGCTCCTTGCTCTCCCTTATGCTGTTTAATGTGTATATCGACGGATTAATTGCTTCACTTAATGAGGCAACAGTGGGATGTTGTATAGATAACACAAGGATAAATAACTTAGTTTATGCCGATGATATGGTGTTAATAAGTCCCTCTGTTAAAGGTCTGGATCGGCTACTAAAAGTCTGCGAAGTGTATTCGCAGAAACATGATATTCTTTTTAATGTTACAAAAACTAAGGTTATGCAATTTCATCCTAAAAGCTGTGATCAGCCAGCTGATATAAGGTTTAAAATGAATGGTGAAGTAATTGAGGAAGTACAAGAGTTTAAGTATTTGGGTCAAATTATTACCAGCTCCTTGAGTGATGACTCGGATATAAGAAAACAATCTCGAAGCCTGTGTGCTAAAGTGAATATGACCATAAGGAACTTCCGATTCTGTACAAGTGAAGCTAAAGACACTCTCTTTCGTACTTTCTGCAGTAATATATACGGACAGTAACTGTAGGTGAATTATAAAAAAGGTTCTGGCAGAACTCTAAATTTGCTGTACAACAGGTCTTTTAGACTCTTACATAAATTACCCCCGAGATGCTCAGCTTCGCAAATGTTTGCTACCCGCAATGTCCCGAGCTTCCCGGAGGTAACAAGACGTGCTAATGCAAAGAATTAAAAAATCAACCAACCCGATTATCCAAGCTATCCATGAGTCCTGCCATTTATCCTCTAAGCTATGGACTTCTTGGTACGAAAACGTCTGTCTGTAGCTCCATTTAACTTCGACATTACAGTATTATTTCTAATCAATTGTATATATTTCTATCCTTAGTATATGAACTGTCATTGTATTAATAATATTTGTCATATGGACTATAGTCTGCCAATAAACCTTTTCATTTTCATTGGCATATATTTGTGTGTGTGTGTGTGTGATATATTGCTATGGTATGATAATGTTGATAAACTTAGTAGGACTATAGGAAATGAAATAGCATGATTAAACAGTATAATGTATACGTCATGCTACGTTAAAAGATTGAGATGCTAGATATTTTGTAGAAATCAAATGATTAATTTAAATAATCTTGTACATAAATAGTACTAGGTAATGATAATGATAATAATGTTTAAGTGGATGTTTAGAGATGGAATTGATGGTTCAGTATTTGAATCTATCCGAATATGCATGACTAGGTTGAGTTATCGAAAATGTATTTTCAGGCATAGCTTAGAACAGCCGTTGTAGGTTAACTGGATGAACTATGAGGAAAGATATCGATATTTGAAATTATGAAATATAAAATGCACGTATTCGCAATCATTCTAGTGTTTTTAAAATGGCTGATATATATATATATATATATATATATATATAAAATATTTGTTGTTCATGATGATTGTTATCACGTTACTGTACGAATGGATTGAAATATCTTAGTCTCACCTTAAATTAGATAAATGAAATTAAAATTAATTTATTTAATAGTTTCTGGATCTATTTCATAATACAAAATATTAGAACAAGGCAAAATTTGTTTGAGTTGATTGTATTTTTCTAATTTTATTTTGTGTGCTATCGTTATTAATATATTAAACCGAAAAGATGAGATTATGAACGACTTTAAAGAAATCTTTGCTATTTTGCTTTACACTACAGTTCTTATATACAAAATATGTGTGATGGTTACATTTACTGGTATATATATATCAGCAGAAGGCTGGTGTTTCAGAAATGGATTTTCTGCACGAACGCTTCCAGCGTTTGTTTGCTTGTTTTTGTCTGTTTTTGTTTGTCTCATGAAAGACCATGAAAGATCCCCACAGGAGGTTTTATTCTCGTGAAGGAAGGCGAGGATGAATCCTTTTTAATTTTTTTTTTAATTTTTAAATTTTTTTTTTTCCCAAGGAGGAGAGGACCCCGCAAGGGGCCCTCAAGAGGCAAATGCAAATGCCCTTCATTAAGGAGGGTGAGACCCCATAAATGGTTTAGGAACTTAAGGAAGGGGGGCCCCTTATAACGGAGGCGAAGGCCTTCAGGGGGCTCCTCCAGTGGCAAGTTTCAAAGCACCCCAAATTCCTCCCCCCAAATGCCATCATACTACTCATGTATGCAGCCAAAATAGGGCGAGATGAACATTTAACTCGTGTATTTTTGGTAGACCGGAAAGGAACCAAGTTTGGATCCACTGACAAGAAGGCTGTTGTTGTACGTGGTCATCAATTTTTCTCCGATTCTTTAATTTGACGTAAAACCTAATAATTTTGGCTTCTACCTTAAAGAAATTACTTTAAAAGAGACTCAAGAAATCATAGGCATTGTCTCGCTCAAGCACTCTTCCTGGGAGGGGCTTCGTCGTGGCAAATGTCGTAACACCAATTCCCATCGATCAGTGGAGTTAAGGGACATTGGGTCTGATTGTAATTGGATGGGGACCCGTCCTCTACGTCCAGATTATGTAGCAACCCGTGGTTTGGATCCTACGTAAAGCTTTAGGTCCCCTTCGTCATATGACCTTAGGAGTTTAACATCCTCATCAAACAATAAACTTTCTAAGAGGTATTTGCAAAGACTATTTATAGCAATCGACGTGACTCCGGCCACTTCTGTGTCAGCTTTTGTCTATCGCCCCACCTGCTGTCATCTTATGTTTGGCAGAACTAAATTATTCACGAAAGAATGTTATCAACTGGAATTTGTTTTTCTACATTTATTATTATATATTTTAATATTTATTCAAAGCCATTAATTAATAAACTAACATATAAACTTGTATTTGTTTAATTAAAGATGAATGCTATAATTTTCAAAATTTATTTTATGAATATTAAAATTGTTTGTATGTCATTTGGCAAATTCACTCCACACACTAGGTAGCAAGTACCTACAGTAATATATATTCATGCCTCGGAATAACACGCTAAATAACGGAAAATATCGTCACTTTGATATTTATTTATTGTTCTATTTATGCACAGAAACATACACGGGATGTAACAAGAAATATATATATATATATTATATATATATATATAACGTAAAGAACGATGCTTGTATAGGAGAACATTCCGCGCAAGATGAGGAGGGAGAACGAACAAATGTAAAAATGAGGTAACCACCCGGGAATCGAACCCGGGATCTTCCGATTGCCGGTCAGATATGATAACCACTACACCATGGTCCTCACTCGATCGAAAGTCGTAATTCTCCTACATACGCGCAGAAACCAATGCCCCGAGGGGGGCACCCCTCGCATGCCGCACCTATATATACATTTCAACTGCAAAGAACACGCAGTATAATTAACGTAAAGAACGACGCTTGTATAGGAGAACATCCCGCGCAAGATGAGGAGGGAGAACGAACAAATGAAAAAATGAGGTAACCACCCGGGAATCGAACCCGGGATCTTGCGTGGAATGTTCTCCTATACAAGCGTCGTTCTTTACGTTAATTATACTGCGTGTTCTTTGCAGTTGAAATGTATATATAGGTGCGGCATGCGGGAGGTGCCCCCTCGCCCTCGGGGCATTGATTTCTGCGCGTATGTAGGAGAATTACGACTTCTGATTGAGTGAGAACCATGGTGTAGTGGTTATCATATCTGACCGGCAATCGGAAGATCCCGGGTTCGATTCCCGGGTGGTTACCTCATTTTTTCATTTGTTCGTTCTCCCTCCTCATCTTGCGCGGAATGTTCTCCTATACAAGCGTCGTTCTTTACGTTAATTATACTGCGTGTTCTTTGCAGTTGAAATGTATATATATATATATATATGTATATATATATATATATATGAATAAAACCACGAAGGAAAGGAAACACAGAATGGTGCTCAAGCGCTTTCGTCTAATGACATCCTCAGGAACACTGAAGTACATAGAGAGTTACAGCCTATATATAGGTTACAGAAAAAAAAAAATATATATATATATATACAATAAACGGAGAAATGAAATTTAAAAAAAATATTAAAAATTAAAAGATTGTGGGAGGGGCATACAACTTTCCAAGGAAACACTATCGATTTTTAGCACAAGATCAAACTATCGATTTTTAGCACAAGATTAAATTAATTGTTTCCAACCAATGTTATAAAAAAAAAAAATAGAAATTTATACTGGAAATCTGCCCGGGTTTTATCACTCTACCCATCTTGTATATAAAAATAAATTGAAAAATAAAAGTTATTAGAGTGGCATACAAGTTTACCAAAGATTTAGCGTTCTACCCTTCTTATCTAAATCTTTTCTGAAGGAATTCAAAACGACAGGATCGAGTTGAAAAAGACCTTTGCTTATGTTGAAGTTATTTGTAAGTTGGATAATGGCAGACTCAAGAATATTTCTATTAACAATGTTGCTAGAGTGAAATAAAACTGAAGCATTATTCCAATCAATACAGTGGGATAACTCTGACAAATGGACAAAAAGGACACTGGACGACTGTCCTGTTCTAACGGAATATTGATGCTGTTTTATACGTGTGTGCAAATCCTTTCCCGTCTGACCTATGTAAAAGGAATCACATTGTTTACAACCAATTTTATAGATAATGCCTGAATTATTGGTAGGGCTATTTTTTACTACGATATTTTTCACAATATTGTTATATGAAAATACTACATTAATATCCAAAAGTTTAAGTACATTAGGAATGCCTAAAAAGCCCGGGAAAAATGGAAGTACTAAAATATTTTTTGACAAAGTACGAGTGTTATTATTGCCCCGATAGAAAGTTCGTTTTGCCTTGTTGAGACAAGATTCCATAAACGCAGATGGATAACATAGATCACTTCCAATACCGTTGATTTTTTCTAATTCGGCATCGATGTATTCCGGACTGGCGATCCTAAGGGCGCGGAGAAACATTGAAGAAAAAATGGCCTTCTTAGTGGGGGTGTCATGTCCCGAGTAAAAGTGTACGTAGGACAAATTGTTTTTTTTTTTCCGATAGATACTGAACTTAAAATCTGGGCTTTCCCTATGTACACGCACATCCAAAAACGGAATTGAATTGGCTTGTTCCACTTCTAAAGTAAACTTAATGGAGGGGACTTGATCATTTAACTGAAGGAGGAAGTTATCCAGGTCACGATTCATGGGCCAGATACACAAAATATCGTCGACGTACCGCAACCAAGGGATGCCAACCCCCAGGATTCTCGGAATGTAAGTAATTTCGAAAAACTCCATATAAATATTGGAGAGGAGGGGCGACAAGGGGTTGCCCATGGCCATCCAAAAACTTGTTGATAATACTCGTTATTGAAAGTGAATTTACACTCTTTGATGCAAAGCTTAATAAGTTCCAAAACAATGTGTGATGGTAGTGGCAGGTCATACTTATGTAATTCTTGGGAGAGAAAGTCAAGCATATCATCAATCGGCACTTTTGTAAACAATGAACAAACGTCAAAACTGATCAATCTATCGTTAGTTTCAGTACGTGCATTATTCAATTTTTCAGTAAGATCCATGGAATTTTTTACATGTGAATCAGAGATAGTTCCGAGAATGGGGGACAAGACTTTGACAAGCCATTTGGAGAGTTTATAAGTAATAGAGCTCACCGAGCTAATAATAGGGCGCATAGGGTTGCCAGGTTTGTGGGTTTTAATTCAGTTTTATTTCACTCTAGCAACATTGTTAATAGAAATATTCTTGAGTCTGCCATTATCCAACTTACAAATAACTTTAACATAAGCAAAGGTCTTTTTCAACTCGATCCTGTTGTTTTGAATTCCTTCAGAAAAGATTTAGATAAGAAGGGTAGAACGCTAAATCTTTGGTAAACCTTTGGTAAACTTGTATGCCACTCTAATAACTTTTATTTTTCAATTTATTTTTATATACAAGATGGGTAGAGTGATAAAACCCGGGCAGATTTCCAGTATAAATTTGTATTCACTTTTTTTTTTTATAACATTGGTTGGAAACAATTAATTTAATCTTGTGCTAAAAATCGGTAGTTTGATCTTGTGCTAAAAATCGATAGTGTTTCCTTACAAAGTTGTATGCCCCTCCCACAATCTTTTAATTTTTAATAATTTTTTTAATTTCATTTCTCCGTTTATTGTATATGTATATATATATATATATATTATATATTTTTTTCTGTAACCTATATATAGGCTGTAACTCTCTATGTAATTCAGTGTTCCTGAGGATGTCATTAGACGAAAGCGCTTGAGCACCATTCTGTGTTTCCTTTCCTTCGTGGTTTTATTCATCATAAATATTTTTCACGTTACTTTTGTGAAATAATTTTCATATATATATATATATATATATATATATATATATATATATATATATATATATATATATATGAAAATTATTTCACGAAAGTAACACGTGAAAAATATTTATGATGAATAAAACCACGAAGGAAAGGAAACACAGAATGGTGCTCAAGTGTTCCTGAGGATGTCATTAGACGAAAGCGCTTGAGCACCATTCTGTGTTTCCTTTCCTTCGTGGTTTTATTCATATATATATATATATATATATATATGGTCCAGTTGATGTTTTTCCATACACACAGCATACAACTACCATTTGCAAACAATTTTATGCTTTATTAACAAAATAGGGTTATTTAACAAATCTTTTTAGATAATGCAGAACACAGAGATTGCTTACAGAAGTTTAAAAACATATAATTGAAGATTCAATATATATATATATATATATATATATATATATATATATATATATATATATGATTTAATTTGTCCTATAGCTCACGCTACATCTTTTGGGGTAAAATTAAAATCTGTTATACAATCTCTTCACAATTTCTCTTCAAAGGATGTATCTGTGTCGGGTAGTGCTTTGTCACTTTTTGGGGTACTGAAGACTGATTCATACGGGCTCTCAATGTTTCAGATATTGTATTTCTTTTAGATCGTCTGTTAGTTCATTATTTCCTTTCCTTTTTGGCCCGATAGTGGCTCGTGTTTTTGTTTTCCTTTTCGTATATATATATATATATATATATATATATATATATACAAAGGTGGGCAGGACCGAGTTACAAAAGGACCGAACTCCAGGAACTCGGTCCTTAAATAAGGACCGTGAGCGGGAAAGTCGGTCCTTTTCTCAGTGAGGACCGAAATGAGGAGCGACGGTCCATTTTTAAGCAATTCCGGACGGTCCGGTCCGGACGGTCTTTTTTAGTGATTTTAGTGTGTTTAGTGATTATTTGAAGTTCTAAAGAAGATGGATCGTTTCCTCCAGAAGACTCAGAAAGAGACTGAGACTGAACTGAAACTCAGCGAGAGGCCTGTGAAACCCTTCATCTTCAACAAGGACTCGTTCCTCAGCCCGGCGTTGAAGGACTTGTTCATCAAGTTTAACACGCCCATCCCATCCAGTGCCGCCGTGGAGAGGCTCTTCTCTTTGTGGAAGGACGTCCTCAAGCCGAAAAGGTCAGGGCTCAGTGACAGCCATTTTGAAATGTTAGTCTTCTTGAAGGGAAACTCAAGCATTTAACTTAACTTTTTTTCATCATTTATGTATTGTATTAATTATAATTTACGTTAATAAAATTAAAGATTTCCGGTGTCTTTAATTTCATTTTTCATTTTAATCAAATTTTTCACTTATATTATATATAAGAACCGAGGACCGAGTCGTTCCTCGGTCCTATCTTCAGAAAGGACCGGGACCGTCGGTCCAGTTTGAGGCAAGGACCGGGACCGGGACCGTCGGTCCTTTTTGAGGCCCGGGTGCCCACCTTTGTATATATATATATATATATATACAACCTTACAAAGGTTCCGCGCGATGATTTCTCATTTCGCGAAGGTCAAGCTTGTCGCCCCTCCTCTCGAGTTGGCCTGGTGAAGTAATGAGTTGGATTCTTGCGCTCTCCACCTCACATAGCCAGGTACGCCCGGCTCATCGGGGATTGTTCTGAGCCAGGCGTCTAGTCTTCTTTTGAAGATTTCCACTGCAACTCCCTTCGTGTTTCTTAGGTCTTTGGGCAACTGATTAAACAGTTTGGTCCTCTCACTACAAAACTATTTTCTTTCAGAGTTAAGGATGTTCCCTGTCTCGCCTTCAATTTGGGAATACGACACAGTCTACCGCTTCTACTTTCCATCGTTGTTTGGGGAGTTATGGGATTCAGAGTAAGATTAGGGACTAGTTTCTCCATTATTTTCCAAGTGTAAATAATGGTGTATCTCTCTCTTCTCCTTTCCAGTGAATATAGGTCTAGTTCTCGCAACCTTTCCCAGTAATTTAGTTCTTTGCACCCATTGATCTTGGCTGTGAAGCTTCTTTGGATCCCCTCCAGCTGTCTAATGTCTTCTTTTTTATATGGGGAAGTTAGGGCCGAGCAGTATTCTAATTTGGGTATGATCAGGGTTTTCAGTAGAGGAATCATTACATTCCTATCCCTTCGTGTAAAGGTTCTCAATATCTGACCCGTTATTCTCTTTGCTCTGTTTACTGCTATCTTATTTTGTGTTTCAAATTTCGCATCATCTGTCATTACAACCCCTAAATCTTTTGCTCTGGAATTTCTCTGAATTTCCTGTCCATTTGGGGTATAATATTCCATGCACTTTAGGTCTTCTCTTTTTCCGTACCGTAATAGCTGAAATTTCTCGGTGTTAAACTTCATATTGTTGTCTTCAGTCCACTTGTAGATTTTGTTTATGTCGGTTTGTAGAGATCCTATGTCTTCTGGGTTTCTTATTTTTCTACTGATCTTTGTGTCATCCGCAAAGGATGTTACTGTGCTGTCTCTGGTAACAACGTCCTCATCTATGTCAGTTAGCATGATTATGAAGAGTAGTGGAGCTAATACTGTTCCTTGTGGTACTGAGCTGAGGACCTCTGATTCTGATGAAGATACTCCTTGTACTGTAACGACTTGCCTCCGCTCACTAAGGAAATTATATATCCATTTCCCTACTTTTCCTGTTATTCCCATATATTTCAGTTTATGTATTATGATTCCGTGGTCACACTTGTCGAACGCTTTAGCAAAGTCTGTGTATAGTACATCATAGTTTTCATTACTTTCAAGTGAATCAATAATGTTGTTGTAGTGTTCCATTAGTTGTGATAGGCATGATCTGCCTGATCGAAACCCGTGTTGGTTATCACTGAATTTTTTCTGAGTTTCCAAAAAGTCAGATTTTCTGTCTAACTATTCTTTCAAATATTTTAGTGAGATGAGATGTAAGCGATACTGGCCTATAGTTTTTGGCCTGGGATCGATCTCCTCCTTTATATATTGGGACTATGTTCGCGCTCTTCAGGATGCCCGGTATTTCTCCCGTGTCTAATGATCGTCTCCATATCCAGTATAGGGCTCAGCGATTGCATTCTTGCAGTTTTTGATCAGTGTGGCATTCCATTTATCCGGTCCTGCCGCTGAGTGTGTTTTTAGTTTCCCTATGGCTTGTGTAATATCATCCGTCGTAAAGTCGAAATCCGTTATACTTTCCCCTTGTGGTTCTTCTTCAAAGAGCGCATTTCTATCGCAAATCAATTTGTCAGTTTTTGGGATACTGAAAGATGATTCATACTGAGCTTTTAATATTTCAGATACTTCTGTTAGATCATCAGATAAATCACTGTTCTCATTTTTTAAAAGTCCGATAGTCGCTTGGTTTTTCGACTTTCTTTTTGCGAAATTATAGAAGTACTTTGAGTTAACCTTTATCGCTTCTATAGCGTCATCTTCTTTTTCTGTATGCCTCTCGATTTGTTCCTGTATGACGACATCGATACTTCGTAGTTTATCATTTAATATTTTTCTGATGTTGTTATCTTTACAATTACTTAATTTTGCAGTCACTCTTTTTCTCTTTCGGAACAATGCCCTCTTTTGTCTTTCGAACCTGCTTCTCTTTCCTCTTTGTTGTATCTTTGGGACATGTTTTTCCACAATTTCTAACGTCTTCTCCTCTAACGTCATTAGCATCTCTTCCGTTGTCTTGGCCTCGAAAATGGTTTTCCAATCTATTACTTCCATGCTGGATATCACATCGTCCCAGTTTATAGCTTTGGAGTGAAAATTAAAAATTTCGAATTTACTTCGTTCTGTTGTGCGTGTTCTTTCCTTTCCTGTTGCCTTTATATTAGTTGTTATTTCACTGATATTGTGGTCTGATATCATAGTTGGGGAGATTTCTACATTATCAGTTAGATTACTGTTGTTTGTGAATACCAAATCTAGGCAGTTGTTTTTTCTTGTGTTTTCTGTTATTTCTTGCGTTAACATAAATTCATCAGCTAAAGCTAGTAGCATTTTTACCTGCTCCTGGTCTTCTCGTGTGCCCCCCTTGTCCTGGTGGATACATATATTTTTTCCTATCCTTTTATATTTCATGAATGGGAAATTAAAATCACCACAGAGAAAAATATTTGGGGTTGGAGAGTGTAGATCTTTTACTAAGTTTCTTACCTCTGTAATGGAATCTGAAAATTTTGAGGTTGGCGTGTTTGGGGGTCTGTACATTACAATTAGTACCATATTTAATTTTTCAATTTTTGCTGCTACACATTCTACGTAGTTGTTTGAGGTACTTATAGCCATTTCTGCTATGTGCCTTTCGCGTGTGTAAATAGCACATCCTCCTTTACGTCTCACTGTTCTGTCGGCTCGGAGGATGTTATAGTTGTCAATTTGTATTTCTTTTTTGTCAATACAGGACTCACAATTTTCACAGTTCGCCTGGCTATATATATATATATATATATATATATATATATATATATATATATATATATATATATATATATATATATATATATATATATATACACGAAAAGGAAAACAAAAACACGAGCCACTATCGGGCCAAAAAGGAAAGGAAATAATGAACTAACAGACGATCTAAAAGAAATACAATATCTGAAACATTGAGAGCCCGTATGAATCAGTCTTCAGTACCCCAAAAAGTGACAAAGCACTACCCGGCACAGATGCATCCTTTGAAGAGAAATTGTAAAGAGATTGTATAACAGATTTTAATTTTACCCCAAAAGATGTAGCGCGAGCTATAGGACAAATTAAATCATATTCAGCTGTAGGTCCGGACAAATGGAACGCATTATTGTTTAAAAACTATAAAAATGAAATAGCTACACCCTTATACTGGATATGGAGAAGATCCCTAGACACTGGGGAAATACCGAGCATCTTGAAAAGTGCAAACATTGTCCCTATATACGGGTGGCGCAAAAGTCGCACATCATAGGAATTTTCAGTGCTGACTAACACACATTATTTTTTTCTTTGGGTAGGTGATGGCTGCGAAATTAACAATAGACGAGAGGGTGAGCTTGGTTTTAATGTATGGAATACCAGGTACAACAAATCGATGAATCGGTACAGAATTTAAATTCTGTACCGATTCATCGATTTGTAGTACCTGGTATTCCATGCATTAAAACCAAGCTCACCCTCTCGTCTATTGTTAAGTTTGCAGCCATCCCCTACCTAAAGAAAAAATAATATATGATAGTCAGCACTGAAAATTCCTATGATGCACGACTTTTGCGCAACCCTGGAAAAGGAGGGGATAGATCTCAAGCAAAGAATTATAGACCAGTGTCATTGACGTCCCACCTCACCAAAGTATTTGAAAGCTTAGTTACAGACAAAATCTACGAGGGCCACTCAATATATTTTACCCAAATTTTTTTTTTCTTTCCAAGTTTCCTTGTAAGTTCCAGGAATTTTGTACACAAGTAGTTACATACCTTTTTTACAAATTTTTATTTTCCCACATAGTATGATAGCCTCCATCCTTTTCTACGGCTTTCCTCCACCTCGAAACAAGGGCCTTTATTCCTTGCTGGTAAAAGTCCGCTGGGTTCCGCTGGAGCCAGTCTTAACCTCCTCAACAACTTCATCGTCACTCTGAAACTTTCTTCCACGAATAGCATCCTTCATTGGCCCAAACAAATGGAAGTCTGAAGGTTCCAGATCCGGGATGTATGGAGGGTAGGGTAACACAGTCAAGAGCATTTTTGTGAGGGTCTCTCTTGTTTGCAAACTGTTGTGTGGTTTTGCGTTATCATGCAAAAGAAGGACGTCTTCCAGTTTTCTCTCCAGTCGAACTCACTTTATACGTTTCTGGAGTTTCTGTAGGGTAGCAATATATGCCTCTGAGTTGATTGTTTGTCCTTTCTTCATAATGTCCACCAGAATCACCCCTTTCATATCCCAGAAGATGGTGGCCATAACCTTTCCTGCAGAGGGAGCCATTTTGAACTGTTTCTTGCATGGGGAGTCTGCGTGATGCCACTCCATGGATTGGCGTTTTGTTTGAGGTTCAAAGTGGTGTACCCAAGTCTCATCCCAAGTCACAATTCGTGAAAGGAAGTCGATCCCCTTCTGTCTCGTATCGAACCAACGACTCGGAAGTAATTTCTTTTCTTTGGGCTTTGTGATCTTCAGTCAGTTGGCGAGGAACAAACCGTGAACACACTTTTGAGTATCCCAGTTGCTGAATTATCGTATTCACACTTCCTTCACTAATTCTTAGCTCCAGTGATAGCTCTTTGTATGTGACGCGCCGATTTGATCGAATGATGCTGTTAGCACGTTGCACAGTGTGAGATGTGACAGCCAATGCCGGGCGACCGCTGCATGGCTCATCATCGAGACTGGCTCTCCCTCTCTCCGATGATCTCACACGTTTAGACCAACGTCCAACTGTGTTTCGATCAACAACACCATCTCCATAAACGTTTTGTAGACGTTTGTGAATATTTCCAATTGTTTTCTTCTCTGCGGTTAAGAACTCGATAACAGCTCTCTGTTTACGACGCACATCACTGTCAGACGCCATTTTCAAAACTGCGTTAACCATCGGTTTTATAGAAGGGCGTTTAAAAACGGTTTTATACAAGGAGGGGAGGCTCAAACTGGAAAAATCCGGTTATGTGAAGCGCAGAAAGTTCAAACTTACGGCCGAAAAGACATTTCAGCCCCATGACCTATTATTTAGCGAAGAAAAAAAGGTGGGGCAAAATATATTGAGTGCCCCTAGTATGACTTCTTGAAGACACTGGAAAGATTCAACGAAAATCAGCACGGATTCCGATCAGGAAGATCATGCCTATCACAATTTATAGAGCACCATAATATCCTAGATGCACTGGAAGGCAATGACAACTACGATATCATATACACGGATTTTGCTAAAGCTTTCGACAAATGTGATCATGGTGTAATAGCACATAAAATGAAACATATCACAATAACAGGCAAGGTGGGAAAATGGATCTACAACTTCCTCAGAGAACGTCTACAGGTCGTCAAAATTCAAGGTATGCCATCAGCAGAATCGGAAGTACGCAGCTCAGTACCACAAGGTACAGTACTGCCCCTTCTCCTGTTCATTATCATGCTAACAGACATAGATAGTGAAGTAAACAGCAACAATTTAGTAACATCCTTTGCAGACGATACAAAGATCAACAGAAAATCAGCGATGCAAAAGAGGTGGAGGCCTTGCAGAGGGACGCGAACAAAATATACAAATGGTCAGAAGACAACAACATGACATTTAACACCGGGAAATTTCAGCTCTTGAGATAAGGTAGAAATGAAGAACTTAAACAAACAACATACTCGTATTATGTTCTAGATACTCAAGACATTCAGAGAAGCACGAAAGCGATCGATTTGGGGGTTATAATGACCGATTCGGGACACAAAATCAGATAGCGATAAACAGAACAAAAAGAGTCGTGGGACAGGTACTAAGAATATTCAAAAGAAAGGACAAGACAGTAATGATTCCCTTGCTGAAAACACTGATTATACCAAAACTTGAATACTGCTCAGTAGGGTGTGTCAATTTTAGGAAGCAAAGTGAAATCTTTAGATTTTCAGACTACTAGTGACCAAATGATGCATTTTTATGTGCTAAATCGAAATATGGCTTTAAAATCCAGATTTGACCACTCCTAGCTTTTATATTTGAAGTTGAAGTTTACGAAAAATCAGCAGTTTTGGAAGTATTTTTTTTATTGTATATAACTACATTTTACATACATTACATACAATTAAAGACATTCTGATTGTATTTCAATATTAAAACAGAAATATAGATAGGCTTCTTGAACTTTGCCAAGGATGCCATGTCTGCCTTGCTCTTGTTCCTGGACATGAGCTCCCTACTGGCCACCTGGCCACTGATGTACGCCTCCCTCCTCTCTTGTGAGTAAACATGTTGTGCTGCTTCACTTGTCATCCTTACGCACCTCTCTACTGACTGTGTGTGTGAGGACCATGCAGGAACTTCCATTGGTCTATCCAGAAACTCCTTGATTGCAGCAGTGGTGAGGGAGCAGGTCAGAGGAGGCTCAGTCACGCCAGAGTTCCAGAAAATAAGCTCCAAGAGTTTGATGGCATCTGGGTTGATGTCAGGAGTCTTCCTGGGTCTGACACTGCAGTCTCCTACCTGTTTGTCCTCATCTCCTTCACCTCTGATTTCCAGTATCCTCTTCACTGCCTTCCTCCTCTCCTCCACCTCACTGCACAGCATGGCCTGGAGCACAGCCTCACAGTGTGCATACCAGGCTGATCTCTTCACTGTAGACATCACTATTCCTATCACCTCCTTCTTCTGACTTCTGAGCAGCTCCAGCTGGTACAGTACATGCCTGGGACCCTCCACCCAGCTGTGATTTAACTTGATGTTGAACCAGTTTGGCATGTAGACTCCCACTATGAATTCCACAATTACCCTCAGATTCTTCTGGTTCCTACCCTTCAGCCCATGTTTGGAAATCCACAATCTGCAGAACCTTTGAGCCGTGGTGACCCACCTACTGTGACAGACTGGCCCAATCTCCAGGAGAGCTAGACTCTGAGGTACCTCTCCCGATCTGATGGCAGTGATGATTCTGTAGCCATATGATTGGTCTGTGCTGAGGTCCTTGACTACCTCCTGACTGAGTTGGGGTAGAGGAGTACCAACAGTGATCCTCGTAAAGTTTGGGTTGATCTCCAGCTCAGTGGCAGTGTCTAACATCTTCCCTATGGGCCCAGACCACTTGTTGTTGCTCAATGTCTTGCATCCAGTGCAGTCACCAGGTGTCTGAGACTCAGCTCCCCAGAGTGCAAGTCACAGACAATCCACACCAACTTCCTGCTAAGCTTGGCCTCCACATAATGCATTACTCCTCCCTCCCAGCCAGTATTCACATTAGTACTGTTATCTCCTATGGCCAAAAGGGTCTGGTCTGCTCCTCTCTCTCTTAGCCAGTTCACCAGATGATCAGCAATGACCTCAGCGTGACTTCTCTCCTCTGCAGCTTCCTCTGGTACAAAATGCCACAAATATTTCCCAACTGGTTCATTGCACACTGTATAGTGTTCTTCCTTAATGAGGCCAGGAAACTGCCTGTCACTGCCCTCAGCTTCCATCATCACTTTGGTGTCATCTCTTTTCCCATCAAAGAAGATACAGGTGATGCCATTTTCCCTAATCTCTTCATCAAACTTCTTAACCAGCTCCTCAGTCAGTCTCTCCTGAGCCCTCCTCACCTTGTTGTGGTCAATCACTAGTGCTGTGTCAAACTCTGTGATAAGACCAACATCAATCCAGACAGCAGTGGCAATCTCTGCAGTCTCTCTCAGCCCAGTGTGATGTCTCAAGCTAGCCAGAGCTATGTTGGTGATA
Organism: Bathynomus jamesi; assembly: GCA_023014485.1. Taxonomy (NCBI): domain Eukaryota; kingdom Metazoa; phylum Arthropoda; class Malacostraca; order Isopoda; family Cirolanidae; genus Bathynomus; species Bathynomus jamesi. Next base: position 2,534,913 of record JAJOZX010000012.1, on the reverse strand, counting down.
TCTTCAGTGTTGTATTTCTTCTTCTTAGTCACAGGCAAGGAAGAAGTTGTCGCAGCCTCTGGTATGAAGTCTTCGTCCTCCTCTCTCCTCCCTGCCTCCTCCAATATATCTCCAGTCTCCTCCAACTCCATCTCCAGCAGTGACTCCTCCCTCAACTCCTCTTCTTTCTTGGCTGACTCCTCTGCCTTCCTCCTCCTCTTCTCCTCGGCCTTCCTTCTCTGCTCCTGTCTCTGCAGCACTGCTTCCTGTCTCCTGGTCTCAGGGTAATCAGCTAGACTCATCTGGTGTGCCCCCACACTGCCCACCTTTTTACTCTGACCTTTAATGAAGGTAAGCTCCTGCACTGGTATCTTCTGCTCGCTCCTGCAGCTGCAGTCACTGTAAACCTCACTGTTGCAGACAGGGTTGCAACCAAGCTCACTGCAGCTCCTGATCACACAATGACAGGTCAGGATGTCCACCAATTTGTCCAGTTTCATCATGAACCTATCTTTGACCTCTAGCTTCACATTGCCAATGGACACCTTCACTGCCTCATCCCACAGTGCCTTCACTTTAGCCCTGATCCTGACCTCAGTGTTGATTACAGGTCCTGTGAATAGAACGGTGGCCTTTCTCCACTGAGCCAGTAGCCCTGGAACAATGCCGTTGTTAATCAGGTCATTAACTGGGTAATTCCTCCTGTCTTCCTCACTCAGATCTCTCCTCAACACCAAATGACTTAGGTGACAACTTGATTTGCTTCGGGTTCTGATTTCTTTCTGACTCATCCTGTGGACTTGTGAATAAAAAGAAATGTCATTGAAATTTGGATAGGCCTACTGATTATGATTACATAAAATTAAGTAATTGAAATTCTTAATATCTTCCTATAAGCTCAGATAAAAGGTGTTGTTATAGGTACAAGACTTAATTTTTCAAAGTAATGGCAATTTCATATATCTATCATATCAAAATATACAGAAAGTTTGGTCACACATATCATTTCGAATAATTTGAATTACACAATATTTACATTACGAAGTAATCAAAATTGTCAAAAAGGAGGGAAAACATACATTCACAATCAAAACTCCAGCATTTGTGACTATGTGAAACTTAGAAACCATATTGCACACCAAAAATAACCAAAGTTGACCACACATATCAATGGCACGTTGATATACGATGCCACAGTCATGTTTAGGTTATATTTTAAACCTTTATGGTCAAATATAAGTAGGTAAATGGCTTTTTTAAACAACACTAAAGATATTTCTGTTTGCTAGATAATATGACATCATTTGAGCATTAGTAGTTTTTGAATTGTTGACTTTACTAAAATTGACACCCTACTGCTCAGTCTTGACGTCCCGATATAAAAAGGAAGACACTAATAAACTAGAAGAAACTCAGAGACATTTTACAGCTAAGATTGATGGCTGCAAAGAACTCAATTACTGGGAAAGACTACCTAAACTAAATCTGTACTTCCTAGAAAGAAGAAGAGAGAGGTACACCATAATCTACATGTGGAAAATGATCGGAAAATTGGTACCAAACCTCAAACTACCCCCCAATTACTATTCAAACAACGCTGGAAAATAGGAACGGTAGAATGTGTAGTGTTTCCAAATTAAAGACCCGACAAGGGACCTCTTCAACACTGAAGGAAAATAGCTTGGTTTTAACTAGCTTCCAAAGAACCTCAGGAACGTTATAGGGGTTAAAGTTGAAGTCTTCAAAAGAAGACTAGATGCCTGGTTCAGGACGGTACCAGATGAGCCGGGTGTACCTGGCTATGTGCGGTGAGAGCGCAAGAGAGCAACTCTCTTCTCCACCAAGCCAGGCTTAGAGGCATGGCTACCTGTGAGAAGCCTTAACAATATTTTGACAAGTTTGTTATTCCTCGAGCTGTTAACGAATGAACTTTCAAAGAGAGTCCGTCTTCAAGCACCATAGCATAAACATCCTTGCATATTATTAGCTCTCGCACCCTACAGCCTATACCTTTCACATAAACTCAGTGTCTATAATCCTTTTGCGGCTAAGGTTAAGAATAGTGGACAATATTTTGTTTTAAAAATAAATTGCTTATTAGACTTTTAATAGAGCATACTGCATACAACCACATGTAAGTGGCTAGAATAATTACCTTAGAATTTTTGCTTTTCCGTGCTAAACACGGGATTAGTTCGTGTTGCGTATACCTAGATATTTGGGTGATTAATTATACGATTATTATTACAGTAGTAGTTGAAATCCTTCTTGGGATCCAAATAAATACGCCCAAAAGAGCATATTACCACATTTAAGTGTTTTTGGAAGTTAAGTTAGGTTAGATTAGATTTATTTGGAGCCCAAAATGGATTTCGGCTAATATAATTAATCACCCATATCTCTAAATATCTAAGTAGGCCTTACCAAGTTGCGACTTTGAACGCATATCCACCACGTTTAAATCTGTTTACAGTAAGGTTTATTTTCCAATGAATTTTAGTGGCGAAATAGTCTCTTCTTACAACAGGTGTTCTATACGCTACACCAACTAGTTCCAAGTTTAACTACGAGTATTATTTATATATTAATTTACAATTTCTATTTAATAAAACCACTTATTCATAGCATAAAAGGCTATTTGGAATTTATTGATTATTTTATTTTTTTAAATAAAACGAAAAATTTGTTCACTATTATTAATTTTTACCGCATTTTCATAGGCCTAACTCAATTGGTTTACAGTGTTTTACAGTGCTGTGTTAGGCTACTCTATTATATAGCCTACAAATTCATACAAACTCTCAGCCTAACCGAATAGCTCTCGAAAGTGTTTCTAATACCGCATATTGGACTTATAATACCGCACGTAGGCTTATTATTGTTATTAAGCACCATATTTTTATCATCCTAATTACTTCATGGATCTTTTCGGTTTGATGGCCTGTAATATTTTTTAACATTACTTGTTTTTTAGTGTCCAGTTTTAATCGAGGATTTCAAAAATAACATTCATGTTTTAGAGAAACAACTGAATGCCCAGTTAGGTTAACAGAATGCCCAGTTAGGTCAACTGTACGCCCTTGACGATTGGTTAGGTTAAGTCATGATATTTTCGTTAGTTTACTGTCAAAACAAACGAAAATATCATGACTTAACCTAACCAATCGTCATGAGCGTACAGTTGACCTAAAACTTTCGGAGATTTTGGAATCTTAAAGCGTATATGATATTCTCGGATCACTTTAACATATTGCTTCCCAGGAACCTCTCTTTAACATATTGCTTCCCAGTGTATATCACTTTAACATATTGCTTCCCAGTGTTAATCACTAACATATTGCTTCCCAAATTCCAATATTTAGGATAAGGAGTACGATAAAAAAGGGGGCTATAAAAGGAGGAATCATGACAAATATTAGTTCAATTACATTAAAACAAAAAATTTAAAGGACAAATAAAACAAACAATTCATTCTATGGGATATAATGCCCGGTTAGGTTAATTGAATGCCCAGTTAGGTCAACTGTATGCCCTTGACAATTGGTTAGGTTAAGTTGTGATAGTTTCGTTAGTTTACCTCATTTTTTCATTTGTTCGTTCTCTCTTCTCATCTTGCGCGGAATGTTCTCCTATACAAACGTCGTTCTTTACGTTATTTATACTGCGTGTTCTTTGCAGTTGAATAATATATATATATATATATATATATATATATATTATTGGGATTGTTTAACCTCCTTCGCAACATCTAGGGTCATATGACGGAGGGGACCTACAGCTTCACGTGGGATCCGAACCACGGGTCGCTACATAATCTGGGCGCAGAGGACGGTCTCCCATCCAACTACTACCCAGACCCAATGTCGCTTAATTTCGCTGGTCTCTGGGAAGCGGTTATATATATATACGAGTGTAATTCAATAAGTACCCGCACTTTTTATTTTCACATCTGATAGATTATAAACACATCACTTCTGAACATAGTCTCCCTGTTTCTCAATACACTTAGTCCAGCGATCTACAAGCTTCCTAATGCCATCACAAAAGAATGTTTTTGGCTGTGTGCGTAGCCAGTCATGCACCGCCTCCTTCATCATCGCCAGTTGACAGACGAGCACAAGCGTATTCGTATGGACGTCTGCTCTCGTCTTTTGGCACGGTATCATGATGAAGGTGAAAACTTTTTGGAGCGCATTATCACTGGAGATGAAACCTGGATCCATCACTATGAACCAGAAAGCAAACGGCAGAGCATGCAATGGAAGCATCCAACATTTCCCGTTGCAAGGAAGTTCAAAGCGCAGCCGTCAGCAGGTAAAGTTATGCTAACACTGTTTTGGGATACACGAGGCCCTATCCTTGAACTTTATCTAGAGCGTGGAACTACAGTAATAAGTGCATCGTATTCTGACGTGCTTCGGAATGAGTTAAAGCAAGCAATTCGCAATTGTCGGAAGGTGCTATTCTGTTACACGAAATGCGCGCCCTCATACCGCTGCACAGACTACAAAATGCCTTCAAGAACTTAAATTTGAAGTTTTCGACCATCCAGCCTACAGTCCAGACCTGGCACCTTCGGAATTTTACCTGTTTGGACCACTAAAAGACGCTTTGAGAGGTCAGCGGTTCCAAGGCGATGATGACCTGAAGGAGGCGGTGCATGACTGGCTACGCACACAGCCAAAAACATTCTTTTGTGATGGCATTAGGAAGCTTGTAGATCGCTGGACTAAGTGTATTGAGAAACAGGGAGACTATGTTCAGAAGTGATGTGTTTATAATCTATCAGTGAAAATAAAATCGTGAAAATAAAAAGTGCAGATACTTATTGAATTACCCTCGTGTGTGTATATATATATATATATATGTGTGTGTGTGTGTGTGTGTGTGTGTGTGTGTGAGAAATGCTCTGTATGAATTGATCCCCAATTAACCCACCCCTAATATCTCCAGTCTAACTGTAGAGTAGGTTAAGCCTACCCTTGCAGGGGTCAGCCTAGATATTCTGGAAATGGTCCAGAGCGAGCAGAGTAAATTGAGGTACACGGTAGGATTCCTCACCAAATTAGGTTAGGGTAATTTACCTTAGCCTTCGTTAAGCTATGAGTTGATGCTAGGTCTTAGACGACTATGTAGGCCTAATTTAACTGGACCTAGTTTATATGTTATCCCCCAAACTGGTGTTCAGAAACAACTGTTCACTTACTGAGTGTTATTAGACAGTCCCTCTTCTCTTTGCTCAATTTATGAGAGCGCAGTTGCTGGTGGAGATCTTTTATTGTCTTCAAGCCCCTTCGTCCGCCATGCCGTTCTTCCCACAAGGTTCCTTCTGTCCTTCTCCCGGCTTTTTTTCACCAGCGTCCTTTTTTGTTTGTTGGTTGATTGGTAGTGTGTATCAGTACTACCAGGGCCGGCTCGAGGTTTGTCAGCGCCCCGGGCAAATTGAATTTCAGCACCCTTAAAACTTTTTACCATTTTAATAATTTTTTCATAATGCTAAAAAAATTACAAATATAAGAATACAGAATTTATTACAGATAAATGAAAAAAAATCAAACGCAACAACAGACATTCAAATTCGTACATTATCCTAACTAAAATATTTTTTCCTCGACTTTAGATTTGCAAATTTTTTCGTATTTATATTTCTGACAAAGTCATTTTTCTATTGACAGAATTGCTAAAGAATTTAAGCTATTGGCTAATATAATGTTATAATCCCTGAAAATTTTACTCCACATCAGGAAATTTTCACATTTGACTTTTATTTCATTTTATTTTATTTATTTATTTTTAGATTTTTAGCTTTGTATTTGGAAGATCCCAAACGCATGACGTGGCGCCCCTTAGCACGTGGCGCCCCGGGCAACTGCCCGAGTTGCCGGTACCTTGAGCCGGCCCCTGAGTACTACCAAGCACGTTCTATCACAGTATACAAATACTAGTGTGGAGAATAACTCTGATGAGCAACCAATTGGTTTCATCCACCCAGTTATTGACATAAAAGGAGTTTAATAATTGTTAGATTAACTACCTACCTATTCAGTGGACCATTCTCGTTACCTCCTAACTTCCCACATGTATCAGTTTTCCATACTGTTAACAGGCCAATATATATATATATATATATATACACACACACACACACACACACATATATATATATATACAGTGGTGGGCACCGTTAACCAAAAAGTTAACTTCGTTAACCGCTAATCCGTTAACCAAAAAGTTAACTTCGTTAACCGTTAATCCGTTAATTCGTTAAACATGTAACGGAAGTTACCGATAAACCGTTAACGTTAACTTTTATTATAAAAAAAATGAAAAACACAATATATATATAATTTAATTTTCCCTCTTCTTCTCGTTCTCCATTTTGTCCATGAGATGCATGTTGCCCTTCATGAAAATTAGCATATCAAAGTTTTCATCAGACAGGGATGATCTCTTGGCCCCTCAGGATGTCCTTGCCCATAGAGAACAAACGCTCCACTGCAGCACTGGAGGGGATGGCAGAGATACTAAAGAGTAAACAGCCTCTGGCGCCACACGCTCACATTTACTTCTCAACGCCATCTATTATCTCATAAAGAAACTAATTCACATTGGGACTTGAAAGTACCGGCAGGATCAACCGGATAGAAAAATAATTATGGAGATTTTAAAGATGTGGTACCTAGAAGTACCGCCAGGACATAAAGGGTTAAGGTGAAAACGCTCCCATTGTAAGACATCAATTGACTTAATTTATGTCATCAAAGTGACATGAGAATTGAAATCTTACCTGATCAGTTTTATGGTTCTTGAAATGTATCAAGGAGACTACTAATAAGGTACTCACAGACATATTATAAATATACATGACTTACTTGACAACGATTATTTTTAAATATTCACTAGCACAAACATGTTGCGCGAGAGACAGACTGCAAATGAAACGAATGTAGTTATTTGTTGTAATTGTTACATATTATTATTGAAAGTGCCTTAAAATGCTCGTGATATTTCTTGAAAGAAGTTGAAACATTCAACTCAAATGGCAAATCTTTCCGCCTGATTTTATAGTCGACCATGTTTTGCTCAAACCAATGCCATAAATAACTACCATATTTGGTAAGACACAAATTGTGGCGACGGAAACAAATATATCGCCTGATTTTGCACTGCGGAAATGGAAATTCGTTCATCACTATTAACAGTGGCGGATTAATTGCGCACCTGCTCAGCACTGAAAATAATATAAACTTTTAAACGTTTATTTATGAATTTTTTGGGTTAACGGACTTGAGTTAACGGAAGTTAAATGTAACGGAAGTTAATTAGTCCGATAATGATTTTCAAAGTTAACTTAAAAGTTAAATCGTTAACGAAAAAGTTAACTTCGTTAATTAACGATTAACGGATTAACGGTTTGTGCCCAGCTTTGTATATATATATATATATATATATATATATACTGTATTGTTGTGTACTACTCTCTGATTTCACTTATTGTGTTCGCTTGTTCAGGATGGTCCTGTTATATACACTCGGGTGGCTTTTCAATTTCATACACACAATTTTCTCGGATTACTTATAACCCAAATTTAATTTTGAATTTTTAACGTTAAATTACCCTCAGCTAACAAGAGAGATATATTGCAAGGTAATATAGAAACAACACAATTTCTCATATAAATTTTATTTCACTCACAATGGAACATTAATTTAGAATAAGTTTACAGATGTACACTTACAAATTTTGCTGAAACAATAAATTTGATTGCCAAAGATGTTTTCAATTTCTTGGATTAAGGCTCAAAGGATTTATGCCGAGGGTTATTTTAGGTGACACAAGAAATATCACAACTCAAATTCCTTAAAATAAAATTTTACAAAAAGTAAGGAAATTTGGCTTCAAAAGTTTCGCTCAAATCTCGCAGATTAAAAAAAAAAAAAAAAAAAATTCGCCAAATACGCCATATTTGTGTTACTGCAAGTAAAGAATATTAAAGCATATCTGCAGTTTTATTTAGTTGATACAATACATGAAAGACTTGTAAATGTAATTTTTAATTTATATTTCCAACCATACAGGTAGGCAAAGAGTAGGAAATAGAAGGAACTTTTTATTTCTATTTGTGTATTTTTTTTTGTATTAAAGGGGAATACCTCGTAAAACCAGTGTATCTGATACTTAATCTTAAAAAAGCGAAGTCGCCACATAATTAAGGGTATTTCACAAACAGGTGTAACTTTTTAATTTTATTTTTCAGTGAACTTCTCCCTTCAGTTGTATCTAAGATTTGTGATTTTACGCTGTGATTATTTATGTATGATTTATGATTAAAATAAATGGAATATCTTATCACTTTATATTTTTAGGTTGCTTGATGAGTCTCCTCGCTGGCTACTTCAAGTAGGAAGGTTGGAAGAAGCTACGGAACTCATTGAAAAAGCAGCTAAAGTGAATCGTCACAAATTTGATTCGCTAGATAGAGTTCACTCAATTCTTAAAGAAGTTTCGAAGGTAGGGTCTCTATGTTTTATTGATTCTTTTGACTATACTTACTGATTAGTTTATCGTCCGTATTGAATAAAACGAGATATTCAGTATTTATTAGAATCACAATTGTTTTAGAAAGAAGAAACGGCTGCGAGAAAAGCTGTCGATGCTAACGAAACGTTGTTAGATAAGATAAAGGAAATTATGAAAGATGTCCTGGAAGCTTTAAAGACTCCAGCTATGAGAAAAATCAGTATCATTTGCCCAACTGTTTGGTTTCTTAATGAAATAATTTATTATGGGACCATCTTCAATGCCAACAGTTTTTCTAGGTATGTATGAGCAGTGACGTAACGAGGGCTCGTGGTGCCCGGGCGGGGGCAAGAGTAGAGAATGGCGCCTTCCTCTCGATGCCGAGTTAGGCGCTACGGCGGGGGGTCCGGGGGCTCTTCCCCGGGGAATTTTTTACTACGAAGAGTCGATTTCATGCAATCTGAGTCCTATTTTCAACTATTTTAAACACCTATTTTCAAGGTAGATTAATAAGATTATCGGTTATTTTAACCTGTTTTATTTTACTACATAAACCACTGTTTTCATGAAAATTTGAAAATAGTATACCAAAGTAATGAACAAAAACTTGAAAAATCAAATTTTGCACAGATTCAATTTTGCCTTCATCTTTCGGTTTTATTTTTATCAACAAAACAAGCATGTGGTAACCAAATCACATTTGAATTTTCCGAGCTTTTGCTGCAGCAAAATGGTCAATGACATAATCAAAGTTTATGTTCTGTCTATTCACGCTCGATGCTAAGGAGCGCCAACGCACTAAGCCTCGCTTGCCCCAGCGAAGCTCTCTGGTATGACAGATAAGCTTTAACTTGCTGAACGAGCGCTCACAACTAGCGATTGAAATTGCCGTGGTCAACATGATTTGAATGATTTGGATGTAAAAAACGCAAATGTCATGCTAAAAAAAATTGCTCGCTCGGCCGATTTGACGCCCCCCAAAAAGTGGTGCCCAGGACACGTGCCCCCCCTTGCCCCCCTCGCTACGCCGCTGTGTATGAGTAATAACTTAAAGGTAATTTGTCTGAAGGTCAAATAACTTTATCATTTGGAAATGAAGTCTAGAATGCAGTGGCATAGTCAGGAATACTAAACTACCAGGGACACACAACTGAATGTACCAACAAAATAACAGAGCATTTTATTGATGCGTGTAAGATTTATTCAGTAGGCATGTAATATATAATGTAATATATAATGATTTTTGTTGTTACGATATACTCGTATATTATTAAAAGGGAAATAGGAAAGATTTCCACAATATTAAATAAAAACATTCAGTGACAAATATAAAAAAAATTCACAATTCTGCGCTCTGCTTTCAAAAGTTAATTGTATCACTGACAAAAGTATCAGTGTTTTAATAAACTGACAGGCTTTTAACTATACAAACAAAACCCGACTTTCACCGCAGTAAGGGAACGTGTCCCCTGATTATATATGTTACGACTTAGTAACATTTATTCACATTATAATGGAATAAAAATTAATGTTTTTCAAAGAAAAACAATCATATCCCATATATTCTCTATTTTTTAATTAATATAACTCTTATGTCTCTAAAAGTATCATAAAAAGTTACACTATTTATTTCCTTCAAACACACCACAATTCGAGTAATTATTTTAAAGTTTCTGTTTCCAGCGATAACCCATTTCTGTATGTAGCTCTGACTGGTGTTGCGGATGCATTGGGCATCATTTTAGGTATCATTGGTACTTATTTCGGCAGAAAATTGACCATAGGCGGAAGTCAATACATCGCTGGGTCTCTTCTTCTTCTTGTCTTAGCTGTTCCCGAAAGTAAGTAAAGAAAACCTTTTGCACTCTGCATCTCAAACAATTTTGGTGTTACACTTTACTTTATTTTATATTTATATATATATATATGCCTCAGTGGTGGTGGTTAGCGTCGCTGACTACGAATCCATCAGCCCCGGGATCGAGACCCGGTGACGGCAGGCGGCGCGCAGCAAATACCCAGCTGTTCATCCTTCCACACAATAAAAAAAATTGGTTGGTAGATAAATGGGTACCCTGGGTAACAGTGGTTAAGACGCTGGGCTGCTGGTGGGGCGTGGTTCGGATGCCACGTTGAACTGTAGGTCTAAGGTGGAGTAACAAGCTTGACCTTCGTTAGAATGAACAATTCGGGCAGAAGCAAAGCCAAGGTTAACGTTTAGGGGTGGCTAAGTGACCATGAAGTTTCTCTATATGGCACCGATGATCCCAGCCACGCGCTCTGGCTCCCAGGTCCCTTTACTGAAAGGTAGATATTATTCTCTTAAAGGTAAGGGGGGGCACAAAATGCCAACAGTTACTCATTGTTTCTTGGCTCCGGCGGCGTCCATCAGTATGGCCTTTAGTGGGTTCTTGCCTCCCCCCTCCCCCCGACGATGGTATTCAACCACCCCAAGAAGGTACTGCCGCTGGCTTTCGTCCTCCGTTAGAATCTTGGTGCACTCGGTAATCAAGGCTACTCTCCTCTCCGCGAGGTCGTTGACCACCTCCCCTCCCTCCTTCAAGGAGTTCAGATCTACCTATTTGTTATAATCCTTTAGGAAGGAGACAGCTACCATCAAAATGGTGAAAATTTCGTGTGATCTGAATGTTACGAAGGAATCAAGCAGCAGTTTCGCAGGCTAAGCCAGCTTCTCCTCGAAGCGCTTGATGTTTTTCCACTTTCTTTCTTCAGACACTGAACCATTTGGGACGTCATCAGAGAAGAAAACCAAGCCAACTAGTTTTTTCTTAAATACCACAGCCGCCTCTTCAGGACTTTAGAAGCCATGTCGGCGATTCATCGGTCCATCTGTGCAAACTACACAAGTGTCTTCGAGAAGTGAAGATCATTGTGAGGGGCGTCCTGGGTAAATGCTGAAGAACTCCACGCCTTCATGTAAACTAGAGTAGAGAAGATGCAAAAGTCTAGGAGATCTTTTCTCGCACTGAGAACTGGTTTCAAAACAGGCAAATTTTGATAGCATAGACCATCTTCGCCATCCACCGGGTTTGATGGTAGGCTTCAGGACAATCTCTCATCATCCCACGGATAGTATTGTAACCAACTGATGGAACCTCATCGTTCCCGGAATCGTTTCAAGAGGGGAATGTCAGACTCAGTGGTCAGGCAAAACATCATCTTGAACACATCAGTGATGGTAATTTTGTGCACGTAATGGCGACAAGCTTGGTACAGCAGATCTTTCCCCTACTTCCTCTCAATTAGAAGTGCATGCTCCTGTGCGTTTACCGGTGTTGCTGGCGTTGGTATGGAAGCACATTCCAATGATTTTATTTGGTAGTTTCACTCTGAAAGACATCGCTTTCCTGTCCCAGAAGCCAGTTCCAGAACAACAAGATGTTTTTAAATCTTGTTTTTCAGAGACCAAGATTGCAAGTTTGTCCGCTTTCTCCGTCGTTAGCACAGTGACGGAAGGCAGAAGCCTCCCATCTCAATGGACAAGGAGGAGGAGTTTCCGTTGTTACGTTGTTATTGACTTCCGACTTTGGTTCTCGGTTCATCGCTCTCGCTCGTCTCACCGAGGTAACCGATAGGGATAGCTTTCCAATGTCGTGACCACAACTTTATGCTGCTACGGCGATTACGTAGATCGTTTGCCTGTCGGACAATTTGTTCGGTCCAGGTGCCAGATCAGCAGAATTTACTTCTGCCCTTTCTTGACTCTCAGGGAAGGTCCGGCGATGGCGGCCTCGGAGACATTTGAATCTTCCTGAGAATCATCAGAAATAATGCCCTCGACCTTCTACTCTGTCTTCCTCTTCCTGAACTCTCCTTTCTGCCTCCTCTTCCCGCTTCACAGATGACTCCTTCATTCGTTTCAGTCTCTCTTCCTTCTTGACCAATTCCTTGTCCACACCAGCTATGTATCCTTTCCTCTCTCCTCTCTAATCCATAAGAGATGCTCGGGTTTCGTCAATCACGATGAGACTGAGTGCATCATGGTGAGCCACATCCATGGGCACCCACAGAAACATTTTCAAGTGGGTGCAAAACATGTATGTAGGAGATCAGCTTTTACAGTGTAACTGTGTAAGGCAACGGACTAAAAGAATGTCATGTGTACTTAAACGCAAACACAAATTTACAGTATTAATAAAAAATACTAAAAAATATTTAGTTTAATTACGATGTTAAGCATCTCAACCTTGGCATTACTAAAATAATGAACAACAGTAGGGTAACAAGAAATAATCCAGTTTAAAGAAATGTAGTTAAGTGAACCATGAGCTTTAATAAGGAAAATTGTAATCATTTATAAATACATTACGTTCATTGACATACGAAAATATTTGTAATAAAAATTAAAAAACAAGCCAAAACTCAACATACACAACCCGGATAATCGATCATCCGTCATAGCTGATCTTAGCCATGTTTTAACTCTGCTCAAGGTACTGAACGACCTCTCAACTGTGCATGTAGTCGTAGGTAATGTTAATAATATGAGAACTGCCTGGCGAATGACTGGGTAAAATTTAGTACTTGAAAGCAAGTCGAGAAATTCTATCTTGATGTCTTGTAAGAGGGGGGAAAATGCCCCCTATTGCCCCTTCCTGCGGGCGCCCATACCGCTTGAGTAGTGCCTCGAATTTCTGATGTTGTTACGCTTGGAGTCATTGCGATTCGCGCTTCCTTCCACAGCCTCAGCAACTCTCTTGTCGCTTTCCTTGCATTTTCTTGAGCGATTTCCTTCTGATGGATATGATGGAAGAAAATGACAAAGATCCTGAGCGTAATTGTCAGTTTGCAGCCTTTAATCACTGCTGATGTTTGAACTACCAGCCACACCTCCGTCGAACGTGTCGTAGTGACGAGGTTTACATTTTTACTACCAGTTAAAATACTTAAGTTTGTACTGCCTTTTATAAACTATTGCTTTTAGTTAAAAGTTTTGAAGTAAATATGAGTTCACTCATTAAGGGATCCAGGGGGAGGCCAAAGGGGCCATGGAGCTAACACCACTTTTGGTCCCCCAAAGGTCACATAAAATACTTTTTCTTACCCTTTCCCTTTTTCTTCATATTACCTACAAAAGTGCTTCATATATCTACCTGCTTGTTTTTACTTACCTGAAATCCGTACATTGGTCACTTGCTTGTGTTTGCGTGGCTGTCTTTATATCCCAATATTTTAGAACATTTCTTGTGAATGTAGCGATTTTTAACTGTTTTTAGGATGGATCTAGTGGCACTCGGTAACTTGACTTGGCAATGCAGACCTGAAATACTGTTGACAATTTTCACTGTATCCAGTCAGATTTGTCTGTAGTAGACTTGTCTTTGTCACGACGCAAATCCCCTGTGCCTTGTTTGTTTGTTGTACTACATCATGGCTTTCACTTCTTTTCAGTGGCTGTTCTTGCCATAGTCCGTAGGATAAGGAGGTAGGCATTAGAAAATGGAGGCAGGGGTAATAGCTAGGCAGATATGTGAAAAAAATATGCCTTTTATGATAAAAGCATGCCACATGGCACTGACTAAGGGCAAGCCCTCGCAAGTATTTTTGGCTATAGGGACATTGTAGATTCGTCCCATGGCAATCATGGTGGCCATTTTACAAAATGGCCGCTATCGGCTATTAATTTTCACATATCCACTAGATTATAACTAGACATGCAGTGACAAATGTAATACTCCATTAACACCTTTAAACAGTTAGTCCTGGTTGCATTGTCCACCACACAGGCAGAGAGCAGTGCATTTTAGCATAGCCTTCAGGCACTTGAGGTGTCCTCGGAAACCATTCTTGCAGCTGCACCGAATAAGTTCGCGATATGCGTCAGTGGCCTCTCGAGGGGTTGTCCATCTTGGCTCCCAGCTGCCTGTGTTACCTCGAAGCCATTCCCATTCACTTGGAGTTGGGAGCTTAGGTGCACGAACTAGCATCTGCCCCCAGCCATAATCAGCCTGGTAGGCTGCCCTCCTCAAATGCTGCTTTTGTGGGAGGGATCCGATCGAGTTCGCAGCCAGTGCATTTTTTAGTGGATTTTAACTGGGTGGGAACAATTTATAATGCGTTTACCCAGGCACTCATGTGACCACCTACAATAAAAAAATTGTATGTACAATAAAAAAAAATTGGATGTATGTATGTATGTATGTACAATCAAAAATTGTATGTAACAGTAAATTTATTCAAGGACAGTAGTTTCTTGATAAACAAGATAAGAAAGGTCATAGTAGTTGCACTTTCTTCAAATATCATTACAAATTTCCTCTTAATCTATTGAAATCTATTGAAATCCAATCACCTGAAATTCATTGAACAAATCATAAAAATCCGTTGAGAAATGGGAAATAATATTGAACATACAAGCAGCCAGAAGTAAAAAAAAATGAATTTACATTCTCCAACCAAACTAAGTTCGAGAGAACAAGCTCCATATCAATTTGGGAATATAACAGTTACACACACACACACACACACATATATATATATATATATATATATATATGCATATAACTGCAATGACCGCGCAGTATATAAATGAATAGAAACGACATAAGTGTTAAGGAACGTTTCTGCACACGAGGAGGAGAGATAACGAATAATGAAAAATGAGGCGAACCGCCCGGGAATCGAACCCAGGGCCTTCCAATTGCCGGTCGGACGCTCTACCATTTTTCATTATTCGTTATCTCTCCTCCTCGTGTGCAGAAACGTTCCTTAACACTTATGTCGTTTCTATTCATATATATATATATATATATATTCCTATGCCCTTATTTGGGACAAAATTTAACCTGGAGCCTACCAAGCACAAATAATATGCTCGCACTCAGAGACAATTTCATAAACCACAATACTGAGCCAATAGGCTATAATACAAGGTGTTTTATATACCATATTACCCTAAGAAGACATTTATTTACAATCCCTCTATGCAATTATTATAAATTCATAATGTTCTGTCAATAGGTTTAGGCTATCAACCTAATTTCTAGCTACTATTTGCACAAGTAGGCTACCATCCTTAGCCTACTTTAGGATAGGAGTCAACACTATGGCATATATTTACAATTTATAGCCTATATTTTATAATAAAAATATTGAACTAAACTTATTGTATATCTAACACATACTATATAACAATCTCCGTAAGTAGAAATACTAATAAACTTGAAAATTCGTACTCCAAAAACGCCAGCAAGTAACCCACCATGAAACAGTATAAGTTAGGTCTCTTGTTTGTTTACTAGTGAGCAGTGGCGGTCCTAGCTTACATGACGCCCTGGGCGAACCTCACCTTCAGCGCCCCCCCCCCTGTTCGCCAACACACACACATTCGAATCCACCCAAAATAAAGGACAGACATAACTCTTTCACAAAATAACTTTTTATTGGACTAATTGTTGGAACTTCAGAACCAAAACAAAGACTCAAATTTCTGAATTTTACAAATCCTTCATCACGTAAATAGAATAACTCACTTAAGAGAATGTAATTATGATACTATGAACAGGAAAAATACAAATTAAATTGCACAACTGCCATAAATAAGCTATTTTTATTTATTTCTTTATTTATTTATTCTTATTTTTATTTTTTTTGCAGGCGCTCATGCCGCCCCTCCACAAATGCCGCCCTGTGCGGCTGCCCATATTGCCCATATGAGGAACCGCCACTGCTAGTGAGGCAGGGAAACCAACCTGTCCCATGCAGAAATAACACATAAAACGTTTTAGCTATGACGTCACAACTTTGAGAAATTTAAAGCATTAATTTTTATCAAATCTCAACTGATTTTGACTGGGTTTTCGGCTTTGTAGAGTAAAATTTTCGTTTTCCGTTCATTTTCCACTCTTCAGATAATCGGATCACTTTCAGACTTTTGGATCAGTGGGTGGGAAAACGAAATTACTGGGTGGGAATTTCCCACCTACTTTCTATGGTAAAAAATTCCCTGACTGTTCGCTTCCCTCTTGTGTGAAAAGTACCTTCCGCATCTCATTGACATGGTCAAAGCTGCTAGTGCGGTCATACAGTAGTACAACAAAGCGTTCCAGTGTCTCCATCTAGTAATCTGCTGCGTCAGGGGTAGTTGTCAAGGCACAGAATGCCGGTGTTGCCTCTTCTAGTCTTCGTATGCTTTCCAGGTGTCCCAGCAGGTTTTCTTGCCCCGGCTTCCAAAGGAAGAAATAGTATCACACCCAGTAAAGGCATGTAACATGGGCAAGGCTTGACACCTGTCAGAACCTAGAGCTTGAGACATCTCGTGAGTAGCCAGGTATTGAAAGCTCTTTTCTGTACCAAAGGCAACCCACAACTGGGGGATGTTCAGCTGCTGAGCCGCTCTAATGGCTAGAACTAACACATCAGTGTCGACTGTGTGTATGAGTGTTCCACAGACGACCTTCTGACATGCCCCCCCCCTTTGGACATACAAAGGGTAAAGGGGTAAGCAATACGGGATATTTAGCGTAATGGACGTTTATATAGCATTGCATTACAACATTCAGACCAGGATATGAAACTACGAATATGTCCTCTCTAATTTCCCTTTGCAACATGACATGTCTCCTCGCAACATGGACTCCACGGACCCCCTCTCGCAACCTCATCCGCATCCCCATCTCCCCCGGTATATAATATCTCTGACGAAGTTTATCATGGGAATGGCATTTTCACCGTCAACACGGGCTGAACCTCATTACGATAAATTTTCTTGTTGCTTTTAATTTATTTTCCATTTTAATAATTAATTAATAGTAATAATAATAATAATATTTATTATTATTATTATTATTTTCCCTCGGATCAAACGTAAGATTACACAATTACAAAGCAGGTAAATCATCTCAGAGACATCGCGGTTGTCTACGTTTTGAAACAAAAGAGATTTAAATTAAATTTCAAAAGTCACACACAACATATCAAATAAAAAATATCTAGATTTCTGTACATAATGCTTAATTTAACTCAAATAAAACAACTCCCCAAAATGCCCCTCTCACAATGTATTACTTATTTATCCATCCACACTCGCAATATGAAATCACATCATGGGGTAGTACAAAGAATTATATACTATATCCGCTAGAAGTAATCCATAAAAAATGCTTACGAACTCTCTCAGACAATGATAACGGACGATCTCATACCTCTGCAATGTTCAGAAACTTAAATATTCTAAAACTAAACGACCTCTATAAACTTACTGTCGGTATCAGTATGTACAAAGTTGCTAATAATAAAAACTATACTTCGCCCATTCACAGGGCGATTACCCCCATCAGATCAACCATAATCATAATACAAGGCTTCCCACTGATTTCATACATAACCCAAATTATATCATGCAAATTGCAGAAAATGCTCCCTCCTACAAAGGGGCAGATATCTGGAACGCTATACCCATAAACATCAAACAAACACCATCATTAATTTCGTTTGACAACTCACTAAAGAAACACTTTATAAACTCCTACTAATGTATATATGTGTGTATATGTATATATATTGCAATTTGTAAATATTACTAAACAATGAAAATCACCTATTATATGTAAAATTCACAATCTTAAAATAGGTGCAATCATAAACCATATAAATTAGATGTTAAAAGTTTCCAATATATTACGCCATAGTTATAATATGCCTCACTCATCTGTACATATTTTTGTAACTTTAAGATTGTATCATGATTTGTATTGTTCACCATTTTTCTTCTGTACTATTTCTATTATTATTTCTATTATTATTTTCTATTATTTCAAAGATTATTTCATTTTTCATTTGTAATTTGGAAATGCAACATTATTTTATTTTCTACAAATTCTATTTATACTTGTTATTTCCCTTTGTGAAAATAGAAATGAATCTCAAAGACTTTTGCCTGAAAAGCTGTCATGCTTCCCAACGGCATACTCAGATAAGAATACTGTAGTTAAACTACAAAAATTAAATGCTAATCCCAACATTGTGTAAACCACTATGGCTGTAATGTATATCTTATGTAATGTGTTCTTTCTGAATAAAGATTATTATTATTATTATTATTATTATTATTATTATTATTATTAAAGTTCTCTTTAAAAACACAGACACAAGTGAAAGGAATATCCTGGAATGTGCATTCATTCATTTTAAAAATAATTTCAAGAACTGTTCGAAAATGCTAATCTCTTTCTACCTTTTGTCTTAATGTACATAGGTATATATTTCTGTAATCTTGTCTTTTTCCTTCATTCCCTAATGAGGTGTATTGTTGAATACACGAAAGGCCTTGGAATAATTTTTCCTTTTTCCTTGTGGGTTTGCATCATATATACTCGTATATATACAGTACATGGGCCCTCTCAGAGGTCCAGAGAGGCCCGGCCACTTTCAACTTTTGAGGCCCATAGCTAAACCCACTTATTACTTTCACTGCAAAACATTATATTCAAACCTGAAAGTTTCTAAATTTGAGGCCCCCCCCCTTAAGCTTGAGGCCCAGACCAAATGGCCCTCCTAGCTCCCCTCTGATAGGCCCTGTCAGTATATATATATATAGTAGAAACGGAACAATTCAATAATAATAAAACCAAACAATAATCATAAAGCGGAACAAATCGCATCTTTTTCCATAAAGGATTAGCAACGGATTAAGGGCTTAGCATTTCCGTAGCCATGCGTGGTTCTCCCTCTTATCCTTTTTTCCGTCACTTTTCCTTAGCTCTTCTCTTTCCTCAAATCAGTTTCCCCTCTTCTAACCAATCTTTTGAGGCATTACTTAAGATTGGATGCCACTTTTCAATTCGTGAGATGCTTCTTCTACGTCTTCGTGTGGTAAAAATGAAAAGGTTTTAAGCTAAATTCGAGATCAGTCTTATCTAACGCAGCGTAACCTAACCTAAGTGCCTGGATTTTGTATGGCTCCCCTTTATGAAATCAGACTGAAATCCGTTCAGTCTGCCAAATAGGCCTCTTTTTATCCTGATACAGAGAGTATGTTAAATAGATATTTTCTTTTATGTAGTTCATTATTTTATTACAGAAGCAGTTACACGATTCTTGTTTTCCAGAAATGAAATGGCTTCAGTGGGTCTTCGTAATGACAGGATTTTTAATGTGTGCATGCGCTTCTCAGGTATTACTCACAAATGTTCTTAATTCATAACGATTTTGGAATTTAGATATTACATTTGAAATGGCTTCCATAGTTTGAAATTTTAATTATTACTGTTATTATTGTGCCTATTATACTTATAGACATAAATAAGGTTGCCAACTCTTCGATTTTTCTTATCAGTCTCTATGCTTTATTTTCAAAGTAAAATTGGATATTTCATATATTATTTAGTAAAGAGGTCATTCAAGAACCAAAGTTACAGCTAGTAAGTGTCTGCAAGTAATTAACAAACACAACTACCAGGATAAGTTAATAACGAGTTAGTGGGTCGACTCGACGGTCGACGGTCAAGCCATGGACACAAAACAAAAAATAAGGTCGCGTCCTAAATTTCTGATTTTGTGAAATTGTAAAGTTGGCAACCATTGACATAAATAAGAATAGACATGGTATGCTCTTATTTAATAAAATTTAAAATGGTCCGATAAATAACTCCTGCAAAAATTGGCTCCGAACCCATTATTTTGAATATTTAAGAAAAAATGGCTTGAATTTAAATTGATAGTTTCAAGTACAACAGCTATATGACAGTCTTAATAGTCTTGGAAGACCATTAAAATGAGAACTTCCACAAAAATTTAAGAATTATTTATGCCTTCATAAATATGGATACCGTAATAATCTGATGTCTGTTCTACCCAATAGTACCCATAGAATGAGTTCACGTAGCCTATATAGCCTTGGCTTTCATAAATAAAACTATAAAATCTTTTGAAATATAAAAGACACCACATACAAACATAACAAATATGAAAATTATGCTAATAAATATAAAAGAAAGCAGCAGATATTCTGGGGAAAAATCTGTTTTCTGTGAGTTCGTTTTCTTTGAATAGTGGGTGAAAAAAGACAAAAACTTTGTAAATGGAGTTTCGTACCCCTAACAGTATGCTCAATATAATAATAGTAATAAAAAAAAATGTTTATTTCACCAGTTTATAAAAAAAGTATGAATATATAATAATAATTATTATTATAATTATTGTCTAATATGTTTGTATTAATAAAAAATTGGTCGAAACCCAATTACGTCAGCAGTCTTCAGCTGCTTACCAGCAAAATGAGTGGACGACAATACGAGGTGTGTTCAAAAAGTTCCCTAACTGGTTATGCTGCGCGTGCATCACATGACACGCATGCGCGTCATGTGATGCATGTTGTAATGTGACTCAGTCTGTGTCCAAAGACGGTTACCGCTTGTTGATATCGTATTTTGTTCTCTCGATATTTACTGTTTTGTGAAGTCATTTTGTGTGTTTTGTCGCATTTTGTGCATTTCAATAATGGCTACTGTCGCGCACTTCCATTGCGATGACTGCTGTTTTGTTCCAATGTCATACCGTACACCCACGTCTCGTCACCCGTAACGATGTTTCTGAGAAACTTTTCATCAAGATTGGCACGTTGAACGAGGTCTTGAGACACAACAACACGTTGCTCTTTCTGCAACAAATTTGGCTGACACGACGTATCCCCAAAGTCTCTCTGAGTATCGTGTGGCATGATCCCATCGAAATGTCCATTTCGTCTGCGAACTTCCTTGACTATCAGTCTACGGTTCTCTCGAATCATTTCACGAACAAGCAACAGTGTCATCAGTTCTTGAAGTGGAAGGTCGTCCCACCCTTGCATTGTCCTCCGTCGACGCTCGGCCTTCCTTAAAGTGCTTGTGCCACTCAAAAGTGGTTATCCGACTTAAGGCGTCATTGCCAAATGCTGTGTTCAGCATGGCATGGGATGATGGGTTTCAGAAGCAGTCTTGCCCAGCTTAACGCAATATTTTATGTACACACTTTGTTCTTCAACAGTAGCCATTATTCAAATGCACAAAATGCGCCAAAACACAAAATGACTTCACAAAACAGTAAATATCGAGAGAACAAAATACGGTATCAACAAGCGGTAACCGTCTTTGGACACAGACTGAGTCACACTACAACATGCATCACATGACACGCATGCGCGTCATGTGATGCGCGCACAGTATAACCAGTTCGGGAACTTTTTGAACACACATCGTATAGTGAATTTTGTATATTTTAAAGTTCAGTTTTAGTTTTGTAATTAACGAGTGAGTTTGACTTTCAAATATACTGTATGTTAATGAAAGTTCTTATATTATGTTACTGACCATATAATTTTGATTACTTAAGTTTACATGTACCAATGAGACTTGAACTGTAGGGTGGTTTTGCGTTTGAAAAATTTTTAGTTTTTGGTAAACAAACTTTGGAGAGGTTAAACCTGTGGTTAGATACTTTCCAAAGATAATATAATTTTTTGCTAAAAAGTTAAGCCTAGCATTTAATTAAAGATATTTTGTTTGACAGATATGTGATTTTTTTACGTAATATGTCACATGTCATATTAATTTGCCTGTAGAAGGGTTAACATAATTTCCTAAATTAGAGTCGTTGTTGTTGTTGGTTAGCCGATCAGCCCACCCTGATCGAGCAAGCCGGCGGCACGCAGGTAACCGATCGCCCTCTCCGGAGTGGACCAGAGGTTCAGCGCACTAGTGATGTTGTGTTGTGTTCGTTCTTGTGCTAGAGCGGTACAGTCTGTCATAATGTGTTCAATTGTTTGTGGTGTGTCCTGGCACAGGTGTCAGGTGTCTTCTGTGGAGTTGTCTAGTCTGTGTTTATATGTCTGTAAGTTGGGGTGATTTCCATATCGGAATCGTGCTAAGTTAACTCGATCTGATCTGCTCAGGCTGGTCTCTGACCTGTCAATGGGTGGCGGCTTCGCACCTAGGACCGCATTCGGACCGAGTCGTGTCAGTGCTTTGTGGGTTAGGTGTATGTGTATGTGTTTTCTGTACTGTGTGATGTCTCTGGGGCGTGGTGTGAATGGAGTATTTGGTTATAATGTCTCTCTGGTGTTACCTTAATGGTGCGAGGTGTTGGTGCATGATTGTACATGTAGTGGCAAGGGTGTTGTGGGTTAGTTGTCGCTGCTGCCATGAATTGTGTTCCCCTCATGTTTAAATGTTCCCTAATTTTCAGTATTTTTGTTTTTGTGTGGAAGTGTTCTATTGGTGTTGTTTGAGCACATCCTGTAATGATACGAAGTTCGTTGTTTTGTATTGTCTGTAAGGTGTTTATGCGTGTGTTTGAGATAATGGGTGCCCAGCATCGGCTAGCATAGTCCATAACTGAGCGAATATATTGTTTGTATAAATTATGAGTGATGTTGTTTCCTGCTGGTGTTCAAAGTTTGTACCTGTTAGACCCTAAGCGTGTTAAGTCTTGACGTACATTTGTTTTTAATGTCCTGAATGTGGTTTGCAAAAGATAATGATGTGTTGTATGTGACCTCAAGTATTTTGGTCCTGTGAGTGTGTAGAATGTTGGTGTTGTTTAGTGTAAGCTGTGGAGTTAACTGGTGTTCTTTTGTGTTGCTTGTTAGCAAGGTTGATAGTTGATTTTGTGGGCGCTACTTTGAGTCTATTGTGTGTGAGCAGACCCGGATCTAGGGGGGGGGGCTATGTGGGCTGCAGCCACGGGCCCCCAAATTTTCTACATTATTTATTTTAATTTTAATATTATTAATGAATTTGCAAAAAAAAAAGGCTCGTCGGTTCAATCGGTTGCCAGCTCATAATCAGTAGGTAGGTGTGTATAAAATTATTAATTCAGGAAAATATAATATGTAAAATAAAGTAAAATATTTGTAAAGTAATATGTTTGTTCTGAAAACTAAATAAATAAAGTAAAGTAATATGTTTGTTCTGAAAACCTTTAATTTTCCTCGTAAACAAAGCTTATAATCCTTATATAATAAAAATTGTAGCCAAGGGGGGCCCAAAAAAAAATAATTAGCCACGGGCCCCCATTCTTCTAGATCCGGGCCTGTACAGTGTGAGCCAGTCTTCTATACTGTTTATGCATGTTTGTAGGTTATTTGTAGCGGTGTCGATGTTGTTATGGGTGGATGTTAGAGTGATGTCATCTGCATATGATGATAAGGTAAGTTTGTTATCTATGGGTGTTGGAATGTCATGCATTTATAAGTTGAACAGTGTTGGTGAGAGAACAGAGCGTTGAGGGACTCCGTTCGGAAAAAGCTTGTTTTTGGTTGACTTGCCATTAAATGTGACATGTGGGTATCTTCTTGAAAGATAGATGTTCAGCCACCTTTTGGTGTTATTGTGCATGTTTGTGTTGAGTATTTTGTTTATGATGGAGAAATGGGATAGCATCAAATGCTTTACAAATTTCTATTGTTGCTAATAGTGTACATTGAGCTGGTCGTCTGGAGTTGATGCCATCCATGATGTGCTGCGTGAGTTTAGTGAGTAATGTCGTGGTTGAGTGGTGAGGTCTGAATCCATGTTGAGTAGGCGATAGTGGTATGTATGGGTTCGTGATTTGTAAGATTAGTCTTTCTGTTACTTTGGAAGGTGTGCATAGTAAAGTAATGGGTCTATAGGAAGCTGGTTCTGTTGGATTTTTGTTTGGCTTGAGTAGTGTAATAATTTTACCTTGTTTCCATATGTCAGGAATAATACAGTGTTGGTATGAATATGTGCTGGTGTTTGTGAGAGCTAGTATTCCCTGTGAGCCCAAGTGTTTAAGGTGTATGTTAGATATGTTGTCTGGTCCAGTAGCCTTCGAATTCTTAATGTTTTTGATGATCTTGGTGGTCTGGTCTGTATTGAAGGGTGTAATGGTCGTTTCGAGTCTGTAGGTTTTCTTGTGTCTGGCTGTTTGTCTGTCTGCGTTTTCTGGTTGTTGTCTCTGTTTAGGTGACTTATCTTTGCGTAGTGATTAACTAGAATGTTAGCTTGTTGTGTATATGTTGGGATATTATTTTAGCCGCGAAAGATAGCCGCGTGTGAGGTGTGAATGCCGCTATTAGAGTGGGTAATGCTGTTTATAGTCTTGTATAGCCTGGATGTATCTGTGGAGTGGTTTAATGTTATGAATTCCCTAAATGTTTCTGTTTATCTTTAAGTTTGTTGTTTATTTCTGTGTTGAGCTGTTGTATCTGCTGTTTTATGGCTTCTGTGTGTGGTGTTTGTGTGTTATGTTTGAGGTTGTTACGTTGCCTTATGAGGTGGGCTATTTCTCTAGTGTAATTTGGGTTGTATTTCCTAATGTTGCCCTTGGGTATGTATTTGTTTGCATTATTGATGATCTGAATGAATGTCTTGAGTGTTGTATTGATGTTTATGATGGGTGTGCTGTTTAATGTGGTGAATTGTTCTTCAGTCTGTTATTTTGAACTGTTCCCAATCAGCTTTCTTGTAATTTCTGTAAGTGTGCCTAAGGCTGTTGGGGCAGTGTAGAACGTGTTTTTAGGGGCCGACCGATAGTATTCCCAAAGTATCGGTACCGATACAGATAGTTAGAGCAAAGTATCAGCCGATGCCGATTCTGTCAAAATATCAAAATATGATTAAAAAAATGTACTTCGACACATGTACTGTAATTCAAAACATATATTTGAAGAAATGGAATTCAGAAAATAAAAGTCATGTAATGGAAACAATATGTAATTAAAAAATTGTAATTTAAAAAGTGTAACTCAATATAACAATTCACTCAATAATCAAAATTGAGGAACTTCAGATTTTTGGAGAGGATGATTTGTTCCTCAGCGTTCATTGGGGTGATGTTGGCTCGTTTCGCATTAATAACATCTCCAGCCGTTAAGAAAAGCCGTTCAGAGTTAATTGATCCAGAGGGGCAGCTCATGCACTTCTCAGCAACTTTGGCAATCTCCGGGAAATCAGCAGAATGTTCTCGCCAGAAAATGAATGGATCCCTATCCCCAGCGATCCGAAGTTGCGACCAATAGGCATCCAGGGCTGCTTCCACTCGTGCGTCTGGGACAGTGAACCTCATGTCCGTATCCCTCGTTTGGGGTTCTTCAACTAGAATAGGACGAACGTGATCGTCGAGATCGCTACCTTCTGAATCGGAAAGGTTTTCCCAAAGAGCGATTTTCTTGGACGGAAAAACCAGACCACTTCGGCGGCGTTTCACGGCAATTGGAAAATCAATACGCTTTCGTTGGACCCCCTCCATGTGACTGCGTATCTCTTGTCTCAACAATTCCTTGGCCTTTTCTCACATGTCGCCGTCTATCAGCCCAGCTCCTTTGACTCGGGGATCAACTGCTATGGCTAGCAGCAGTTTCTCATTTGAATTATGCACTCGAAATCTCTCTGAGAATGTTTGAAGAATGACTTTATAGATCTTCATGAATCTACTCACCAGAATTAGTAGCAAAAGTTGTACATTGACTCTTATTGGCTTCATCAAACTCAGTCTTGTGCTTGTTGATAAGGTAACTCCTCAGGTTCGATGTAGAGAAGGTACTTGCGCTTGTTTCTCCACCAGAGACAGAGACACCGCACAAATTGCAGATCGCCTGTTTTCCATTTGTGCTTGAAGCAGTGAAGAACTTCCACACAATGCTTGGCATTGTCACTCTCACCAAAGCAAAAGCGAATAAATTTGTACCAGTAGTTAATAAATTTACAAAAAAATTATTACTCACTGTTGAACTGATTCACAACTTGCGAGCTGAGGAAATGACGCCGCGATGATTACGGGCTCGCTTTATATAGAACGGTAATGAGTCATGGAAATTTCTAGAAACGTCGGGATAAATCGCGAACACACACGTAACTTCTCGAGCAGCCGGGAAGTTTCTATTTGGAAAACGCCCGGTTTTTTTTATTCTTAGAAACAAAAAACTATCGGTATCGGTAGCTACTAACCATCGGTATCTGTACCGATACCGATACAGATACAACCACCGGTCGATGCCTAGTTTTAATGATAATGGGCAGGTGGTCTGATGACAGTTGTTTTTCTTTTCTCCAGTGTGTATATGTTGCTAGTGAGGGGGAACAGAATGTTGTTTGGGGAGGAGTTTGAGTATCCTGCTTGATGTGGTATGTATGTTCTTCTGTGTTGTTAAGAATGAAGAGGGGCTGTTTAGTTGTGTGGCTATGTTGGCGCCTCTGGTGTTGTTTTGGTTGTGCAGGTACCAACTAGTGTCTTTATCGTTGAAGTCTCCTCCTAAGATGACATTAGTGAGAGAGGCCAGATTGTAACTGTGGATTGTAATTGGCTGGCACCTGAGGTGAACTCTCTGGTGGGATGTAAATGTTGATGAGTGTGGTGTTTTGCATGTTTAATGTTAACTGCCTGTATTTCTATCGTGTTATCTGCTTGGATTGTGTTTGTAATGTTTCGGGTGGCATCAGTGTAGCTAATGCTTTTCCGTATGTAAGTGATGAGTCCACCTCCGTGAGCCCCAGTACGATCTTTACGGATCGCCATGAAGTCAGGGATGGTGGGTGTTTTGTATGTGCGTTTTAGTTTTGTTTTTTGTATGAGTGCTATGTGAATGTTTTGTTTGTGTGCTAATTCCCTAAGCTGCATGATTTTGTTTGTGAGGCCATCTACATTGTATTGTAAATTAGAGTTGTGTAACTATGCTGTTTGGAGAGGGACTAACCTATCGTAGCCTCAGATTTGCTAAGCTTTACATAAATTGCAAAGAATTTACGAACAAAGTTGTAATGGGTATCAATCGACGGGAAATTTATTAAAGAACAAACCTTTTCAGGGACTACGGATAAGAAATGAGTAGATTAGGTAGAAAACAGAGAAAACTAAGAATTTTAAACACCAAAACCACCCTAAAGTTTGGGCCTCAACGGTACACTAAGGTAATTATTAAAATTATATAGTTGATAAGATAAGACCCTTAATAAAATAATTATATTTGAAGACCAACAGTCACTTGTTAATTACGAAACTAAAAATCAAGCTTTAAAAGTACATAAAATTCACTATTTCATCCACCCGTTCTGTTGGTACGCAGCCGTATCACAAATACAAATTCTAACAAAAACTACCTATCTAGTGAGGCCACACTTGTGCAAATTTTCATACACTTTTGTGAAATCGAGGAGAAGCAATGAGACCATAAATTTATGAAAATACCACATGGATATGGATAAAGAGTTCGTTGAACGGAATCCAACCAAGAGGAGGAGGGTCTGTCTCCCAGGGGCCAGGGTTGACAGAATTAGAGACGAAGTGGATAGGATTGATGTTGCCTCCCATCACTCGATGTTGGTGACGATGGTAGGGGGCAACGACTCGTATAGGCCCGATACGAGAGTGCCTGACCTTTTGGAGAGATATAGGGGGTTAATTAGGTCCCTGAAGGCGAGGTCAGATAGGGCTTTAGTTCTAGGTATTACCCCTAGGCACGGTTTGGGTCTTAGGATTACGTCAAAAACAATATTTTTGAATACTAAATTAGAAGAGACATGTGCTGAGGAAAATGTACCCTTCGTAAAGCTGTGGTCAGAATTCAGTGATCCTAGCCTTTTTATAAAAGATGGGGTGCATTTTAACGAAATAAGTAATGCTAGGCTAGGTAGGTTAATTGACGAAAACGTTCGAAAACTGTATAGGTCGAAGCCTTCTTTAAACGTTGTGGGTCTGGGAAACGCGGGCCCGACGTTAAAAATAGTTTAAAACGCCGACCCGTGGTAAAAAATAACTTAAACGTCTTTTATTGTAACGGCGCGTAGTATTAGAAATAAATTAAACGAATTTAAGGCGATAATTTATTCCGGCAACTACGATATAGTTACTATCACTGAAACGTGGTTAAATACCGTGACTCGGGACTTGCTGGGGGAATTTGATATACCGGGTTTTAAACTCTTTACTAATGATAGGTTACATAGGATTGGTGGTGGCGTTTTGCTGTACATTCGTAATTCCTTAGGGCTACCGAGGTTAAGATAGATTTTCCGGCAGCAATTAATGCGATATGCGTTGAAGTTAGGGCGCGTAGTCTTAGTTTCAATTTTGTTGTTGTTTATAGACCCCCAGTTCAACCCCTCGATACCGATACTAGATTTTACACACTTCTTGGTAACTTTATTAATAATCGGGATAGTATAATTGTCGGAGACTTTAACTGCCCTACCGTTAATTACGAGACTTTTACTGGTAACGATGAAAGTTTGAGATTGATTGAGTTCATGGAAGATAATTTTTTTACGACAGATGGTTACCGAACCAACGCGCGGTGACAATATTTTAGACGTGGTGATGACAACGGCGAAAATATAGTCGAAGGTTTAGAAGTAGGCGAGAGTTTAGGAAGTCGTGATCATCAAATTATTAGGATAATAACGATAATAACGGATAGTAACGTAATAAAAGTCCCTGATTTTCGTAGGGCCAATTTTGATAAGTTTTGCGGATAGGATGAGAGTAGTGGACTGGGATAACTTATTTACAGGTAATGACGCAAATTTGCATTGGGAGGCGTTTAAAGATAGTTTCTTGCATATCGAAAGGGAGTTTATTCCTCATAGGCCCAAGCGCGCTAGAAATCATGGTAGGCCCTAGTGGTGGACTAGGGAAATAGGCGAGTTCATAGACGAGCGTAACAGAGCGTATAGACTTAATAAGCGCAATGGCACGGTAGCTAACTTTAATAGATATATCGAGCTTCGACGTCAGGTTAAAAGATCAGTTAGGAATGCTAAGCGTAATTTAGAGATATTTATAGCTGCGGATAGTAAACATAATCCAAAAAAAATTTCCGATCACGTGAATAATCGTAAGCCGATAAAAGATAATATAGGCCCTCTCGTGGACACTAATGGTGTTTGGCTTCCGACGCTCAGACGATGGCGGGTATTCTTAATAACTTTTTTGCGACAGTTTTTACCGTAGAAGACGTAATTAATGTCCCAGATGTGGACGATATCGTTCCATTTAGCAGCGAGACTATTTTGGATGAAATAACTGTTTACGAGGGTGAGATTGCGCATTATATCGATAAGCTAAAAGTTAGCAAGGCTCCAGGCCCTGACGCGTTTTATCCAAGACAACTGAAAGATTTGAAAGACGTTATCGTAGGCCCCTTAACGAAGATATTTAATCAGTCACTGGAAACGAGGATTATTCCTGAAGACCTCAAATTAGCTAACGTCACGCCCATTTTTAAAAAAGGCGACCGCACAGTAGCTAGCAGTTATAGGCCCATTAGCTTAACGTCAATTGTCGGTAAACTTTTGGGATCCGTAGTTAGGGATCGTATCATCGATCACTTAGAAAGTCGCGATTTGATCAATAGTAGTCAGCATGGGTTTCGACGCCATAGATCTTGTTTAACTAATTTGTTAGAATTTTATAACGAAATAGTGCGCGAATATGATACACATAGAGCGGCTGACGTTATTTATTTAGATTTTAAAAAAGCGTTCGATACAGTTCCGCATAGAAAATTAATTGTGAAGGTTAAAGCGCACGGTATACGCGGTCAGGTAGCTAACTGGTTAGAGGAATGGCTTCGTGCTAGGAGACAGAGGGTCGTTGTTAATGGTAGTGAATCGGGGTGGTTGGATGTAGGTAGCGGTGTCCCACAGGGTTCAGTGTTAGCCCATTGCTATTCGTAATTTACATTAACGACATAGATGTAGGATTGACTAGTAACGTGTCAAAATTCGCGGACGATACTAAAATAGGCGGTAAGGTTGTTAACGAGGACGATAGAAATAGGCTCCAAGACGATGTAAATAGGATTATGGAGTGGACGGATAAGTGGCAGATGCAATTTAACGTTGACAAGTGTAAAGTTTTGCATATAGGTTCTCGTAACAATAATTACACGTACACGATGGATTTTAGAGAGTTAGCGAGCATTGACGAGGAAGTAGATTTAGGCGTACGCGTATCTAAGGATTTAAAAGTTAGGAACCAGTGCCTGGAGTCTTGCGCAGAAGCTAATAGGATGTTAGGCTTCATAGCGCGTAATTTCGAATTTAAATCGAAGAATATTATATTGCCCCTTTACAAGTCCCTAGTCAGGCCTCATTTAGAATATGCCGTTCAGTTTTGGTGCCTTTATTTGCGTGAGGATATTGATAGGTTAGAAAGGGTTCAGCTTCGCGCCACGAAACTAATTCCGTCATTGCGCAACAAGCCTTATGAGGATAGGATTAAAGAGTTAGACTTGCATTCACTCGAAACTAGGAGATTAAGGGGGGAGCTTATTGAAGTTTTCAAAATCGTTAATAAAATCGATAAAGTAAATTTTGATAAAATGTTCACTTTCGATAATAGCAATACTCGTAATAACGGATTTAAGTTGCGTGGCAGACGTCTCATTACTAATATCGCTAAAAACTTCTTTACGTTTAAAGTAATTGATAAATGGAATAATCTTCCCGCGTCAGTCGTGAACTCTACCAGCGTTAATGTGTTTAAGAACCGTTTAGATAGGCATTTTAAAAATATTAACGTTGTTTAATATAATAATAAAACAATTAGTAACAGGAGCTCTGGGGGTGGTGATCGGGGATGAGTCTGTTGACGACTAATGCCAGCTTGTGACATGCCAGCGTGTGATATGCCAGCAAAAAAAAAAAATGAGACTAACACGAACTTAGATGTAGCTCGTAGAGTAAACTAACCCACTTTTTGTTATTTTTTTTCTCTCTCCTTATTTGCATGTCTGTAACTCTCTTCATTGCATGTCTGTAGTTTGCATGGTATGATAGTGTTTGAGTTAAGAATGTGTTGCATGTTTTGTAATGCGTTCTTATTTTACTTCTTTTCATCTTTCACCCTTTTCCGGCAGAGTGAGCTGCACCCTCTACCTCCCTATGGAGTGGAGGACCGGTCTGCAACAGCTGGAAGTATTCTCTTCGACTATTTTCCGACTTGTCGGCAGTGGCCGGCGGATGATGATGGTGTCTGTCTTTCTCTTTTTCTGAATGAATGTTAACCCACGAGTGATAGGTTTTGCTACTTAACCCCATATTCTCTTCTTTTAATCTCTTACTTTCTTCTTTCTCTCAGGCTAACCTTAGAGTGAATCTTAGGGTCTTTGTTAGCCTTAGCTTCTGTAGATCTGTAGAACTATCAAAAGTTTGAGTTTCACGTCCAAAGCCACTGAAACCAAATTTGTGAATCGGCGCACAAAATCTAAGTAGCTCGTGAAATTAAAGTAAATGTTAATGTCTTACTGGCTTAAATATTTACGTTAACAATTGTTTGTATGAAATTATTTACATGTTAAAATGCGAGAGTGGATCAACTAGATACGGGTAAGCTTTGATTCTATGTTGGCATATGACATCATCAGATGGTAATCCTGGGCCCGGGTCAGCTATATTTGCTACCCTGTTCGCCCGTACTACTACTACTGTAAACAAAACTGCATTTAGTGGTAGCTGAATGTCATGTCCACTCTTATGTATACATTTCAAGCGAAGCGCAATATTTATATTTCTTAGTTTTTTTCCCTTTTTTCAGTCCAAAATTTATTATTCTATATATAATTTAGTGATATTTTAAACACAAACATTTAAATATCAGAAAATAAATCAATTAATTACAAAGCTAACTACGATAAATTATGCAAACTATTCTATATAGTTGCCTAAAATATAACAAATTAAATTTTTATTCAGCGACTTAGAATTTGCTTACCTTATTCTTCATTGCAATATTTTTACCCGATGTCAAAATCTGCATCAAAATGTTTGTTTACAATTTTACATTCTGTTGGAGGTACTTGTTACTTTATGAGAATAGAGATTATTTAATTTACTACTTCCTTTATATCAATGCCGCAGGCTTGTTTCGTGTACACGCAAGAGCTGTTTCCAACCACGATTCGAGCGAGAGGATTTGCGTTTTCCAACCTGACAGGATACACAGGCACCCTTGTTGCGCCTTTCATTCCAAATGTTTTGGTTCGTATTTTAGCTTTCTTCTTAATATATACGAGTGTGTGTGTGTGTGTGTGTGTGTGTGTGTATAGGTCTTTTCCGTTCTATGGGGCAACGACCAAACTAGAAATTTTGTGTTTGCATTATGATTAACAAAGTATATTTCAGTAACTTTCATTATGTTTAAAGGTGAAGAAAATTATTTTTATTCACGAATTAGGTTTGGTGAGGTTAGGTATAGTTAATAATAATGATAATGTAATGTAATGTAATGGCCACTTACCTCTCTCAAGTAACTATCTTTGGGCGAATTAAGAATTATCGTCAAATTTTTGAAGAAACTACAAATATTTTTTGTTTTTACTTATGTTCATAGCTGTTAAATTAAATAAATTAAATTTCTCCCATTCAAAATGTACTGATTATTAATAAAAAGTTAAAATAAGTTTAAAAAATATTAATTTCTCTCATTTCACTGGTGCCCATAGAACGGAAAAGGTCCATATACTGTATACAGTATATGGCTAAGTCATAAAATTTTAAATTTATTGAAGACTCCTTGTTTCTGAGTAAAACAACATCGCCGGCAAAACGACGAGTAATAAGGGAGTGTTTACACGTTTGCCAATCGCAACATTGCAACCCCTTGCAAAATGACACCCTTCGTACAGTCTAGCAGTGTTCCACTCTTTTTCACGGATACATTTCCCTCGTCACCCTCCCGCATCCTAGTGACGTGCTGTATAAACTTTAGGAATATCCAAATTAAAAACATACCTAATAACTGAATGTAAGAAGATGGGGAGAATGTATAAGAGTAAATAGATGAGGATGAGGAGTATGGCTGAAATATGTGATCTAACCTATATATTTATTTCATTATCTCATAAGAAACAACCAACTACGTAACAATACAAACCTCATTCAGAATAATTTGACTATCCAATGAAGTAACGTTTTTGAAAAGAACGACAGTAGAAGGTCAAGGACTGGAGTAGATATTTTTTGTCAATATCTGGTCGCATCCCATTTTGCATTGATATTTGAACTCGGGATGGTATATACAGTAGAATCATGGCCGTAACTACCTATGAGGTCACCGAGGTCCGGACCTCGGTAATTATTTCCTTAAAAAAAAAAGAGACAACCGTTCTCCGTGTATGAAACGCATATTACCGCTTTTCTTTTGAAAAGAGGGAGCGTCGAGCGTTTTGTGTTTTGTGTTTAGTGTATAGCTTGGGTTGTGTTTGTAGATGTCATTTTGGTCTGAATTTTGCTCGTCCCGCCGCGCTCGAAAAAAATCTGGACCTCACTAATTTCTAAACCCTAGTTACGGCCCTGAGTAGAATATAGAATTAACAAAGTTTTGAAGGACATCTTCACTCACATTATTTCATATCTTTGTTAGTGTTTCCTTCAGTTACATAATATTTGAGCGGCGTGAACATTGTGCCCTCATGCAGTTTTCTTTCTGAGTATTCCCACAGGTGCTCGATGCAATTCAAGTCAAGGCTTTGCGATTATATATATATATATATATATATATATATATATATATATCAATACTCCCTGCATACGTTGAGATGTTTGTGGTATTTAAGTAGTCTTAATTTTTTTTGTATTGATACCCATGTATAAGTGTACCGCTTTTTTTAATTTTGAATCTGTTGATTAAGGGTATAAGGAAATTTTTTTTCCCCAACTGTAGGTATGTGGGTATAGACACCATTACCCCTGTATACGTTGTGATGATCGTGATATTTACTACGGGGTTGGTTTTCTTTGTAGTGATGCCCGTCTATGAATTCCATCGTGATGTCCATGTACGAGTCTACCCATTCAAAAGGTTTTTCCTATTAATTAATATTTAGTTCGGTAAATATTCCGCAGAACACATCACCCGAAATTACATATCACATAATAATATTCTTATGTATTCTAATATGTTTTAAACAGAATCTGATATCAGTTTTTGTGCAATTGAGCACGTTTTGAGACAAATAACTCTCTTTCGAAGAAATGTTGTTGTTGTTGTTGTTGTTGTTTAGCCGATCAGCCCACCCTGATCGAGCAAGCCGGCGGCACGCAGGTAACCGATCGCCCTCTCCGGAGTGGACCAGAGGTTCAGCGCACTAGTGATGTTGTGTTGTGTTCTATGTTGTGCTAGAGCGGTACAGTCTGTCATAATGTGTTCAATTGTTTGTGGTGTGTCCTGGCACAGGTGGCAGGTGTCGTCTGTGGAGTTGTCTAGTCTGTGTTTATATGTCCGTAAGTTGGGGTGATGTCCACATCGGAATCGTGCTAAGTTAACTCGATCCGATCTGCTCAGGCTGATCTCTGACCTGTTAATGGGTGGCGGCTTCGCACCTAGGACCGCATTCGGACCGAGTTGTGTCAGTGCTTTGTGGGTTAGGTGTATGTGTATGTGTTTTCTGTACTGTGTGATGTCTGTGGGGCGTGGTATGGAATGGAGTATTTGGTTATAATTCTCTCTGGTGTTACCTTAATGGTGCGAGGTGTCGGTGCATGATTGTACATGTAGTGGCAAGGGTGTTGTGGGTTAGTTGTCGCTGCTGCCATGAATTGTGTTCCCCTCATGTCTAAATGTTCCCTAACTTTCAGTATTTTTGTTTCTGTATGCAGGTGTTCTGTTGGTGTTGTTTGAGTGCATCCTGTAATGATACGAAGTGCGTTGCTTTGTATTGTCTGTAAGGTGTTTATGCGTGTGTTTGAGATAATGGGTGCCCAGCATGGGCTAGCATAGTCCATAACTGAGCGAATATATTGTTTGTATATGAGTGATGTTGTTTCCTGCTGGTGTCCAAAGTTTGTGCCTGTTAGTACCCTAAGCGTGTTAAGTCTTGACGTACATTTGTTTTTGATGTCCTGAATGTGGTTTGCAAAAGATAATGATGTGTTGTATGTGACCCCAAGTATTTTGGTCCTGTGAGTGTGTGGAATGTTGATGTTGTTTAGTGTAAGCTGTGGAATTACCTGGTGTTCTTTTGTGTTGCTTGTAAGCAAGGTGATGGTTGATTTTGTGGGCGCTACTTTGAGTCTATTGTGTGTGAGCCAGTCTTGTATACTGTTTATGTATGTTTGTAGGTTATTTGTAGCGGTGTCGATGTTGTTGTGGGTGGATGTTAGAGTGATGTCATCTGCATATGATGATAAGGTAAGCTTGTTATCTATGGGTGTTGGAATGTCATGCATGTATAAGTTGAACAGTGTTGGTGAGAGAACAGAGCCTTGAGGGACTCCGTTCGGAAAAAGCTTGGTTTTGGATGACTTGCCATTAAATGTGACATGTATCTTCCTGAAAGATAGTTGTTCAGCCATCTTTTAGTGTTATTGTGCATGTTCGTGTTGAGTATTTTGTTTATGAGAGGGAAGCGTGGATAGCATCAAATGCTTTACTCATGTCTATTGTTGCTAATAGTGTACGTTGAGCTGGTCGTCTGGAGTTGATGCCATCTATGATGTGCTGCGTGAGGTCAGTGAGTAATGTCGTGGTTGAGTGGTGAGGTCTGAATCCATGTTGAGTAGGCGATAGTAGTATGTGTGGGTTCGTGATTTGTAAGATTAGTCTTTCTGTTATTTTTGAAGGTGTGCATAGTAAAGTAATGGGTCTACAGGAAGCTGGTTTTGTTGGATTTTTGACCAGAAATGTATATCTCGAAAGCTGTTCAGTTTCACAAAGAAACAGATAGTAGGTTCTGTTAAAACTCCTCAAAATACATCAAGTAAATATTTTCTGGTATGTAATTTCACTTTCTTTACTGTAACCTAACGTAACCTAACCTATAAAATTACACTTTTTTACACGGTTACTCTTACGGTCAGTATATTGCCGATTACAATAGAAAATATTTTGGTCTTTTCTATAATTAATTTCTATTAATTAATATTTATAATGTCCATAGTTCGGACCTAAACGAGTTTTTAATATCACACCGTGATTTGCAAAAAAATCCAAAGCTTTATCTTCGTCTAAGGCAACAAGAAGAATTAAGTCTTCAAAGTCTACTTCACAACTGGCACAGTTCATGGTCACAGAAACACAGAAACAAGAAACAATTACTCGCTGGCAATACTTTCAGTTGCCAATTTTGATTAGATAACATATTAAATATTAATTTTTTATCTTATTAATATTCATTTGCGCAGCTTATAAAACATTTCCTTTCATTATTTTTTACGAGGATTCTGAATATATCGTTGTTTTTCTAAGGTTTAGGTGATGTGTTCTGCGGAATATTAACTTTTAGTTCCTAATTATTTTTACTTACCGATATTTCCCCCTTTTTAAACATTTTAAGCTAATTAGTAAGCGCAACTAATTTAAACAAATTAAACTAATTATCAATAGTGTTAATAGACTTCAGGAACTAATTTTTAATGTAAGGTGCGAACATGATGCGATAATTATAGGAGATCTTAATTTACCTCTCGAGGATTGGGGTGGTCCTTTACAGTCTAATTCCGGTCGTTGACTGTACGAGGGTTTGCTCGAAAGTTCACTTTTTCAAATGGTCAAGGAACCCACGGGAGAACGCGATATTCTAGATTTAGTTTTAAGTACAGACCTTGACTTAATTGATAATATCTTTGTAGGAGACCACTTCTCCACCAGTGATCATAGGCAAATAACATTTAAAATTAAGGAACGAGTGTAGTTTACGTCCCCCTGATGCAAAAGGGGACACAAACTACACTAGGTCAAAGTTGGGGAATGTAAACTACACTAGGATCTTTAGGAGACATTTTTTAAATGAATCCATCAAATAAAACGTTAAAACTAACAAAAATATTACGACTTAACCTAACCAATCGTCAATTTATATATATCGGGTGGCCACAAAAAAACTTTACTTAATTGAAAGTTTAATAACTGCAACAATTCAAAACTTATGCGATTGAGATTTTGCAAACATTAACAGATGCATATAATCTATAATTGCTGGAATTTTCAAATTTGTAGGTTCTATAGTTTTGTTACAGTGAACAATTTAAAAGCATATGTCTAAAAATAGCATGCCTGGTGTGCATCTGACACGTACGTGCGCTAGCGTAGGCTAAACCTAATGTAGCGTAGTATGACACGCGCGCTGGCGTAGGCTAAACCTAATGTGAATTTGCTTTCTTTTATTTTTCCGCTAAAACCCCGCCAGCATGACGTTAAGTAAAAGTGATAAAGCCATCATAGAAGCATGTGTCAAGGAAAAAGGTTGGAATGGAAATAGGATTGTCCGAGAATTCCCCGCAAAGAACTGGACTCGTCAAAGTGTTTATAACTTAATAAGAAAGATAAAGGATACTGGATCAACAGCTAGAAAACCCGGCAGCGGCAGGCCCAAAAGTGTTTCAACAGAAGAAAATAAGGCTGCCGTGGAGGAACTGATTCAATCCCAGGAGAATACACCAGGAACTCATCGCTCCCAGAGACAGATTGCGTACGACCTTGGGATTTCTCGCTCCTCTGTACAAGGGATTGTAAAACGTTTGAAATTGAAGGCCTACAAGAGAATTCGAGTTTCTCGGCGTGATCAGAATGTAAGACAGCGTAGAAAGACCCGCTGTAAATCCCTATATGAACGCTACTCAGCTGAAGACGTGCAAAAAGTTGTGTTTACAGACGAAAAGGATTTCACGTTGGAGGTGGCCAAAAACAGGCAAAATGACAGGGTTTATGGTTCAAGGAAAAAGGACATTCCTCCCTCCAGGCTTTATCATGAAACCTCACGATTCAGCAGAAAAGTAATGGTATCGGCGGGAATTTCATGGAAGGGGAAAACACGAATTCATGTTATTGCCACAAACGAAACTAAAGTTAACTCTGAGCGCTACATCAACCTGTTAGATAATGGGTTACTTCCTGATTGTCGTCAGCTGTATCCTGATGAGGCCTACATTTTCCAGCAAAATGGGGCACCCGCCCATACAAGCCGAGCGACCCAAAATCATCTAGAGCAAGAGACCCCTAATTTCATCAAAAAGGATGAGTGGCCGCCTCAGTCTCCCGACTGTAATCCGATGGACTATTCAGTATGGGATTCCCTCATGGTGAAGGTTTACGGCAGCCAGAAAGACAAATTCACCGAAGATGAACTTAAGGAGAAAATCAGTAGAGCATGGGAGGATATCACCTTAGATGAGGTTCGAAAGTGCATCTCCTCGTGGAAGAAGCGATTAAGGGCAGTTTACCAACAGGGAGGTGGTCACATTGACCATTTGTTTAAGTAAATTTTGTTAAGTTCAAATTCATTTTCTTCGGCATGCTATTTTTAGACATCTGCTTTTAAATTGTTCACTGTAACAAAACTATAGAACCTACATATTTGAAAATTCCAGCAATTATAGATTATAACCATCTGTTAATGTGTGCCAAAGCTCAATCGCATAAGTTTTGAATTGTTGCAGTGATTAAACTTTGAATTAAGTAAAGTTTTTTTGTGGCCACCCGATATATACTGTAAATTGACGATTGGTTAGGTTAAGTCGTAATAGTTTCGTTAGTTTTAACGTTTTATTTGACTAGGTCAGTGGTCGGGGAACAGGGGTAAATTTAAAAATTTTGGGGGTAATGCGTGCGGTATGAGAAACACTTCCCTCAGAGCCTCAGTCGTGTGTATGGTATCATGAAACGAAGAGGTGCTTTTAGTGCTTAACACTTTGTGCTGATATTTTTTTCGTATATTTTTATTTTATTTTGTTACATAAATGTGGCGTTATTCTAAATTTTAGAATATTACCTGAAGTGGAGATGTTTTGAATGAAATTCTTCAGTTCTTCAATCCTTTTTACTAATTTTGTTTGTGCGCTATTATTATGCCAGCGTGTGTGGCTTTTTTTTATTTCTCCATAATAATGGATCCAATAAACATTTTTTTAATTTGAATTTTTTGTATACCATATGCAACAATTTTAAGAGCAATTGGCTTGTTTTTGTTTACTTTGAAGTCTGGGGGTAATTTAATTTTACTCAAATAGATTTTTGGGTAATACCCAAAAAAGTTCCCCGACCCATGGACTAGGTATACGCGGACAAAGTTGGGGAACGCAAACTACACTAAGATAATGTAGGGGAACGTAAACTACACTAGGATAATATAGGAGAACGTAAACTACACTAGGCACCACAGGGGGACGTAAACTACACTTGCTCCGAAATTAAAATTAATGTTCATAATTCGGAGAACCTGGAATACGTTTTGGTCCGATTTAGTCACTCACTTTTGGATTTTAAAAGAGCTAAATTTCGTGACATGAAACTACTGTACAACTTTCGACCCAAAATTGGGATGAGGCTCTATCGCGCGATGATATTAATGGCACATGGACTTCCTTTTATAATTATTTTAAACGTTTAGAATCGAGTAATATCCCATTACGTGAAAAGAGACTGGCGAAGTTTATTAAATCTAAATGGTGTAATGCTGAAATTAAAAGTGCCTTTAACGTTAAAAAGGAACGCGGATTTCAAATTTAAAGAAACAAATCATTCGTCCGATGAAAATGCTTACGAGCTATTGACGGAAGGCGAAGCAAAAACTTATTAGAAAAAGTAAGCGCAACTATGAGCCATATACTGTATAGTGAACCAAATTAAATCGAATCCAAAGGAATTCTATAATTGTTAGGAATAAAAATGTAGCTTCGCAGCTTATTGGTCTACGCATAGGCGAAAACAACGAATAAATTTACGATGACTTACGAATGACGGAAGTTTTAAATAAATTCTTCTCTTCCGTCTTCACGTGCGAAAATATGAACAAATTCTCGTATTCGTAATCATGTTCAGTGATGATCATTTAAAGCTTCACGATTTTACTATTAGTGAAACTGAAGTACTCTCAGCCGTAGGTAAAATTAATTCTAATAAAATTCCCGGTCCACATAGAATTAACCAAAGTGTACTTAAAGAGATGAACTGCGCACTAGTCTCTCCTCTCATATATACATATATTTAATAATAATAATAATAATAATAAATCGTTACAGTCTGGAAAAGTTCCGTTCGATTGGAAACTTGCAAACATTACACCAATATTTTAAAAGAAAAGGGACTTTGCTTCCAGAAAATTATCATCCCATTTGTCTGACTTCAGTAGTTGGTAAGCTTATGGAGACGATCGTTCGAGACAAAATATCATAGTTAATCACGCAAATAAGCCAAATTTGCATCGCCAAAATGAAAATTTTCAATGAAAGTTAGTGTTTCTTTTGTTGTAATTTTTAAACAATTAACACTGCACACTTTGAACAAAAACATTTTTACATTTTTAAAAACATTTCACTCAATAAATACAAAGATTGTTTTGAATTCACTCCCTATCGTATCCTTCAGAAATTTTGTCTTCTACACTTTTTTGAAGCAAAGCCCCTAGGCAGTCGCTTATTTCGCCTATTGGAGGAAACGGCGCTGAATTTCTGTATTTCTGAAGATGAAATATTTTTCGGCGTCGACATTATCAAAATCTTTAATCTTTTTAAACTCCTGGATTAAATCGGCTCGAATACGCCTTTTCATGAGTGAGAATAAACTTAACGTTTCTAAACGGACCGCGTATGATTTGTTTCTGAGTCAAGGGAATCATCTTAGTAACCCGTCGCTGCACTCTCTCCATTCTGTCTATGTCCTGTCCAGAACTGAACGCGGTATTCAAGGTGGGGGCGTAGTAAAGAATTATATAATGTTAACATTATTTGCTCCGACTTAAATTCAAATGATCTGCCAATAAATCTTAAGAGTCTATTTGCTTTT
The DNA here is from genome assembly GCA_023014485.1 of Bathynomus jamesi. Classification (NCBI taxonomy): domain Eukaryota; kingdom Metazoa; phylum Arthropoda; class Malacostraca; order Isopoda; family Cirolanidae; genus Bathynomus; species Bathynomus jamesi. The sequence continues at coordinate 2,493,740 of JAJOZX010000012.1, read as the reverse complement.
CTGACCGCTTCGATACATTGCTTACTCGGTTTAACCCTTTGTCGGGGAGTGTGACTTTACTGATTTTGTTCTGGCTAACGCCAAACGATTTTATTCAGTCTCAGAAAGACCTCTGTGCAGTAAAGGATTAAGCAAACGTCTCTTAACCCTTTACTGCACAGAGGTCTTTCCGAGACTGAATAAAATCGTCTGGCCTTAGCCAGAACAAAATCAGTAAAGTCACATTGCATGACAAAGGGTTAAGAGTGTCGCCAACACTAATATCTAAATCTTTTTCTTCCTTAACACTCGTTAGTGTCTTGTCGCGCATAAAATACTTTTCTCTAACATTGTTTCTACCGATATGCAAAGTTTTACATTATTACAGTTCATCTGCTACAGTTCTGCCCACTCAAGTAATTTATTAATATCTTTTTGAATCTGCAAACGTTCTGCCGCTGATTTTGTTTGTCTCCCTAGTTTGGGATCATCCGCAATTTTTAAAATTATACTCTTAATTTCTGTGCCAATGTCATTGATATAAATAGTAAAAAGAACTGGTCCCAGAAATGATCCCTGAGGCACGCCGCTAGTTACACTTTTGCAGTTAGACGCTTTGCCATTAATGACCACTCTTTGTTTACGTCCACTAATCTAATTTTTAATCCATTTGAGAACATTACCATCAATTCCGAGAGAATGAAGTTTAGCTAATAATCTTCTATGTGACACTTTATCAAACGCGTTGTGAAAATCGAAATATATAATGTCTACTTTTTTACCCCCGCCTTATATATTAACAATAGCATTAAAGAAATCTAGCAAATTAGTAAGACAAGAACGATTACGTCGAAAGCCATGTTAGAATCCTTGATTAATTTACTCATTTCTAAGTGATTAACTATGATATTTTGTCCCGAACGATCGTCTCCATAAGCTTACCAACTACTGAAGTCAGACAAATGGGACGATAATTTTCGGGAAGCAATTAGTCAGGTTCACTATGTATTTTTGTTCAAATTTTATAGAGATTAGCAAACCAGTACATTTTTGAGAAGCTTATGGCATCAGGAATATGAAAAGTAATGTTTACATTTGCGCAGATGCCTGCTTGGCGGCCATTTTGGCGGCAGTTGCAACAGTGTTTATAAATCCTGATGCTTCAATAATTTTGCAGTATTTTTGCAGTAGTGTTGCAATATTTAATTTTATACTGTAAAAATTTATGTTGATACAACTAGTACACAATTATCTTGGTGTTGGTTAATATAGTGGTGGCTCTCTTTCTTTTCAGTGCCTGAATCATCATGAGTGAAGACCCGGGAACCAGCAAGTTGAGTTCGGTCAAGTCGTCCATGGACACAGTAGACTGGAAGCAGTGCATTCTTTGTCAGGAGTCCACTGCCAGCAAAGGAACACTTGTTCAATATCCCAGAACAGAATCATACCAGAAACTACTCGATGTCGTGGAAGAAAGAGCCAGCTTACAGGATGGAAAATATGTTGACATCCAAAGAGGCCTCAAAGACTTTACCAAAGAAATATTGATTGAAAGGAAACCCATGTGGCATCGCAGTTGTTATTCTGATGCTACAAACCAAATAGCCATACAGCGAGCGAGAGACCGCTTGCAGCATGCCATGTCTACAGGAACCTATGCTGTGAAAAAACGTGGGCATAAAAGAACAAGCTCTGAAATGGAGCAATCAGCAACCCCAGGCACCTCAGCACCTTTCACTAGATCTGCGACAGAACCGTTGACAAGGGATCACTGCTTCTTATGTCAAGAAGATGATGACCAGCGTCTCTTCACCGTACGAACTGAAAACGCGGGGAAGGCACTTAGACGAGCTGTGGATATTTCCCAAGATCCAGTATTGATGACAAGACTAAGCAATGCACTCTCACCAAGTGATGCCCATGCGATAGATGTAAGATACCACAAACCATGCTGGACACGATATGTGTTCCATGTCCTGAGGGATGATGCCAGCAACCGGGCCAAGTCTACAAAGACAGACCTACCAATGCAAGTACCATGCTTGATTGAGCTGATCAATCTCATTGAATATCAAACCCAAAATAAGGCTCATCTACCCATGGATGCCATCGAAAAAACCTACATATCTATGCTTGGTGGTAGTGATGAGGCACAGAAGCACACTCCGACACTGACACGACAGTGGCTAAAGGACAAAATTCTTGCAGAGTTACCAAGTGTGAAGTCAGTGAGGCAGAAAGACAGAAGAAAACCATCTGTTCTTTACTGTCCTGAAGCCTGCGAAGAAGATATGGTCTACACTTCCTTGATGCAAGATGCCACAAGTGAAATGGACAGCTAAGCTAAAACGCAACAGCATTGCCAATTTCGCTGAGGAGAAGGAAACACACACAATTACAGTATCCAGCACAAGAGAGGATGTCCCGACCGAGCTGTACAGCCTTATACGGTGGATTTTGGTGGGATCTGAGGAGGAGCTGCAAACGGAGATGAGGAGCAGGACAGTTGACAGGTCAGCATTGACCATAAGTCAGAATATCATGTATGCTTTCAAGACCAGGAGACAAGTGCACCACGTGCCCAAGAAAGCCACTGACACATTTCGGACACCACACACACGAGAAAACCCACAGGTTGTAGGGTTGGCACTCACTGTACATCATGACACCAGGAACAAGGCGCTGATGGACCTCCTCCATGTACAGAACTACTGCGTATCACACAGCCGTGCCTTGCTCCTAGAAACAGCAATTGCCAATGCTGTTGTGGAAAACACAAAACAATTTGATGGATTGTATGTACCACCTTTCCTCAAGAAAGGTACATTTGTCTTCTTCGCTGTTGATAATACAGATTTTGCAGAGGACACTGTAGATGGCAAAGGCACCACACATGGCACAATCACCGCAGTGTATCAGAAGGCAGATGCGCCTGGAGAATCAATCGCACCCAATTTGGAAGTTAGTGAGGCAAAAAACCTGTCGGTTGTCCCTTATCATGTACCCATCGAGCCTTGCAGCAAACCAAAACCTGGGCCAGTCAAGAGAGCAAACAAGGCGTGTTCCACAGGTGTTGCTGAATCCTATGAACTAACCAATCTTGGTTGGATGATTGCATCTGCTGTCTAGATCAACCGACAGTGAATCAAAAGCAGTATCCCAGGTTGGGCAGGCTACAAATTACTTGTGTCATCTAGTCAGTCACTGACTCAAGTCGGTGCCTTGCCTCTACTTCCAGAGGTCGCACATGAGTGGTCTACCATGCTGACTGTGATGTTGCAAGCGTCTCAGTTGAAGAGCTTGGCAGTTGGTGAAAACCACCCAACTGTCATAACCTTTGACATGGCCCTGTACGAGAAGGCAGTACAGTTGCTAGATGCAAGACCTAACTTGAAAAGAGAAGTTGTTCCGAGACTTGGGGAGCTGCATGCTGTGATGGCTGCACTGAGGGCACTCGGAGCCTCAATAGAAAATTCTGGCATAGATGATGCATGGATTGAGGCAGATGTATATGGGCCTGCTACAACGAGACAGATCCTCAAGTGCGGCCACTACAAGAGAGCACTCCGTGCACACATCCACACTTACATGGCTCTGTATGAACTTGCTCTAGAACAGTTCTTCACAGAGATGCCACAACTAAAAGAAATCTGCTCGAAACCAGCAAATGAATTGCAGGAAGCCTGCACAAACACAGCTTCTGGGACAAGTGATGGAGCAGAATGCATCAGAATTGCTAACACTCACCTGCTTCAAGTCTTGACCAACGAAGATGTCATTCAACAGCTGAAGAAGTGGGAAGCTCAGAAATCATCTAACGCTATGTTCAAGTCATTGATGAATTACCTCCACCGGGTTGAAACCATCTTGTTCTTTGTTGAAGCATCCAGAAATGCTGATCTCGTTCTCCATCTGGAGGCTGGAGAAGCACTCAGCAAGCTGTTTTTCGCAATGGATCGAATAAAATACAAACGCCTCTGGCCAAGGTACATCGCCGACATGCACGAAATGAAGACAAGCCATCCAGCAACATGGCGAGAACTTCAAGATGGAAACATATCTGTCACCAAGAGTGAGATTCCGTTCGTCTCAATAGGTGCAGACCATGCCTGCGAACATCTCAACAAGATGATGAAGGTTCATTCTGGCCTAATTGGCATTTCCAATAATGCGAATGCTAGGCAGCGGTTCTTCTTGGCTTCTCCAGAGATGTCGTGCCTCTCAACAGAGTTTAAAGGACAGTTCGGGCTTCAAGTAAACAAGCCAGAGGAACACCATGATGTACGACCCAGTGCTGTCAGGAAAGAACATGAAGCTGTTGACAAAATCAAGGCTGCAATACTGAGCCACGGGAATCCCTTTGCTGTTGAAGGTGATCAGCTATACAATTTCATCACACATGCATATGTACGACAAGAGTATGTTCCACAAATCTTGAACATTGATGACATCGGACAGAAGCTTTATGAAGATTATGTCACTGAACGTATCAATGGAGATGTTAGTCTCTGGGCACCAGTCAAAAAGCAGAACAACAAGATGTACATGTCTGGCAGCAAGAAACAAACTTTCAAGTTCCGTGACCAGACAGTTGACCTAAAAGAGACCAAAGATCTCTATGGTCGGCTGATGGTTCTCACCAGGTCGAGCAGGGACATCGATCAGAAGAATGCAGTTGGCAACTATGAGTTCACATTGACTCCGAGAGCACTATTTGCACCAGACGGCTCAATGCTGCCATGCACTGACAAGTCCAAGCTGATACACAGCCTTGAGAAGCTGGCAAAAACAGATGAAACCCAGGAACAGACAGAAGCTCTAGCGGCCAAAGAGCAGGATGATGACAGAGGTCCTGTATCATCATCTCCATCGTCGTCATCAAATCAAAAGATCGCCATTGTTGATGGAATGGTGCTTGTCCAGAAGATGACAAAGAAATCAGGGACAATCAGCACAGTCAAAGATCTAGCCCAGTGTTTCAATGACAGGCTCGTGAGCTTGACAGCAGGGTTCAGTGAGGTCATCCTGGTCTTCGATACATACAAACCTGACTCACTAAAGGAGGAAACTAGAGAGAGACGACGACAAGGAAAAGCTCCTATACAGTATCAGGTTGCAGATGATACGAACATCAAACACATCCTACTGGCACGGTTTCTATCGCACGAAAAAACGAAAGCAGATTTGACAGACTATCTCGCCAAAGCAACCCTTGATTACAACAAAAACTCACCTCAGTTAGTCATCACATCAGCATCAGGTCACACCAGAAGCAACAGAAACATGCACTTTGAAGACAACAATCACGAGGAGGCTGACACATTGATGATCTGCCTGGCAGCGGAGGCATCACAGCGGTGTCCTGATGCACAGCTAGTATTCTTCACTCCTGATACTGACGTCTTGGTTCTGGCTGTGGCACACTATGACAAGCTCTGCAAAAAGACATCTATTTTGATGGTATCAGGTACAGTCGAAATAGAGCCAATCTGGAGAGCTTTGGGCAAAGAAAAGGCGCAAGCTTTACCTGTATTCCACGCATTCACTGGAGCAGACAATGTTGGAAAATTCTCAGGAATAGGCAAAACAAAATGGTTTCAGCAGTATATGAAAGCTGACATGCACTTAGTCAGAGCACTGATGAAACTACCGGAGAAAGGTGACCTAACACAGGAGGTGAAAGACGTATTGGCCAAATTTGTGTGCTCAAGCTACTGTCCCAAGGGTATTCACATTGCAAGTATCCCTGATCTAAGATGGTATCTGTTTTGTAAACACCTAGCTGAAAGCAACAACTTACCTCCTACACTCGGTGCACTTGAGGAACACATCCAGCGTGTGCGGTTACAAAGCCGAGTATGGTGCCAAGCCAATGTTATGCAGCAACAGCCTTTTGACCCCCTGAAATTTGGTTACTATCAGGACAAAAGTGGCCAAATACTGCCAGTCACCACAAAGGTTCCTCCTGCCCCGCAAGCCATCATCGAGTTGGTCAGATGCCACTGCAAAACCAACTGTTCTACACAGAGATGTTCATGCAGAAGGAATAACTTGCCTTGCACAGAACTATGCTTGTGCGGCACAGAATGCGAAAACGATGCAGACTGTAATGTTGAATATGACACTGAGAGTGATGATGATGTGTAATGATGTGTCAAACTGAGATAGGAAATACGTCTATACGTATGCTGTTGTCACTACCAACAATTTGAGTGTGCATTTTTTCATGAAAATACAAACATAATTTCACAAACTTCTTCTTTTCTTGGTTTTTGGTGTTCATAATCACTAATTTGACATAAGCTTTGGATTCCTTGGGCCTGGAAACATAGGATTAGCATTTAGAATGAAGTTTCTATGTCAATTACAAGCTGAGATATTCGAAAATTCTTATTTTATGGCGGCCATTTTGAAAATCCAAAATGGCGGCTATGCAGGCATCTGCGCAAATTTAGACATTGATTTTCAGATTCCTGATGCCATAAGGTTTCCAAAAATGCACTGGTTTGCTAATCTCCATAAATTTTGAACGAAAGTGTTTTTATTGACATGTGAACCGGACTAAATGTCCCCTTTTTTAAATATTGCAAGTTTCCAATCGAACGGAACTTTTCCAGACTGTAACGATTTATTATTATTATTATTATTATTAAATATATGTATCACATATGACACACTTCCCTACATTGTTTGACACTCTTGAGGAGTACTTCCACACTGCACTCGTAGATCGGTCCATGATGGTTGCACCACACAGGGCCGGATTAAGCATTGTTAGGGCCGGGGGCAATGAATATTTTCGGGCCGGTGTCACTAGAAAAACACAATTCTTTACCTGATACATCATACATGAGTGATGTGATCAGCTGACTGGGATCGATCAACAGAAAACGAAACAAAAACAAAGATGTGATTACAGAAAATGTATACGGTACTTTGTTCACATAAATGGGATACTAAACTAGGTTTTATAGAAGCGGAATCTACAATTTTTTTTTCTTCCTCACGGTCGACCAATTATTTCAACGGTAGATTATAGCGTTTACATCTGGGTCAGCATCTGGGGCCGGGGGAAAATGCCCCCTTTGCCTCCATTATAATCCGCTACTGGCACCACAGTCTAACACTTCAATAATGGATTGAAGCACGTAACGTTACAAAGTTAGCGACGGAGAGCTAGCGCAACACAATCACCCTCGCTCGTGTCTGAACAGATACTGAAGCTGGTGCTTTAGTTTAGTTTGTAACTTGGTAGTGAAGGTTGCCTAATTTCTAATTAAAAAAATTGAGTGTTTTTATCTTTTTTTATCAACAGTAATTGTACATCATCATGCTTTATTAAATATAATTAAAATAATGTTTTTCTAGCCACCTAGCGTTAATAAATGTAAGTTATTACATAATGCATCTATCCATCCAGTCCAAGTAGCAATTCTAGACATGTCGCAATTAGGGCATAGTAAACTTTTACTTTTTTGTACCCTTGAGTGAAGGCATGAGGCATGACAGGAACAACATTTGGCGACGTTTATAGCATTTATAGCCATTACACTAGCATTTATAGCATTTGGTTGCTCTAGTAAGAATATATCCTCAAACACTCGCAATAACCGCACTGATAAATGTGGTTGCGGTTGCGGACAACAGCTACAGCACTAATATATATATATATATATATATATATATATATATATATATATATATATATATATATAAATCTTTAACCTTTGGTTAGCTTCCGCCCGAATTGTTCATTCTGACGAAGGTCAAGCTTTTCACTCCACCTTAGACCTACAGTTTAACCTACGGTATCCATTTATCTACCAACCACTTTCTTTATTGTGTGGAAGGATGAACAGCTGGGTTTTGCTGCGCGCCGGCTGCCGTCGGGTCTCGAACCCGGGGCCAATGGTTTCGTAATCAGCGACACTAACCACTACATATATATATATGAGAGAGAGAGAGAGAGAGAGAGAGAGAGAGAGAGAATGCTAATTCCCTCAGATTTTTTAAAATTGAATAAGCACCAACCCCGTGGCGATCCATTAAACAGATCGTGGATGAGTTGTTAACTGCTTTATTGCGAAGATATTGAAATCACATAATTAATTTAAATGATATATGTACATAATAATAATAATAGTAATAATAATAATTCAATAATAATAATAGAAATAATGATAGAGATGGTAATTGTGAACAATCATGATACATACAATAATCTCAAAGTTACAGAAATACAAATGAGTTACATTATGCGAAATTTTTATATGCGGCTTAAACTACGCCTCAGCATCGAGCTTAAAAAACCGAAAATAATATGTCCGCCGTCACGAATAATAATTAATAGATAGAAAAGTCTTAACCGAAAATCACAATTATTTCACATCCATTATAGTGACATGGAAGACATGATATAATTGTGGTTTGCGGTTGGTGGGGTGTGGCTCGGTATCCGGGTTAAACTGTAGGTCTAAGGTGGTGTGGCACTCTTGTTAATACTTTTATGTGATATAAAAATGTTTCGGCTAAAGAAAATATGGCTATTAAAAGAACTCGATTGAATTACTTTGAACTAATGTATGCTTGTGACATTCCATTCCGTCATATTGTACAGATACTGCATGATTGTGTGCACGTATATACAGGGTGTTTCAGGAGGAAAGGTCAGTACTTCGGGAGGTGATAGTATCGGTCATTGTGAGAAAAAAAGTTCATATGAACATGTGTCTAATTCTGAATGGTTACGGAGATAGAGCTGTTTGAATCTACAAATACAAAGGCATTGTTAATGGTAATCAAGAAAGAGAAACCAATTACTGTTTCTAACATTTAATGTCTAAACATTGGCATTTTGAATGGTATCAGATACAGAAATGACAAATTTGTTACAGTTTACAATACGTTTTCGAAAATCCCACCGTCAACCTCAATGCACTTTGCAAATCATGTGCGAAGATCGCGTGTTGTTCGTCTGAGTTGATCTTGACGTTCCTTTATGCGGGCAACAGCATCCAAAATGCGCGCGAGCAATTCGTCTCGTGTATCCACCTTTCTTTTGTAAACTTGACTTTTCATCCACCCCCACAAACAATAATCTAACGGAGAGAGGGCTGGAGACCTTGGTGGCCATTGAATGAGACCACCGCGGCCGATCCAGCGACCAAGGAAAGTTTGATTTAGGTATTGCATCACCAGACGGATAGAATGTGGAGGAGCTCCTCCGTCATGCTGAAAGTACATACCAGCGCGTGTAGCCAAAGGAACATCCTCCAATAGTCCTGGCAATTCATTTTGCAGAAATTCTAGGTAACTTTGTCCTGTAAGACGATTCTCTAAAGCAGTGCTCTTCAACCTTTTTATGCTTACCGCCCACTTTTGTAACTTTTGAATCTCCGTATCGCCCACCAAAATTAAAAATGCAAAAACTCAAACTAGAAGTTATATACCCTGCATAAAACAATAAAATTAATTGCAATTACCTTTAGATTAATGAGATCCTTCGCCCACTAGTGGGCGGTACCGCCCAGGTTGAAGAGCACTGCTCTAAAGTAACAGGGCCAATCAGCTGATCATCGATGATACCGCACCACACATTGGCAGAGAAGCGATGTTGAAAATTTGTTTCCACAGTGGCATTTCGATTTTCGTCTGACCACCGATGAGAGTTACGAGTGTTGTTAATACCGTCACGGGTGAAAGTAGCTTCATCGGTGAACAGTATTAATCGAAGCAATCGATGATTAGCATTTACCCAATGACAAAATTCCAGTCGCATGGCAGCGTCTCCTGGTTGAAGGTGTTGTACACGCTGTACATGATATGGATGCAAGCCTTCCTCACGTAATGTTCGCCATACTTTTGTGTGTGGTACACCGAGACGTGTAAAAATTCTTCGTGAGCTAGTAGTAGGACTACGCTCTACCAACTGAAGAATGTTTTCCACTTCATCCACATCTTGTTGACCTTCACGTTCAGATGAAACATGAGCGCTGGGAAGTGTACCAATCTCACGCAATGTGTTGAAAACCCTGGTAAACACACTTCGATCCGGAATTCTGCGGTTCGGAAACCGTCGACGGTATTCTGCAACAGCAGCTGTTGCACTTCCATCGCAAAAACCGTAGACATACACCATATCTGCATATTCGGCATGTGTGAAGATGTGTGGCATTCTTAACACTGCTTCAGACACCAAACAATGTCACTCACAACAGTCAGCTGTCGATTGGCTTATGTTACATGCTTACATTACAGCTTACATGGTTCAAGGTTATATGGGAGGGAAGGGGGAGGAAGAGCTGCGCGCGCATCAGATTCAAACAGCTCTATCTCCGTAACCATTCAGAATTAGACACATGTTCATATGAACTTTTTTTCTCACAATGACCGATACTATCACCTTCCGAAGTATTGACCTTTCCTCCTGAAACACCCTGTATATAGATGATACAGAGTGTGTGTGAGGAAATGTGATCGACAATAATGTTTTTAAGTGATACACCCACGTTAATTAGCGAAATAATTATGTTATGAGATGAGTCGAAACTCCATTAAGTAGTTATATATAGGTCTATATAACCGTGTAAACAACTGGATGGAAGATCGGGAAAACGTCAGATATCTCGGCTGAGATTTATTTATTGTTAAAAGTATATATATATATATATATCCCCGGGTTCGAGACCCGACGGCAGCCCGGCGCGCAGCAAAACCCAGCTGTTCATCCTTCCACACAATAAAGAAAGTGGTTGGTAGATAAATGGGTACCCTAGGTGGCCTAGTGGTTAAGATGCTGGGGTGCTGATGGGGCGTGGTTCGGATTCCACGTTAAACTGTAGGTCTAAGGTGGAGTGAAAAGCTTGACCTTCGTCAGAATGAACAATTCGGGCGGAAGCTAACCAAAGGCAAAGGTGTATATATATAGTATACATAAATGATACAGAGTGTGTGTGTGTGTGTTTCTGAATTTATACGAGTAGTAGTACCTTTTAGTAAAATGTAGCTTCGACCTTCTTTTATTATATAAATAATAGCAATTTCATTTTATAACCTAAATGAATACAGGGTGAAATAAAAGAATCACATCTTTTGAATGCTGAGGTCACGGTTTTAGCTCGTGATCAACGACTATGGTACCGTGATAGCTCTCAATTAATCTATCGTATTTCTCTGGAGCCGTGTTATCAACTTGGGTGCGCGAGGCTTAATCAGCCACTATATATATATATATATATATATATATATATATATATATGCACTAGAATCACAAAATAACACGTGACCTTATTAATAAGCAAACAACCACAAGGAAAAGGAAACACAAAGTCCGAGTCCTTGATAATGTGAATATATCACGAAAGCGCTCGGACTTTGTGTTTCCTTTTCCTTGTGGTTGTTTGCTTATATATATATATATGTGTGTGTGTGTGTGTGTGTGTTTGTAGCGGACAACTGAGACGTTTGCAATCATCTTTGCAACTTTCAGCAACATGCCATCAACCTAATTAATAACTTAATTAATAACATTATTTGATCTGCAAAGATCATGGTGATCCCAGCCTTATCATTAACAATTAACCATATCCATTATCATCTTTATTATTATAGTGCTAAAAACATTACGCTATAAAGTGGTGACCGAAGGAGTGACAATCGAATACCCAGCCAAAGCATAAGTGAAATCAGTGCAAACATTTTTTTTAAGTGACATCAGTAACAAATTGTAATTCACATTCAGTTTTCTTCCGCATAAGAAAACGAACCAAAATTTTGAAAACTTTCGCCACATGGAGCGTTTTCCACCCAACGGACCAAGCTGTGCCCATCGTCTCCCCCGTCTTCAAGGAGGCAAGCCCCCGCTCTCATCTCTCCCCGGCTGACACCCACCCCATCCCCCAAGCTTCTCTCGCTTCGAAGTACCACACATCGTTTCGTCAAAACCTTGTCCAAATATATTCAACGGCCATTTTTCGGCCGCTGTACGGGAAATCATTTGGCAAGACTACTTCTGACGACATTTTTTTTTTACTTCACCAGCGAATTTTTCATCCAAAACGACGCGTGTTCTTACCCCACCCCTACGACTACGGGAAGGTTTAAAAAGCATTCCTTCAAGTCAACAAGCAGAGCGCACACATGCATCCACGCAACAAAAGGGCAGAAAAGCAAAACAGACACTTCAGGCACAGGATTGGTGATCCCCTGCCTTCATCAGCTGTCTCTTTGCATCATTCCGTGGATTACTTCCTGCTGCTCGTGGACTTGAACGGCGTTTCTTTTTCTCCCCTTCGGCAGGAGCGACCTCAACGAGAACAGCCACGCGACGAGTTATGGGCACCACATTCGAACTCAAACACAGTTCCCCCTGCCCCTCTCGTTTCCTCCGTTCGCCCCTCCTGCCCGGCATTCCTACTTTACCTCAACTCCCTCCCCTGTGGACCAGCCGAGTTATCCCCTCCCCTGCCCCACTTTTTTTTCTTTCCAAGTTTCCTTGTAAGTTCCAGAAATTTTGTACACAAGTAATTACATACCTTTTTTACACGTTTTTATTTTTCCACATAGTCTCCAGCCTTTTCTACGGCTTTCCTCCACCTCGAAACAAGGGCCTTTATTCCTTGCTGGAACCACCTCTTAACCTCCTCAACACCCTCATCGTCACTCTGAAACTTTCTTCCACGAATAGCATCCTTCATTGGCCCAAACAAATGGAAGTCTGAAGGTGCCAGATCCGGGCTGTATGGAAGGTGGGGTATGCAGTCAAGCGCATTTTTGTGATGGTCTCTCTTGTTTGCAAACTGTTGTGTGGTCTTGCATTATCGTGTAAAAGAAGGACGTCTTCCAGTTTTCTCTCCAGTTGAACTCGCTTTATACGTCTCTGGAGTCTCTGTAGGGTAGCAATATATGCCTCTGAGTTGACTGATTGTCCTTTCTTCATAATGTCCACCAGAATCACCTCTTTCATGTCCCAGGAGATGGTGGCTATAACCTTTCCTGCAGAGGGAGCCATTTTGAACTTTCTCTTGCGTGGGGAGTCTGCGTGATGCCACTCCATGGATTGGCGGTTTGTTTCAGTTTGAAAGTGGTGTACCAAAGTCTCATCCCCAGTCACAATTCGTGAAAGGAAGTCATCCCTTTCTGTCTCGTATCGAACCAACGACTTAGAAGCAATTTCTTTTCTTTGGGCTTTGTGATCTTCAGTCAGTTGGCGAGGAACAAACCGTGAACACACTTTTGAGTATCCCAGTTGCTGAATTATCGTATTCACACTTCCTTCACTAATTCCTAGCTCCAGTGATAGCTCCTTGTATGTGACGCGCCGATTTGATCGAATGATGCTGTTAGCACGTTGCACAATATGAGATGTGACAGCCGATGCCGGGCGAGCGCTGCGTGGCTCATCATCGAGGCTGGCTCTCCCTCTCTCCGATGATCTCACACGTTTAGACCAGCGTCCAACTGTGCTTCGATCAACAACAGCATCTCCGTAAACGTTTTGTAGACGTTTGTGAATATTTCCAACTGTTTCCTTCTCTGCGGTTAAGAACTCGATAACAGCGCTCCGTTTACGATGCACATCACTGTCAGATGTCATTTTCGAAACTGCGTTTACCATCGGTTTTATACAAGGGCGTTTAGAAACGGTTTTGTACAGGAGGGGAGGTTCAAACTGGAAAAATCCGATTATGTGAAGCGCAGAAAGTTCAAACTTTACGGCCGAAAAGACATTTCAGCCCCATGGCCTATTATTTAGCTAAGAAAAAAGGGTGGGGCAAAAGAGTGCCCCTAGTATATGGCGTCTTTCAGACCTCCTAAAACGGTAAACACTTGATCATTCAGAGTGTGTAAACTTACTGTATATGCTTTTTTGCCTAACTATTAAGTTATTCTAAGGTTTCTTTATAGTATTTCAGAGTGTAAGGCTGTAGGTTTGTATCTAATGTCACGGTCACTTGCACTCATACTGTCATAGTTAAAGTAGTGTTTTGGGGGTGGGAGTCCTACATAATTTAAAGTGTCTTTAGTAAGGAAAGTGTAAGGGAAATGAAACGTCAGCGCCTGTCCCCCTAACCTTGGGTAGTTTAGCTAATTTACACGGGGTACTCTCTCTCTCTCTCTCTCTCTCTCTCTCTATATATATATATATATATATATATATATTCTCTCTCTCTCTCTCTCTCTATATATATATGTATATATAATATATATATATATATATATATATATATAGGTCGAGTTTTTAAGACTGAATTCTTAGGCAAAAATTAGGGGGTCGACCTATATAAGGGTAACATTTTCGTGGGGTTGAATTCCGTGTACGATGGGGAGAGCTAGGAGCTACTGTTAGCTTCAGACATGAAAAATATTTACCATTTAGTACCAGTAAACATTGAAAACATAAAATATGTACCAATTATTAAAATTACCAAATATGTACCAATAAATGCAAAAAAATTCACTTTTTCTACATGAAGGTCAAAATATGCTAATAAAAACCCACTCTAATACACAGAGTTTATTTCCATAACAGTTTCGATGCCCACTGGCATCCTCTTCGGGTGGATACATAAAAACGAATGAACCAAAATCAAGAGGGAAAAAGTCCAGGGACCATTAAAGAAATTCGCACTTAGGTTAGATCCCGTTCTCCCGACACTGGAAGGGCATTTTTATTAAAGGGACCCGCTTATAAGTACATTCTTACAAATTTAAAACTATCTACTTGTTCTATACATACAGATTCTATTATGTTTTTACATAATTATTACATTTATTATTAAATTTATTACATTTAATATTGCATTATTATCAGTGTTGGGCACTAAAGCGTTAATCCGATAACAGTTAATTAACGAAGTTAACTTTTTTTAACGGACTATTAACGGAAGTTAATTTCCATTTATCGTTATCGGACCAGTTAACTTCCGATAACTCGATATTTAGTCTGTTAAAGTCCGTTAACACGTTAACTGCGAGGAGTCATTCACGGAAGATCACAGCTCCGCAAATGAATTCAAACCGCCATAACTTCAGTCTGCTTCTAGATCTCGCAAGGGGAGGTTGTGCGCTTTTTATTGAAGGTAAGAAGGTTCTTTTAACGTTAGTAAAAGTCCTATAATATTATATATATATTAATACGTATGGAGATACGTATGGTAAAATGTACGGTTGAAAAAATTAATTTATAGTAATGACTAATGAATAAGTATTTTTACACTGCGTTAGTAAATCTCTAAAAAAGTATATATAGTATGTAAAATTTGAATAATAGTTTTTATTCACTGAACCCTCCTTCCCACAGTGGCCATCACCCTCATGAAGCTCAGGAGCATGAGGAGCAGCTTGGCCGTCTGCAAGCCACTGGTCGACGCCCTGGTAGCAGCCGTCACCACCCGGTTCAACCACTACCTGAACGACCGGGACTGCCAGCTGGCAGCTGCCTTCCACCCAAAGTTCCGGCTCCACTGGCTGCGCAGGTTCGACAGCGACCAAACTGTCTCTGTCAGGGCCGCCATGGAGGACGAGGTCGAGAGAGCACTGAGGAACCGGAACGTTGACAGCACCACCAGCTCTAGCGAGAGCAGCATGCCTGACGACCTCTTCGCTGGGTGGACGGCCGGTGGCTCAAGTACCAGTGTCAAGCAGAAGGCCAAGAGACTTGTCGACACTTGGCTGGACACTGATGGGAAGGTAGACATGGCCGACTCTGACTTCATGGGGGAGCAGATCTTCATCAACCTCTTCCTGAAGTACAATACGCCAATTCCGTCCTCTGCCGCAGTGGAATGGCTCTTCTCTCTCGGCAAAGACATCCTGAGGCCCAAGAGGTCAAGACTGGCAGTTGGGCCTAACTTTGAGAAGTTGGTCTTTCTGAAGGGCAACCAGCACATTGTGTCATAGTCTTTAATAAATGTGCCTAAAATTTAATTTTACCTTTCAGTTCCCGCCATAATAATTCTCTGGTAAATTAAAATTTAGTTAATGGTTAGTGGTTACAAGGTTTCAAAACATGTAATCAGTACATTTTTTATTAAAAATAAAAAAAAAAGTTATTAAGCAAAAAAGTTGCAAAACTTGATAAAAATACAGTTAAATACCTATTTATTGTTGGATTTTGCATAAATAAACATTTTCTATGGGTTTTAAAGCTTTTTTCCTTGATTTTTTTAAATGTTAGTAAAGAAATAGTTATCGTTAACGGATTATCGTTAACTTCCGTTAACTTTGTGGTAAAATTATCGGATTATCGTTATCGGAGTTAAAAATTGGGGTTAACGGATTATCGTTATCGAAGTTAACTTTTTGGTTAACGGTGCCCACCACTGATTATTATTTATTACAGAAATTATAAATTTATTATTACATTGATTATTACATTGCTGTTTATTAAATACAGAAATTATAAACCGAAAAACGAATGAAAAAGGCGAGAAGGAAACAATCCAGAGACCATTAAGAAATTCGCACCTCGGCTAGATCCCGTTCCCCCGACCCCAGAAGGGCATTTTTATTAAAGGGTCCCGCTTATAAGTACATTCGCACAAATTAAAACTACCTTCTTGTTCTATACATACAGATTCTATTATTTTGACATAATTACTGCATTTATTATTGCATTTACATTTTTTAACATTTATTATTATTACCTTTGTACTACTTATTACATTTACTTTATTACCTTTATTATTACCTAAGTGTGAATTTCTTAAAGGTCTCTGGATTGTTTCCTTACTCGCTTTTGGTTCATTCGGTTTTTTTCCCACTCTACCCTTGGGGATCTAATCCCGGGCCCCTTCATGCATAACCCCCCTCTCCTCCCTTGTTAGGTTAGGTTACCCATTCCCCCCTTCGAAGGTCTAACCCGCACCCCCCTTCATCCATAACCCCCTCTCCCTCTCGGTGGGTCTAACCCTCACTCCCCTTCATGCATAACCCTCTCTCTCCCTTGGTGGGTCTAACCCCCACCCCCTTGTTGCATGCAATGTTACAATTATTGATCATATTGCATGCAATTAATTTGTACTCGACATTTTTGCGGTATACTATATATATATATATTGTAACTGTTTTTCAGGCGCAGTACGGATGGTGGATTACTGGAACGATCCTAGGCTCTTTCAGCTTAATTTGTGGAACGTTGACAATGAACCTTCCTGAGACAAGGAATCTTCCCCTCTGTGAAACAATTCAGGACGTTGAAAAGAGAGAAAAAGGAATCGTAGTGATCAAGCAGACATCCAAAGAACCTATGGACACTAGTAATGAAGAGACGCACTTTCAAAAAGAGAACGCAAACACACATCATATAAACCTCACTCCTTCATTAACTGGGATCGACAATTTAGCTCTGGAAGAAGAAATATAACATTAGACTACTGCAGAAATCCTGATGATGTTGGTAATAATATTATAGAAGTGAGAGCAATGGGCCGCATTAGTCGGCCTGGGTGCTGTGCCAGTTTCTGACCCTCTTCACATATTATTATTAGATTACTGCTGTTTGAGAAAAAAAAATATTAGTACTTGATTATGAATGTTTTTCTTTATACAAGTTTACAACCGCCGTCGTTTGGAATCGCCATTTCGATAGTGATAAAAAATAAATCATCAATTCCCATAACTGTTTTGGATCATGTTTTCATTGAAGTAGAGCGTAGATTTCGTTCACTTATTGAAAATGATAGATACATTTGGAGCTTTACTAAATATCAGATATAAAACTTGAAATATGACAATCAAATGCACTTTAATTTTTTCAAATGTATCACTTCAATAAATAGTTATTACAATTTCATTTTGCACCCTTCATTTAAATACATCATACAATATACTGTGTGTGTGTATATATATATATGTATATATATATATATATATATATAGTCAAAGTGTGTGACCAGCCATTTCGCGAAATGGCTGTTTCACTTGGTCATTTCGCGAAATGACTAAAATCTTCAGCCATTACGCGAAATGGCTGAAATTCCACCTTGGTCATTTTGTACAAGATCATTTGCCCGGTTAGGTCAACTGTATGCCCTTGACAATTGGTTAGGTTAAGTTGTGTTATTTTTGTTAGTTTTAACGAAAATAACACGACTTAACCTAACCAGTTGTCAAGGGCATACAGTTGACCTAACCGGGCCTTCAATGGCGGACATCGGAATAGCATTGAAGGCCCAGTTAGTATTTGAAAACCTCTATATTGGAAATTCAAATTCAAATGTGTTCAAATGTTCAAATGTGTTCAAATGTGTATTTGAAGAGTGTTTCTCACTTACATATTTGAACAGACCTTTGGCTGTATGTATGTTTTAGCAGATTTAGTTAGTTAAATAAAGGTTTCCAATTTTATTGTGATGTTTGTTATTTCTATGAATTCATGACAAAAGTCATTTTAGCCATGTCACGAAATGACCAAGGTGGAATTTCAGCCATTTCGCGTAATGGCTGAAGATTTTAGCAATTTCGCGAAGTGACCAAGTGAAACAGCCATTTCGCGAAATGACTAAAAGTTTCAGCCATTACGCGAAATGGCTGGTTACACACTTTGACTGTAACATATATCTATAAACCTGGCGTTCAGCTTCGCCCCATTCTTTCAGCCATAAATACTCCAAGTTGTAACCTCGCAAAGTTTTTGGTCCCAATCATAGACCCTCTCACACGTAGTCTGTAAATCGTCTTATTTTAACCACTAGACCAGATAAAAGCATGGATGAAAAGTCTTTTCATAGTTTTTCTAGTACAAGGAATCCAATAAAATCATTATTTTTTAAATAACTTTTGAAGAAAAAAAAATTGAGGCTGTAACTGATTTAATACAGCTTAATATAGTTGTATTTTCGATACATTTTTTATATAATAGCCTAGGCATATAAGCCTTGTCATGACATATAATATCTTGTAATAAGTACATGTAAATGTGATTTATATGTTCAAAGTGACGATTTCCATTTATTTATTTATTCATTCATTCATTTATTTATTTATTTATTTAAACAAGTACAAGGAAGCTGTAAACACTGCACGCATGGACGTAGCTAAGGCATTTTCTACTTGAATGACACGTTCATATGAACAACTGATTCCTATGCTTCATGGGAGAATAAAGCGTCTTGGCATCGAACATGTCATCAGAAGTTCAACAAATCAAAATTAGAAAGAGAGAAAACGAGAAAGAGAAAGCAATCACAAGATGAGGAGGCAGGAGCTTCAAGTGGTGTGCGACATACCAAACGTCAGTCAACTGAGAACAGTACAAGGATCTGTATCTTTTGTGAAGATGGCGGCCCTATTCTGCACGAGTTTGCCACTTTTGAAGCTGATAATCACATTCGGTCAGTGGCAAAAGAAGTGCAAGATACCAAATTACTTTCAAAAGTATTATGTGGTGATTTGGTAGCAAATGAAGCCAAGTATCACCTGGCTTGTTTGACCAAATACAGAAATCGTTACCGATCCTTCCAAAGTCAAAACAATCCATCGCAATGAGCTGCTGCAGCAAAAGTCAAAATGGCCAAAGCAAAGGCATTTGTCGAGCTTGTGACATACATGGAAAAATCAGCAGTAGAAGGAACCTTTCTGTTGAAGCTGTCCAAGATTCATGACATGTATGAGAAATGCCTCAAGGACTTTGGTCTTGACATTTCCTTCAACAAAACACGCTTGAAAGAACAAATACTCAATCACTTCAGAGACTCCGGACTACAGGAGCAAATGGATGGTAAAAGTACAATTCTTGCATTTCCAAACTCGCAGCAAAAAACTAGTGGACCAGATGGCAAAACTAGGAATCAGTTGTTTATATGAACGTGTCATTCAAGTAGAAAATGCCTTAGCTACGTCCATGCGTGCAGTGTTTTCTGTGCTTAAGCGTGCAGTGTTTACAGCTTCCTTGTACTTGTTTAAATAAATGAATGAATGAATGAATAAATAAATAAATGGAAATCGTCACTCTTGAACATATAAATCACATTTACATGTACTTATCACAAGATATTATATGTCATGACAAGGCTTATATGCCTAGACTATTATATAAAAAATGTATCGAAAATACAACTATATTAAGCTGTATTAACCCTAGAATGCATAACCCGGGCCTCTGGCCGGCTCATGCATTGATGTAAAATTAAAGGGGCATGCATTCTAGGGTTAAATCAGTTACAGCCTCAATTTTTTTCTTCAAAATTTATTTAAAAAATAATGATTTTATTGGATTCCTTGTACCAGAAAAACTATAAAAAGACCTTTCAGCCATGCTTTTATCTGGTCTAGTGGTTAAAATAAGACTATTTACAGATTTTGACGGGTCCACGGTGGCCATCTTGGATTTTACACCCTTAATATGGACGGATTTTTTGGAGCATGGGATTTTTTTCATCCATATACCCATACAAACTCATTGTAAAAATTTGGTGCCTTTGTCTCCCTTGTAACGATTTTTTCGCTAAGCCACCTGACTATAATGACATTTTAGGATTAAGCAACCACTTATTTTAAAAACTTTTAAAGTTATCAGTCCAGGATACCATTTTCTTTTTTAACAAAGAACTTTTCCACCAGCACGAGGGAATGGCAATGGGTTCTCCCTTTGGTCTGTCTTTTGCTAATAGTTTTCTTTGCTTTCACGAGGAGAATTAGCTGAGAAATTGTCCACCTGACTTTAAGCCTATTTTGTTCAAACGTTATGTAGACGACTGCTTTGTCATTTTTAAGCATAAAGACTATGCCCCTTTGTTTTTAAATTACATTAATACTAAGCATCCCAATATTAAATTCTTTATGGAAGTAGAAGAACGCAATAAAATTTCGTTTCTTGATGTTACTTAAATAAAGATAGTACAGGATTCTCAACACAAGTGTACAGAAAGCCAACTACCACCCAACTCGGTATTAATTTTTTTCAATAGTATCCCACTTAGTTTTAAATTAGCTAGTATTAAAAGTCGTATTTTTAGACCCTATTACCTCTGTTCAAGTTAGTCTTCATTTAACTTAGAAATTCAGTGTCTTAAGAGATTATTTAACTATAATTTTTATTGTACTTCGACTACTGAGACATTAATTTCAAAATTTTTAAATAACCTATATTCGCCTAAAATCATTCAGTCCACGGTTTCGAAACGGAAGGTTTATCTTAAGCTTCCTTTTTTAGCCCAACTAACTTTTAAATTTAATAAAGATGTCCACTCTAATTTGGGCAGACACTTCCCTCAATGCGATTTCATAATTATTAATTCTAATCCTAATTCATTGCAATCTTTTTTTCGACATAAAGATCACCTCCCCTTGCTTTTGAGATCCTTCGTAATTTATTTATATACATGCGCGACCTGCCAAAGTCGTTTTGTTGGGCAGACTGTCCCGCAGTTAAAACTTAGGATTTCGGAGCATTTGGGTCTTTCTTATCGAACTTCCCGCCCTATTTCCACCTGAATCCTCCGCTATTCGGCATCATTTAGAGACCCATGACCACCCGTGCCTCCAGGACTCTTTTACGATTTTGCCATCTGCTTCTAATTCACTCGATCTCAAAATTTTGGAATCCCTCTTTATCAGAAAATTAAATCCAGAATTAAATGACAGCTTTTCCTCGATAAAATTACATACTTTATAATGACCAACCAGCCAACATCTTTTCCAACACAACTAACTCATCAATTTAGATTCATACTCCTTTCTCTTTTCTCCAGTTGTCGTTTGCAACTCCTCCCACTCAAGTTGGTCCTTTAAATTTTAGTTTATTCTAGTGTTTACTTTTAATGGGTTTGACTTTTTATTATTTTATTATTTTATTGTCTTATTGTCTTATTGTCTTATTTTTCCCCCCCTCCCCCCAAAAAAAATTTAACCTATTTTCCTTATTGTATAAAGTTTTACATTATTTTCTGTAAACAATTTTTTACTTAGGTTTCTTTAGTTATATATTATTGATTTTTTTCTCTAATTTTGATGTTTCGTTTAGTCACTGAAGATGGCCCCGGAGCGGACCGAAACGTTTGTATTCCTGCTGAGGATAAGATTCCCGAAGAACTATTCTATCGTTTATATATATATATATATACACTCGTCAGAAGAATTAAATTTATACTCTTTTTGCCTAAATGATGTTTTCTTTAGCTGTCGTTTCTATTTTTCTTAATTAGATAGAGAAACTTTTTTTAGAGAGGTTCGCTGTTGTAATTTAATATTGTAAAAAAATGGTTACCAATAAATTAATAAGCTAGTATTTATTTTAAAACTTATTTCCTTTATTTATTTATTTATGTAATTTACAGGTCTGAATTGTAATTAATTAGTATTTTAATAAATGGCACGGAGAGAGATTCTGAAATAACGTCTTTGTTCATTTGTATTTTTCTCTTAGAAATTAAACTTTTTAATATAGCGTTTTTTGTATATATTTGTTTAGGGAAGACAAATTGTTGCTTGTATGAATGTAACTTCTCAAAGATTGTAACGGGTTTTATATTTTTTTGTGGGTGTTTCTCTTCAAGGATGCCGTAAGATCCCGCATACCCAGAGTTCAATAATTTATAGGGTATTTTGTTCCGTCAGGATCACGGGGTTTTGGGGTTCTCGAAAGTTTGTAAATGTACTTGTCAGTTTATCGTTAGTCGCACATTACAATCTCTCTCTCTCTCTCTCTCTCTCTCTCTCTCTCTCTCTCCTTCGACGCATTTTTGGGTAGGTGGGACCTTTACCAGAGGGATGGTGTCCACCTCAATAACAAGGGTAAAGGTGTGCTAGGCGCGCTGCTTGACCGGCACCTATACAGAATGGTGGGGTCGAGTCCGGGGAGAGATGATGGGCCCCCACCGGGGAGAGATGATGATGAGCCGGTGGCGGACGTACCTTCAACTGAAGGTTGCATCCAGATACAGGTGGGTGACCCTCCTTCCACGTTGGAGGGGGCTCAGGCTCCTGAGGAAGTTGCCCCCTCGTTAGTGAAGGGCTCTTCAACTCCCGACAGCCCTGGCTGTTCGGGAAACGGGTCGTGCTAGGGGGCGGTTAGAATAGGGAAGGCTCCCTCCGTGCAATGCTTTTTAATGCTAGGTCGATTAGGAACAAGTTTTGCGAGCTACGGGCGCTCTTAGCATCAGAATACCAGGATAATGTTGCTATCACCGAGTCCTGGATTCATACTGATCGTAGGGACTACGTTGGGGAGTTCGAAATTCCCGGGTATAGAATGTTTCGCAAAGACCGCACCCGTGGGGAGAGGGGTGGGGTACTAATATACGTCAGGGAAACGTTGAGTCCGGTTGACTGCCAGTTCCGGTCGGAACGGGAGCTGCTTGGCGTCGATCTGAACGTGGGAGGGACGAACTATAGGTTACTCTTGGTGTACAGACCTCCGCATCTCCTCCTCGAGGAGGACACAGCCCTGTACACCGAACTCAGTAGCCTGCTAGGGGATAGGGTGTGTGTAGTTTTAGGAGACTTCAACTGTCGCGGCATAAAGTGGGAAGACAGGACTGCTGATGCTGAAGGGAGAAGGCTAGTTAACTTTGCTGATGAGAACTTCCTCACTCAGTGGGTCAATGAGCCTACACGAGGCGAAAGCGTTCTAGACTTAGTATTCATGACCGAAGACAACCTCGTCACTGGCTTCACCGTTGAGGAATCGTTGGGCGGGAGTGATCACGGTCTGATTAGGTTCCGTGTGTGCGTCCCTCGGGTGAAGCGTAGTAACTCGAGAGGCAGTAAGCTCGATCTCCGGCGGGCGGACTTTGTTAGCCTCCGGGATAGCGTAGGTGAGATGGGGTTAGAGGTCGGCGGCGATGTTGAGGGAGTGTGGAGTGCATTCCGGGACGAGTTTATGGTGCTGCAGTCTGCTGCCATAGCCTCAAAACCGGTCACCCCTGCTTCAACGCAGCCTAAGTGGTTCAATCGTGACATCACTTCGGCTATCCGAAATAGGAAAGTACTTTGCGGAAGTGTTCACCAGGGAGGATACCCGCGTCATCCCCGAGCCAGGCGTGAGGCACGAAGGTGCTGGCCTGGATAGTGTTCGATGTACCACGACAGTCGTTGCCGATAGAATAGACAAACTGAGCGCGTTTAAGGCTCCTGGGCCAGACCAGTTTCTCCCCAGAGTGTTGCGAGAGGTGCGCTACCAGGTGGCTCCCCACCTGGCTACAGTCTTCAATAAATCGTTGGAGACGGGCCAGGTGCCTGGTGACTGGTGGGAAGCCAACGTGACCCCTATCTTTAAGAAAGGGGATCACGAAAGTCCAGGGAACTATCGTCCCATTAGTCTCACTTCAGTTGTAGGTAAATTTAGAGGGATAATAGCGGATAGGATCGTTGACCATTTGAATTCCTACAAGCTGCTTGGGGACTCCCAACATGGGTTTAGACGGCATAGGTCGTGTCTCACCAACTTGCTCGAGTTTTTCCACGTCATGTTGGGTGAGTATGATAAGAGTAGGGCGATTGATATACTTTATCTCGACTTTCAGAAAGCCTTTGATAAGGTACCTCACCGCCGGCTAATGGCGAAAGTGCGCGCGCTGGGTATCGGTGGGGAAGTAGGTAGGTGGATTGAAAACTGGCTGAAGAATAGGCGGCAGAGGGTTGTAATTAAAGGGGTTAGTTCGGGTTTTTGCCTCGGTCACTAGTGGGGTTCCTCAGGGTTCCGTTTTGGGGCCACTGTTGTTTAGCATTTACATAAATGATATCGACGGTGGCATCGTCAGTCGGATCGCCAAATTCGCTGATGACACCAAGCTTGGGGCCAATGTTGGGACGCCCGAAGCGATCGAGCAACTGAGTGCGGACCTAGGTAGAATAGGAGAGTGGTCCGAAAAATGGCAAATGCCGTTTAACTTGGGTAAATGCAAAGTGATGCACATTGGCTACGCCAATCCCAAGTCGGACTACTCGATGTTGGGGAGTAATATCGAGGCGACTGATTTGGAAAAGGACTTGGGTGTGCTAATTAGCAGCGACCTTAAGTTTACAAAACAGTGCGTAGAGGTGGAAAAGAAAGCCCAGAAACTGTTGGGTTATATCAGGAGGCAATTTCAGTTTCGGAACAAGGAGATTGTGCTCTCTCTGTACAATTACCTGGTTCGGCCGCACCTGGAGTATGCTGTGCAGTTCTGGTCGCCCACCCTCAGGAAAGATATTGAGAGGCTGGAGCGAGTGCAGGCGAGGGCCACAAAGTTAATCCCTTCCGTTAGGCATATGGGCTACAATCGACGGTTACGCGCCCTGAACTTGTTTTCGCTGGAAACTCGGAGGCTGCGCGGTCAACTTATCGAGGTTTTCAAGTTCTTACACGGGTTCAACGATGTCGATTTTAGAAGCATGTTTAGTTTAAATGATAGCCCAACTCGCAACAATGGTTGGAAGTTGGATTTGAAACGGTTTAGGACTAGTGTGTGTGGGAATTACTTTACGTATAAGATCTGTGACACATGGAACAGGTTACCTTCGGAAGTTGTGAACAGTTCCTCTGTGGATCAGTTCAAGAAAAGGTTAGACGAAATCTTGCACACTATTTGAGTGTGTAAAGACATTTAGGACCTCAGGCTGCGGAAATTTCTTTTCCTATAAAATAGTTAATATCTGGAACCAACTTCCCTCAGAGGTTGTTTCCAGTCAAAGTGTAAATCTGTTTAAAAATAGGCTAGACAAAGTACTGAACACACTCATAGTTTAAGATTAAAACCTCAGAAAACTCTGCAGGAGTTCGCTTGCTCAGTGTCTGAGTGAGCAAGCTAAATATAGAGCTATTTATATATTCTCCACTTTCCTGTAAAATTTCCTTGGCTACTTTTCCAGGGTCAAGGTATTTTCTTCAACCTTTTTCCGTACCTGCCTCTGGCAGGGAGGGAGCGGAGGGTGGGGAGAGAGCCTTCTACTTTTCTATCCAGTTTTCTACTACTGCTAGGATAGTTGAAAGAAAAATAAACTTTCACAAAATTTTCCCTGGCACCCGTTGCCATTGGTACCTCCTCGGTATGGGCCGCAAGGCCTTTTGAGGTACTTCTTTTCCTTGTAACTCCTTGTAACTCTCTCTCTCTCTCTCTCTCTCTCTCTCTCTCTCTCTCTCTCTCTCTCTCTCTCTCTCTCTCTCTCTCTCTCTCTCTCTCTCGGCCCCGACTTATTTCTTCCAAGTGTATTAAAAGAGGTTAGCCACAATGTTGTTGACGACTTAGTAACCGTATTCAAACAATCAATCGAGTTAGGGAAAGTTCCAACCGACTGGAAGTTAGCAAATGTAACACCAATCTTTAAAAAGGGTGATAGGGAAAATCCTTGTAATTACCGCCCGATCAGTTTAACATCAGTTGTCGGCAAACTGTTGGAATCCATCATTACAAAACGTATTGTGTATCACCTTGAATCTAACAATCTAATTTTTTATTCTCAACATGGATTTCGGCGACATAGATCCTGTCTGACAAACCTGTTAGAGTTTTCCCATAATATGCATACACTGTACGATGCAAGTAGAGCAATAGATATAGTGTATCTCGACTTTCAAAAAGCCTTTGACAAAGTCCCTCACGCGAGATTGATGGCTAAAGTCAAAGGACTAGGAATCACCGGGCTCGTTTCCAACTGGATTGAGGATTGGTTAAAAGATTGAAAGCAGAGAGTGGTAATAAATGGAGTGGCTTCGGAGTGGGCGCCCGTCACCACTGGTGTCCCACAGGGTTCCCTTCTGGGTCCTTTACTTTTTATCATCTATATTAACGATATAGACGTCGGGCTTCTAAGTGCAATCTCCAAATTTGCAGACGATATGAAATTAGGAAGTAGTGTAGGAACTGAGGAGGGCGTAAGAACGCTTCAGAACGAGCTTGACAGGTTGGGCGAATGGTCTGCTACTTGGCAGATGCCATTCAACTTGGACAAATGTAAAGTAATGCACATAGGTTATAAAAACCCGAAGACCGATTACTCTCTCTTGGGAAGGAACTTGACTGAGACCGATCTAGAGAAAGACTTAGGAGTCTGTATCAGCAACAATCTGAAACCGTCGAAGCACTGTGCAGAAATCGAAAAGAGGGCCTTAAAATTATTAGGTTATATTATATAAAAGACAGTTCCAGTTTCGGAACAAGGACACTGTAATATCTCTTTATAATTCTCTAGTCAGACCTCAACTGGAATACTGTGCGCAGTTTTGGTCCCCATCCCTCAGGAAGGACATAGAAAGGTTAGAAAGAGTACAAGCAAGGGCTACAAAATTGATCCCTTCAATGAGAATGCAAAGCTACCAACGGAGATTGGAGCGCCTAAATCTGTTTACCTTAGAGACGAGGAGGTTGCGGGGTCAGCTTATTCAAGTCTTCAAGATGGTCAAAGGAATAGACAGGGTAGATTACAGAAACTTATTCTCACTTAATGCCAATCCGACAAGAAATAATGGGTTTAAACTGGAACTAAAGACATTTAGGACCTCTGTTTGCGGAAATTTCTTTTCCTATAAAATAGTTAATATCTGGAACCAACTTCCCTCAGAGGTTGTTTCCAGTCAAAGTGTAAATGTGTTTAAAAATAGGCTAGACAAAGTACTGCATACTCTCATAGTTTAAGATTAAAACATAACATATCTCTGCAGGAGTTCGCTTGCACGGTGTCTCTGTGAGCATGCTAAATATAGAACTATTTATATATTCTCCACTTTCCTGTAAAATTTCCTTGGCTACTTTTCCAGGTCAAGGTATTTTCTTCAACCTTTTTCCGTACCTGCCTCTGGCAGGGAGGGAGCGGAGGGTGGGGAGAGAACCTTCTACTTTTCTATCCAGTTTTCTACTACTGCTAGGATAGTTGAAAGAAAAATAAACTTGTTTAATAACAGGAACCTCTCAGAGTGGACCGGAAGGTCTTTGAGGCTTCCTCTTGTCCTTGTAACTCCTTATAACTCTCTCTCTCTCTCTCTCTCTCTCTGTGCTGTTTAAGGTAATAACATTCGCCCTTGCTCGAAAGACTCTAATCCCTAACTAAATTAGTTATTTTAAGAAATATAAAGTCCAACAGTAAATTATTTCGTTTCGTTAAGAGCTGGTAAGACTTGACAAATATTCATTTACTCGTTGTACTATTAATATATCCGGCAAATAGAACATTTAGTAAATACACTTCAATTATTTATACTCGTAACCACTTATACTCATAAAAATTTTTACTGTCAAAATTGGCTTTTCATTTAATATGTAAATCCTAGATTTAAATTAGGATTTAGTAAAAGAACAAACAATATGTTTAGAGTCTCGAGGTTACAGCAAACCAATTTGGCGCTTTCGAAGTTACTCTGAACAAATACCAGTTAGAGAAGAGATGTGTCGTTGCATGCAATATTTTGCTCAAGATTTAAAAAGAGATCAAAACTGTTATTCCTCTACATGAATTTCATCGGCGAGTATAGCTGACTAAACCATAAATTAAGTATTCCATTCATCGGAATTTCTTTTATACTTAACGGCACACTTGATATACTCATAGGCGTATGAGGCGGGGGGGGTCCGGGGGAGCGACACCCCTCCCAGGACTAGGGAATTGAGCATTTTCAGGGCAGATTTTTCCTGACATTCCTTTGCTTTTTTTTACTTCTTGAGGTGAATTAATTTCTTGCTACTATACTTGTAGATAATTAAAACGTAAGTTGAGGACTTACTGAATTCTATATCAACTGCAGTGCCGTAGTTTTGCTTGTCATTTAGAAATGTTGTAGCAAAATTTTATTTCATTTTTGTAAATTGTAATGTTTTTTATATCAAAAAGGCTTTAATATATGTTACTCATACTCTAACCTTTTTGTTATTTTATGCTACACATAGTGCTTATGCGGAAATCAGAGCACCCTGAAAACTTTTAGGGCAAATTTTTTCCGCCCCCCAGTAAAGTGCCATTCCATACGCCTATGGATTACAATAAAAATATATATGATGTCGTAACTAGTGATGTAGCGGATGTCATTTTTTTCACATCCGCGGATGCGGATGCGGATGTGGATGTTTGATTTCAACATCCGCGGAACATATAAAATAATAGCAAGCATCTAACTAATATAGAAATCAATTAGTGAATTCGTCTGCAAATAAATTCGTTATATTTTGTTGAGTTTCAGCCACAATTAGAAACCATAATTGTGTTACCCGACCTCTTTCCCCAACCTCCACCCTTATAGAAAGAGATCTTTAATTAGCTTGATAACTATTTATATTAAGTTTAAAGTTTTATTAGGCATATTTATAAATGAGTAATTAAAATAAAGTAAACTAAGATGTTCATCGTTTAATATTCAAACTTAATTATAGGAAGGTTATGCTTAAGGAACATTAATTTTTCTGCCTTTTCTGCTGCCAGTCTGTTTCTCTTTTCATCATATATTAATCCAGCACTGCTAAATAATCTCTCGCTTGGTACGCTTGTTGGAGGACGTGCTAAATGTTTCCTTGCAAGTTTACTCAAGTATGGATAGATATTCTGCGTATTTTTCCACCAACTAATAGGATTGTCACATGCAGCCAGGCGTTTTCTTGGTGATAGCTCTCGATCATTTTTACTACATCTTTTGACATCGCGTAGGTCTCGTCATCGCTGCTTGACTCAAGAAACTGAGAGAGAGATTCTGTGATTGATTTGCTTGTTGAAGGTGTTGGTTCTGTCACTGAAACTTTTATTCTTTTGGTGGGTGGCGAAGCGACAGATTCAAGAGATTGAAGCTCTTCAACTGCTTTGCCAAGTGATGATTTAACTCGTTCTAATGTACTAGGTGAAAATAACTTAGCTTTGTAACGTGGATCTAAGTAGGTTGCAAGAGAGTAACTTCATACAAGAACAGCCTCTCGTCTTGTCGCTTGCATCACTTTTGCGCACAATGAACTAGTTCTATTATTATAGTAGAATTTGATAATTTCCGCTTATTAATGACGTTTTATCTCAACGGTCCACATCCGCACGACATCCGCAGTTCAAAGTGCGGATGCAGATGCGGATGCGAGAAAATGTGCGGATGTTCCGCGGATGAGGATGCGGATGCGGATGTGACCTACATCACTATTCGTAACCGATGACTGTGTGACTGTATTTAAATTGCACAGAATATCATAAAACTGAAATAAATAAAAGAAGGAATTAAGTGTCCAAAAATGTTTAAAATTTTAACTTCGCGACGTGAAAATTAAACCGTTTTAAATCTAAGAATGGAAAAAAGAGTACCGAGGAGGAATGCAGCCCATAGCGCTGACCTGACTTTTAACCAGCATTTTCACAATAGCGACTTAAGGACGAAATTCGACTACATTGTTTCTCCTTTCGAGGCACCTACTTTTTTCGGACTGACACTAATTTCATCGAAAGACCAAACAATTGACACTAAATTCTACAGTAAATTAACCTAATTTAACTTAACCTAATCCAACCTAGCTTAACCTAACTTAATCTAACGCACAATAACTTGTCGATTGTTTGGTCTTGTCGACCAGATGTCGTTAGTCCGAAAATGCTTCTTTCAAGAATGGACTTATACACATTTCGTTGACAAGATCAAAACATCGACACTCTAAAAAACTAACCTAACCTAGGGCCAGACACATGGAGTGCCACGTTTCTGAAGAAATGTGAAGAGAGTATTGCCAAACTGCTATACTTACTATGGAGGAAATCATTCGACACAGGACAAATTCCACTCCCATTAAAGAACACGAACATTGCCCTTCCCCCCTATTTAAAGGTGGTAACAGAGCAATGCCCAAGAATTATCGGCCAGTGGCTCTCACCTCCCACCTCCCACCTTATAAAGTGCTTTGAACGTATAATAAGAGGCAAAACTACCTACTACATACAAAAAAAAAAGATTTGTACCACGCAAATCAACATGGCTTCAGAGCTGGAAGATCATGCCTATCACAGCTATTAGACCACCACGAGAAAATATTGGAAGCATTGTGTCGAGGACAAAACACAGATGTAATATAAACTGACTTTGCTAAAGCTTTCGATAAATGTGACCATGGAATCGTAGCACACAAACATAAGAATACAAGAATTACCGGAAAGCTAGGAAGATGGATATTTAATTTCTTGACGCAAAGAACACAAAGAGTGGTGGTAAACGGAATTAAATCGGATGTTTCGGAAGTCGGGGGCTCTGTCCTACAAGGGACAGTTATGCTCCCTTGCAGTATTAACTCCCTGTCTGACACCACTGGTCACAGAGAATGGCTCTGAATTAACGCCACCCCATCTTACAATCATTGTCTGGTGATTATACCAGAATATTAATATACGGACCGAGTAACCAGGTACATTTTCATTACAATTTACAAGTTTCATGAATAATTTATCATGATTAACACGATCAAACGCCTTAGAGGCATCCAGGAAAACACAAAAATACATTAGTATCTACAGTTTGGCTATTTTTTTATGCAGGAAAGAGGGTCCAAGAGCAAATGCTCGCAAAAAGCACCCTCCCATAGAAGAAGAAGAGACCCAAAAATCAAGGTCCAGGGTTTTCGAGATGCCAAGAGACACTGCGTTTGAAAGATGGGAGGTCATAGACAGGAGGAAAGATGTACTGAGAAGATTATTCCAGAGTTCTATGGTTGAGTAGATGAAAGACTGACAATACCGATTAACCCTTGCATTAGATAGTTGGACAGAAAAGGAATGAGAAAGTGTAAAAAGTCTGGTACTGCGTGCTCTCCTTAAAGGAGGAGGCATGTAGTTAGAGAGTTCAGTAGAGCAACGTTCGTTATAATAGCGATAGTAAAGAGAGAGTGAGGAAACATTACGGGGAAGAGAGAGGGATTGAAGACAATCAGTAAAAGGCGGGGAATTGAAGAGACGAAAAGCCTTTGGCTTCACCCGGTCAAGTACGGCTGTGTGGGTTGAACCACCCCACACGTGAGAAGCATACTCCATACAGGTGCGAACAAGATCCCTGTACAGAGACAGCAACCTAGTGGGGGTGAAGAAACCGCAGAGGCAGTACAGCACACCTAACCTCTTACAAACTGTTTTAGAAAGAGAGTATATATGATCTCTCCAGGAAAGATCAGGAGAAAAGGAAATGCCAAGAATGTTAAGAGAGGAGGAAGGATTGAGTTGTGTGTTGATGAAGGTAAAGGGATAGTTGTGTAGAAGATTGTGACGAGTAGACAGATGGAGGAACTGAGTCTTGAGGCATTGAAAGCCACAAGGTTTCTCTACTCCAATCAAATATAGTAGAATGATCAGAGGTCAGGTGTCCCATAGCCGTCCTACGCGAATCATGAAGTGACTGCTGTGAGGGACGCTTTAGGAAGTGGGTGGAGAAGTGAAGAGTGGAATCATCGGCAAAGAAGTGAATAGGACAGGAAGTGCGAGTTGAAAGATCATTAATAAATCAAAGGGAAAGAGTGAGTGACAGGACAGAACCCTGAGGAACACCACTGTTAATATCTTTAGGAGAAGAACAGTGGTCATCTACAACTGCAGCTATAGAACGGCCAGAAAGGAAATTAGAGATGAAGGCACAGATAGAAGGATAGAAACCGAAGGAGGGCAGTTTGAAAGTTAAAGATTTGTGCCACAGTCTATCAAAAGCTTTTGATATGTCTAGCGCAATAGCAAAAGTTTCACCGAAATCCTGAAAAGAGGATGACCAAGAGTCAGAAAGATATGCAAGAAGATCGCCAGTAGAGCGTCCCTTGCGGAATCCATACTGACGATCTGAAAGAAGATTGTGAGAAGAAAGGTGTTTAAGAATCTTCCTATTAAGGATAGATTCAAAAACTTTGGAAAGGCAAGAAATCAAAACAATTGGACGATAGTTGGAGGGTTGAGAAGCGGTCACCCTTCTTTGGGACAGGCTGAATGAAAGCGAACTTCCAGCAGGAAGGAAAAGTACCAGCTGAGAGACAAAGACGAAAGAGTTTGCCTCGACAGGGTGCTAGCACAGAAGCACAGTTCTTAAGAACAACAGGAGGAACACCATCAGGACCATACGCCTTCCTAGAGTTGACCCCAGATAGGGTAGAAAAAATATTTAGAAGAGATTCTAATTTCAGCCATAATAAAGGCAGAGGGGGGAGGAGATGGAGGAACAGCACCGGAATCGTCCAGGGTTGAATTCTAAGCGAAAGTTTGAGCGAAGAGTTCAGCTTTGTCAGGAGAAGAGACGGCAACTGTGGCGACGGAATGGAAAAGAAGAGAGAAAGAAGAAGAAGCAAAGTTGTTGAAGAGGTTCTTAGCTAGATACCGGAAAGAGCGAGAAGAATTAGAATTGGATAGATTTTCACATTTTTGTTGGATGAAGGAATTTTTGACGAGTCGAAGAACAGATTTTGCGCGATTCCGGGCAAAAATATAAGCTGAGTGAGAGCCAAGCGTTAGATGGCGACGGTACGTTCTGAAAGCCTACTCTCTGTTGCGGATAGCATTAGAACAAGTAAAGTTAAACCAAGGTTTTTTGCATTAGTAGTAGGAATAGAGTATGGAATGTATGTCTCCATGCCCGAGAGAATCACCTCTGTGATGCGCTCAGCACACCCAGAAGGGCCCCGGCCACGGAAGCAGTAATCATTCCATGGGAAATCACAGAGGTACTGCCTAAGGGCCTCCCAATCAGCGGCGCCGAAGTGCCAAAGGCGCCTCCTCTTGGGAGGATCCAAAGGACGAATTGGAGCGATAGAACAGGAAATAGATATAAGACTGTGATCGGAGGAGCCCAACGGAGAAGAAAGTTTCACAGAGTAAGACGAAGGATGAAAGGTAAGAAATAAATCCAGAATGTTGGGCCTATTTCCAAGACGATCGAGGATACGAGTAGAGTGCTGTACAATCTGCTCTAGGACGTTTCGGATAGAAAAGTTGTAAGCTAGTTCACCAGTGATGTCAGTGAAATGGGAGGAAAGCCAAAGGTGGTGTTGAACATTGAAATCTCCTAAAATGGAGATTTCAGCAAAAGGAGAGCGGGAAAGAATGTATTCCACTTTGGAAGTGAGGTAGTCAAAGAATTTTGGATAGTCAGTAGAATTAGGAGAAAGGTAAACAGCGCAGATGTATTTAGTTTGAGATTGGCATGTAAGCCGTAGCCAGAAGGTATACAATTCGGAAGATTCGTGTTCGGGAATACGAGAACAAGATAGGTTATTGCGTACATATACGCAACATCCACCTTTGGAGTGAAATTGAGTATAGAGACCATTTCCTCGAACCATACACACAAAACACACATACCAGTATTGGTGTAATATTATATATATTATATATATATATATATATATATATATATATATATATAATTTAGGGTGTCTCTTATTTTCGAAGTGTTGATTTCTTTAGGTTGCGCCCCCTGAACCAGTTCCATTGGTTGAAGAAACATCACATATAAAATGTTTTTTGGATTGAACAATTTTTAGAGGTCGCCCCCGCTTATTAAAGTTCATAAAATATAGCTATTATTTATGCAATTAATATTTGAAATTACTAGCAGTTGTCAAGTATACTAAACATATGTTTTTAATTAATTAATCATCATATTTATGATGAATTCAATTAAATGAATATTTGTTTCGATACAACAGCTTCAATCACGGGTCAATATAGTGGAGCCTGTGCTCTCATCGAAGCAAAATTGGGACATGATGTTTTGTACTTGCCTTGTAGACACCATGTTTTAGATTTATTGTTGGGAGCTGCATTTGAAGCAACATTGGGATCTACATCAACTGGTCCAGAGATATTGATCTTTAAGCGTTTTCGTGACAATTGGACTTCTGTTGATCAAAGCCAGTTCCAAACAGGTGAGACAGACACGATTACTAAAGAAGCAATTATCCAGTCTAAAACTGAACTAATTCAGTTTGCTAGATCCCAGGCACCTATGCTACGGGATGACTATCAAGAACTTTTGGATCTGTCCATCATCTTTCTTGGAGGTGTCCCTAATAAAGGCATCAAGTTTCGTGCACCAGGTGCCATGCATCGAGCTCGCTGGATGTCCAAAGCGCTCTATTCTATTAAGATGTGGCTTTTTCGAAACCAGTTCAAGATGACTAAGACTGAAGAACGAGGAATTCGAGATCGTTCCCTTTTTTCTGTTCTCATCTATATGAAGGCTTGGACAACATCCTCACTCCCTATTGAAACCCCATTTAATGACTGGCTCCTTATGAGGTCATTGATTAATTATCCTAACAAAAACATTTCTGATGCAACTAAAAAAAAGCTCTCTAACCACTTATGGTACCTGTCTGAAGAAGCAGTTGGTCTTGCTTTCTTTGATGAGCGAATTACTACAGATGTAAAGAAACGCATGGTAAAGGCATTAGAAGATGAGTCCACTGATAGACCACCCAAGCGTCCTCGGATTCCTGAATCGACCTTCTGCTCTGGTGAAGGACTACACCAACTTGTTACAAGAAATACTAGAGAATTCTTTACTAAGCTGAATTTGCCAGAAGGATTTCTGAACAAGACACCCAGCACTTGGACATCCAACTGTGAATATTTAAGGGCCAGAGCTATTGTTGCAGCTCTATCTGTTGTAAATGACCGGGCAGAACGTGCAGTAGCTTTAGTTCAAGAGCTGAATAAGAAATTGACAGTGGGGGAAGAGCAGCTACAGTTCCTGCTCCAAATTGTTGCAAAACACCGCCAGAGTCACCCAGTTCCATCAAAAACTGTTCTCAAAAAATAACCATCAATGAGGTCGCACCTTAAAATACACCATATTGTATAATCATTGTATATTAAATAAATGTTGTATAAGGAAATAATGCTAATTAAAGTAATTAAAGTATGTAAATAGCACTGGCATTTTGAATTTATCTCTATATAATAAACTAATGGTTTTTTTTTGTAGCATGCTTCATTGCTGATTGTATACAAAAAAGAGCCAGGAAGGATTTTGGATAGGAGAAAAAGGATTGGGATAAAGAAGGATTGAGGACCAAAGGATGGATTATAACAACATCAAGGATAGGTTAGAAAAGGATCAATGATAAATAAGAAGGCCTATACTTATAAAAACGAATCAAACTAAAAAAAGGAAGGAAGGAATTATGTGTATAATGAGCATAATCATATGTCAGGAGATATTATGCCATGGTCACCATTTTTATTAGCCGGGGGCGACCCCTAAATATGAGCCAATTTGTGTCAAACTTTCAAGTTTTAGTTTTTATGCTAAATGGAACTATTGTAGGGGGCGCAGATAAAATAATTCAACATTTCAATTTTTGACAACCCAATAAGAGACACCCTAATATATAATATATATATATTATATATATATATATATATATATAATATATATAGAGAGAGAGAGAGAGAGAGAGAGAGAGAGAGAGAGAGAGAGAGAGAGAGAGAGAGAGGGTGGAACGGAAGTGGGAGCAGACAATCGGGAAAAAATCCGTGAAAGGGAGCCGGGTGGAGACTGGCAATGAACAAGCGGATTTCGCCTCACGGTCCGCCTCCTCATTACCCCGGATACCGACATGTGCCGGGACCCAGGAGAAGGTGACCGTCTTGTGTTGGGATACCATTAAGGAGTGGAAGGTTTGTTGGATGGTTAAATTTTTCAAGGGAGAGCAGTGCGCTTTGGGAATCTGAGTAGATGACATAGGAGTTGGCGGAGTGGGTGCTGATGATGTCGAGGGCTTCCAGAATAGCGAAGAGTTCTGCTGAAAAGACAGAGGCCTCACGGGTAAGGGGAACGGCTCTAGAGAGCGGTTGGGTCACTATCACCGTAATTCCTTATAGATGGGGACAATGTTCAGGTGTCGGGTTACGTGTTCCTGGAAGAGTGACTTGTATACTGTAGCGGTCATGGTAGCTTTCGGCAGAACACATAAGTCCCTGCAAAACTTGATAGGGGTGAGGAGCCATGGATGATGGATATGATACGAGATGGGAGTTGCTGAGGGAGGGGGCATGTTGGAAAGATCCAGGAAAGAGCGGACCGCTTCCGTGAAGTGCCAGTTCTGACCCTGAGGTGGAGGTTCTGAAATTGCCGCGCACAGAAGTGACGAAGGCAGCCTCTGCGCGCGAAGGTACGTCCTCATGAGGAGCAGACCGCGTCGGTGGATGAGAGGGAGGTAGTTGCATTCTGCTTCGAGGCTGGAAGCAGGGGAGGATCGGAAGGCACCAGTGGAGAGGCGGAGGCCCCTGTTAAGTACTGGGTCCAAGATTCGGAGGGAAGTGCTAGAGGCAGATCCGTATATAACACTCCCATAGTCCAGCTTTGAATGGACCACGGAAGGGTAAAGACGGAGGAGCGAGCGTCGGTCAGCGCCCCACGTGGTGTGGGAAAGGTGTTCTAGGAGAGCGAGGGGACGCTGGAGTGTGTGTTTCAGATGCCTGAGGTGGGGAACCCAGTTGAGCCGTCGGCCAAAGGTCATGCCCAGAAACCGCGCGGTGGGCACCACTTCGAGGGACTCGCCGTATAGCGTGACCGAGGGGGGTAGGTATGGCTGTGGATCTCCTTCTGCTGAAGATCATGCTTTTGGTTTTAGAGGTGGATAGGCGGAAACCAACTGATGTCGCCCACCTCTCCACCCGATGGATGGCGAGCTGAATTTGTCGTTGGACGACGGGCAGTTCCCGCCCCGCGAACCATATCGCAAGGTCGTCTGCGTAGATGGAGGAACGGACGGTGGGTGGAAGAAGGTGTCAGAGAAGACTGAGCCCACCCGTACTTGAAAGGTCCGAGAAGAGAGGAAGCCCTTGATGAATGTCGGCAGGGTTCCGACGAAACCCAAATTTGGAGCTCACTGAGGATTATACGTCGATGGGTGGTGTCGTAGGCCTTCTGGATGTCGAAGAAAGTGTCAGGACAAACTGTCCCCTATTGAAGACGTTCTGTATATCTCGGTTAAGGAGCAGGAGGGAGTCTGTAGTGGAGCGAAACTGTCCAAAGCCAGACTGAGTAGCCGGGAGGGAGTCATTGTTTTCAAGGAGAAAGGAGAGTCGCGCGGCGATCATTTTCTCGAAGATTTTACAAGCGCAGCATAGTAATGCGATTCGTCTATAATTAGTGGGGTCGAGGGGGTCTTTGCCGGGTTTGGGGATTGGTATTACATGGCCCTCTTTCCACCGAGAGGGGAAAGTGCCCTCGATCCATATACGGTTGTAGAGATCTAGTAGGAACAGTTGCATAGTAGGGTGGATGTGCTGTATCACACAGTAGGGGATGCCGTCCGGGCCAGGGGAAGGAGGCCGTCTAGAGGTCAGTGCTGCCTGTAACTCTCGCATGGTGACTAGCCGATTGTAGGGGTTGTCGAGGGATGGTGGGCAGCTCTTATTAGGGGCTGGAGCGTGGGGGCTGTCTGTGGAGGAGACGGCAGCGAAGGTAGATGCTAAAAGGTCCGTCCTTATTTCGGAGGACCGGGTATCGGGAGGGGGCATGTCGTCTCTCGACGCTCCGTACTTTCTTCCAGACAGTAGCCGATGGTGTGGAGGAGGTGATACCTGATACAAAGGTACGCCAGGAAGCCTGGCGCGGTTTCTTCATCGCACGGCGAGCAATGGCTCTGGCCTACTGCGTTTCCATGCGATGGGTAGGCGTTCGCGTACGATAAAATCGTCGGGTGGCCCTCTTCTTGGCTCGAGTGGCATCCGCACACTCTGGGTTCCACCAGGGTACTCGTCGGGCTCGGGGGTAGGCAGAAGACCGTGGAATGCTGGCGCTTGCTACTGCGACAAAAGTCGCCTCAAAGTATGCAATGCATTCATCGGAGGATGGAAAGTGGGCCGTCGTACAACGTGTGGAAGTGTTGTTCTGGAAAAGGGGCCAATTGGTTCTGGCTGTTATCCACTTCTCCGGTACCCGAACGGTCTGGTCGTGTCGATTTAGTGTGAGGCATACAAGGAAGTGGTCATTGCCACAGTCATCCCGAAGTACTTGCCAGGTGAAGTCCAGGAGGCCGTCCGTCGAGATGAATGACAGATCTATACAGGGATGGGGTGCATCTGATGGCGTGGTAGTGTGTGGGAGAGCCGTCGTTGAGGCACTCGAAGGAAAGTTCAGCCATGAGGGTAATCAGGGTTGGAGCCACAAAAGTGGAGGCCGTGTCTCCCCACAGTGGGTGGCGACTATTGAAATCACCCAAGAGTAGGAAGGGCCTGGGGAGTTGTTGAACGACCTCAACCAGGTCATCGCGGGAGACTTGGGAGTGAGGGGGGAGGTAGATCGAGCAGACTGTGTATTGTTTGTCCATGAAAATCCTGGCAGCAACCACCTGTAACAGGGATCTGATAGGGAGGTTGTGAAAGGGGACTGTAGGTGGACGAGGATGGCAGCGCCCCTTCGTGTGCAGGTAGGAGACGGAGAGGTAGTGCTAGAATATCCGGTGGGGCAGGGCATTGGTCTGGTCCCCAGGATTAGTTCCTGGAGACAGACATACCGGGCGAGCAGAGGCAATCAGGGAATTTAGGCCTTCGTAATTTGCGAAGATTCCCCTCCAGTTCCAGTGTAGGATCGTCGTATTTGGAGGGTCCATTGTCTGACGAGGGAGAAGTAGAGAGGGTGAAGGTGTTAGGGAGTTAGACTGTGGATGGAGATCTAGGTTCATGATGGCGGGGGGTAAGTCTGTCGGGTCACCTGCCGTTCACCAAGGAGGGAATCGGCTGACCTGCCAACCCCTTCGGGGACTGTGGGGTCGAGTCAACTGAACGGGACCGGGGCGTGGATCGCGGCAGCCCGAGGACCGTCGCGGGCTCAAAGGGTGAGGAGTCTTTAGGCAGAGTTCAGTGGTCATGCAACGGGGGAGGGTTCCGTTGTCCATACTGGCACCTCCCTGTTTGTCTGTGGTTTCCCGGAACATCCGGGGTGACGACAGGGGTACCAGTAAAACCGGGCGAGTAGGGGAAAGGACAAAGTCTGGGTGACCGATGAGGGAAGAGCCGGAGGTATGAGAGGGGCCGGTTCAGTGGAGGTACAAGGGGATGAGCCAGGGTGTTCTCGTGGTATGGTGGAGAAGATGGCACCAGAGGGTAAGGGTAGATCCATGAGGCTCGGGGGTGCGGCCGAGGGTACTCTGATCACACCATGTAGGCGTGCCAGTGCCGCGTCCACTGGATCCTCGGATGTGGGTTTATCTGCTTCGTGTCTCGCCCTAGGTGGTGGCTCGTGCACGTCAGCTACGACTGTCAACTTCCGCAGGAGTAAGTGCGAGGGCGAGGAGGTCATCTTAGGCGAGGTTAAGGGTGTTGGTGCTCGAGTTCTTTTTTTTATTTATGAGAAGAGAGGGAGGCTTGTTGGATGGTCGGTGAGTCTGGAGACTCCGGCGTCTCCGCCTCGTTGATTTACCCCGGGCGCTAGGTTTGGGTGTGTTCTCAGAGTGTGGTGAGAGCGGGGTTCTTGGGAGACGGGAACCGAGATTCCCGATTCCAGAGTTCTGGGAAGTTTGTAGCTTTGGAGATGCCTGGTGGGGAGGCATGGTAGGGGGACAGGCGGCTGACAGGTCGGGGATTAGTAGTCGATGGGGGTTTGAGTGGCGGATCCGGACGGCGAGCCGAGGGAACTGAGCCGAGGGCAGCAGCATAAGAGATCCCCGGCCTCACCTCCTGACTCCGCACCCTGTCTCGCACCTCTCGGAGGCTGATGAAGTCCGTCACCCGCAGGGCCCGGACCTCCTTCTCAAACTTAAAAAAGATACATTCGCGAGACGAAGAAGGATGTGCGCCGTCGCAGTTTGAGCATTTAGGCGAGTTGGGACATCGTTCTGGGTGGGCGATATCCCAGCAACGGACAGACAATTGTTGTGGCTGTCGGCATACCGAACTGACGTGCCCAAACTTATTGTACTTAAAACAACGGGTCGGGTCTGGAATGTATGGGCGGACCGAGAACTCGCATGAAGCACGGTCTCCCATGCCCCACACAATACGACCAGGCGGAACTAGGGCGCTGAACGTGAGGAGGAGGCGCGGGGTGGGTGAGGAGGTACCTCGTTGACGAGACGTGAATCGATGAACCTTAATGATACCCTGGGGTGTGAGGTTTTCTAATAACTCGTTCTCGGGTATCATCAATATACGGGTAGCGAAGAAGCGCAATGGCACGGCAGCTAATAAGCGCAATGGCACGGCAGTAAATAAGCGCAATGGCACGGCAGCTAACTTTAATAGATATATCGAGCTTAGACGTCAGGTTAAAAGATCCGTTAGGAATGCTAAGCGTAATTTAGAGATACTTATAGCTGCGGATAGTAAACATAATCCAAAAAAGTTTTTTGAATACGTCAATAATCGTAAGCCGATAAAAGATAATATAGGCCATCTCGTGGACACTAACGGCGCTTTGGCTTCTGACGCTCAGGGTATTTTTAATAACTTTTTTGCGACAGTTTTTACCGTAGAAGACGTCAATAATGTCCCCGATGTGGACGATATCGTTCCATTTAGCAGCGAGACTATTTTGGATGAAATAACTGTTTACGAGGGTGAGATTGCGCATTATATCGATAGGCTAAAAGTTAGCAAGGCTCCAGGACCTTACGCGTTTTATCCTAGACATCTGAAAGATTTGAAAGACTTTATCATAGGCCCCTTAACGAAGAATTTTAATCAGTCACTTGAAACGGGGATTATTCATGAAGACTTCAAATTAGCTAACGTCACGCCCATTTTTAAAAAAGGCGACCGCACAGTACCTAGCAATTATAGGCCCATCAGCTTAACGTCAATTGTCGGTAAACTTTTGGAATCCGTAGTTAGGGATCGTATCATCGATCATTTAGAAAGTCGAGATTTGATTAGTAGTAGTCAGCATGGGTTTCGACGCCATAGATCTTGTTTAACTAATTTGTTAGAATTTTATAACAAAATAGTGCGCGAATACGAGGCATAGAGCGGCTGACGTTATTTATTTAGATTTTAAAAAGGCGTTCGATACAGTTCCGCATAGAAGATTAATTGCGAAAGTTAAAGCGCACGGTATACGCGGTCAGGTTGCTAACTGATGAGAGGAATGGCTTCGTGCTAGGAGACAGAGGGTCGTTGTTAATGGTAGTGAATCAGGGTGGTTGGATGTAGGTAGTGGTGTCCCACAGGGTTCAGTGTTAGGCCCATTGCTATTCGTAATCTACATTAACGACATAGATGTAGGATTGACTAGTAACGTGTCAAAATTCGCGGACGATATTAAAATAGGCGGTAAAGTTGTTAACGAGGACGATAGAAATAGGCTCCAAGACGATGTAAATAGGATTATGGAGTGGACGGATAAATGACATGCAATTTAACGTAGACAAATGTAAAGTCTTGCATGTAGGTTCTCGTAACAATAATTACACGTACACGATGGATGATAGAGAGTTAGCGAGCGTTGACGAGGAAGTAGATTTAGGTGTACGCGTATCTAAGGATTTAAAAGTTAGGAACCAGTGCCTGGAGTCTCGCGTAAAAGCTAATAGGATGTTAGGCTTCATAACGCGTAATTTCGAATTTAAATCAAAGAATATTATATTGCCCCTTTACAAGTCCCTAGTCAGGCCTCATTTAGAATATGCCGTTCAGTTTTGGTGCCCGTATTTGTGTGAGGATATTGATAGGTTAGAAAGGGTTCAGCGTAGCGCCACGAAACTAATTCCGTCATAGCGCAACAACCTTTATGAAGATAGGATTAAAGAGTTAGACTTGCATTCACTCGAAACTAGGAGATTAAGTTGGGAGCTTATTGAAGTTTTCAAAATCGTTAATAAAATCGATAACGTAAATTTTGACAAACTGTTCACTTTTGATAATAGCAATACTCGTAATAACGGATTTAAGTTGCGTGGCAGACGTTTCATTACTAATATCACTAAAAACTTCTTTACGTTTAAAGTAATTGATAAATGGAATAATCTTCCTGCGTCAGTTGTTAACTCTACCAGCGTTAATATGTTTAAGAACCGTTTAGATAGGCATTTTAAAAATATTAACGTTGTTTAAAATAAAAAAACAATTAGCAACAGGAGCTCTGGGGATGGTGGTCGAGGATGAGTCTGTTGACGATTAATGCCAGCTTGTGACATACCAGCGTGTGATGCCAGCAATAAAATTATTAAAAAAAAAAAAATTAGACCAACTATTGAAAAATTTATTATTTAGAATTTATTATTTAGCTTGAGAGATTATTTTTATTTAGGTGTAATATTAAGGTTAAGTTTACTTTAAATAGACAGTAATTATAGAAATAATAATGGCCTATTTAGACACTGTCAACATAGCTACAGACTTTTTCACTGTAGGTTGCAGTGGTTTTCAGGTTAAAATTTGGTCAGCAGCCAGATTACTAACTATGGTGAAGCTAAATTCATAAAAATTAATTTAGACTTACCAAAAATGAAGTTGCCAGTTGAACGTTACCCTTTCTGTTTCTAACTAATCCATAAGTTTCATTTAGTTTCCAGGTTTGAATTTTATTTGTTAAGTTTTAAGTTATTATTTAACACACTGCTAGGTTATTTATTTGTAGGGGCTATTTCCCAGACCTAGGTTTTGCAGGTTAAGTTAGGCTAGGGCTGTATTGCCCTTAAGTTTTTGGTTTTAAAGGTTTAAGGTTTAAGGTTTTGAAGGTTTTACTCGTTAAGTTAGGGCTATATTGCCTTTAGGTTTTAATAGGGGCTATAACAGCCATTTAATTATTGAGTTAGGGCAGTTGTAGCCCGGTTCGAGTTTCTTCTAGGTACCTAGTTTTTCTCTTACCTTAGTTATTTTCTTTAATTAACTTACTTACACCTAGTTCTGATAGGCCTCTATTTAGTTAAACAGGGTTTTTGATTAATTGCAGTGGTTATTAAGGTTAAGGATTTAAAAGGTTGTAGGTTTAAAGGTTGACTAAGTTGCCCGGTTAGTTGGGTAACCACGAGATTTTTTTTTACGAAAAAAAGCCCGCTTCATGGTCAAAAATTTTCAAGAATGGACAAAGCTCCTTTTTTTTGTCTCGGAAACTTTTTTCTTTCTCTCTTTTGTTAATTAGGGAAACCCAACTTCACTAGTTGGTTAGAAACGAGGGTTGTTATTTTTATTTTATTTATTTTGTTTATATTTTATTTGGAAATATATGCGGTTATTTCTAACCACTTTTTTAACATTCCCCCCAAGGGGAAAAAATTTACCCAGAATTGTATTCTTGGGAAATTTTATTTATTTTTTGTGAATGAAAATGACATGCTCTACAGAAAAGTTCCTTTTAGGTGAAATATGAAAATGAAAGCGTCTTTTCTGTAGAACGTTAGTCCTAAGTTATAGCTATTTACAATTATTTACAATTTTCAATTTGTGGTCTTCACAAAGATCCACTCTGTATTTTCCTTTGCAGTTCTTCCCGAAATCTAACTGCAGCTTGTCTTTGTGGTCGGGGTTGAGTAGCGGCAGTAGTAGTGTCAGGAGAATCTACAGTTCCTGATTCTGTGGAAGAATTTTCCAGTTCTTCCAGGTCAATATTCGGTTTATCAGTTATTTCCAGTGGGTATAACCGATATATGTGTCTTCTGGAGAGATGACCATTGGGTGTTTTTACAGTTACATGCCTGATTATGCCATCTTCATCTGGGTGTAATGTTTCAATTACAGCAATCTTCCAGAAGTATTTGGGATTCATAGAATTTTCATCTAAGAGACATAGTTCTCCTACTTTAGGTTCTTTACTTACTGTTGTTTGTGTTGTTGGTATTCTTTTTCCCTCAAACTACTCAAATATTCGTATCGCCATCTTTTTTGATTTCTTGAGATTGTTTAACTCCCTTATGAAAGTAATCCAGTATTTTCTTTCTTTCTTTGTCCTCTGTTGCTGTCATATAATCAGCATCCACCTGATCACCTTCAT
Organism: Bathynomus jamesi; assembly: GCA_023014485.1. Lineage (NCBI taxonomy): Eukaryota > Metazoa > Arthropoda > Malacostraca > Isopoda > Cirolanidae > Bathynomus > Bathynomus jamesi. The sequence continues at coordinate 2,448,994 of JAJOZX010000012.1, read as the reverse complement.
TAACAGCTTCTTGGGTATCATTAGTGGTTAAAAAGTTGAATTTGGTATTGTCATACCCAAAAAGCAACTTGAAAGGAGTTAGTAGATCAGAGGAGGATCTTCATTTGAATTAACATAAGTGAGTGGTCTTGAATTAATTGTATTCATTATTTCAAGAACAATTGTTTTTAGTTCAGTTAAAGGGATTTTTCTTCCTTTTAGGGAGGTATAGAGGGCTCTTTTGACTAAACCCACCATTCTTTCAGCTATTCCTAAGGTTCTGGGTGAATAGGCTGCTGTAAATTTCCACTGGATACCATGATCAGAGAGGTACTGAGACACAAGAACATTTTGGAACCAATGTTTAAGGTAATCTTCAGATCTTTTGAAGGTGGATTGATTGTCTGAAATCAAAACCTTTGGAAGGGAGTAGTTTAAGGACAAATGGTAAGTTCTCTTAAAAAGGTTTTAGCAGAAAGGTCAGTGCAGATGTGAAGGCTGGTGAATCTGGTGGCGCAGCAAGTGAACAATAATAAGTAGACTTTCATGAATTGGTTATTCTCATCCTGGACAGAAATTGGACCAGCATAGTCAAGGGCAGTTTTTTCAAAGGGTTTTTCATAGCTTAAACGTTCCGTTACTAAGGGTCCAGTAGTAGGCACTTCATAAGCCATGGCAAAGTATTTTTGGCAAAACAGACATTGTTTCAGAACCTTTTTAACTACTTGCCTTATTTTGGGGATCCAGAATTCCTGTCTGAGGAAATTGCATGTGGTAGCTAAGGTTGCATGACTGGCTTTTGCATGACATTCAGTTACGATTAACGTTGTTAAATGAGAATTTTCAGGCAGTAGTACAGGATACCTAGCAGAATAGTTAAGGTTGGTTGCATATTTATATCTCCCCATTGTTCTGACTAACCCTTCTTTGTCAATGAAGAGTTTTAGATTCTTTTGCAGCTTTGTTAGGTCCTCAACTTTTTCTCCTTTATTTAGTTTGTTGATTATTTCTTTTTCTTTTGAGAAATGTTGTTGCTGGACTAATTTTAGCCAGTAATTTGTGGCCTTAGTTTTGTAAGCTGTATGATTTTTCTCCAAAACAGCAATTTGTTCTTCCATTGTTAGGTTACATTTGGGGTTATTTGTGAGTGCGGAAGTACTTTAAGTTTTCTATGAACCGTAGAACATAGGCAGTGATTCTGACCAGTTTTTTCCTGTTAGAGAATCTTTCCATGTTTAACAAGGGAGTTTTTTCATTTATTTCTTTACAAGTTGTTTGACACACATTTATTGTTGTCTGTAAGGTTTCTTGGTGGGGGTTAAAAATTAAGTTGGTTGGCCATTCAATTTCATTTCTCAAAAATGTGGGACCATGTTGGTAAAAGGAAGAAGTTTTTGAAATTTCTTGAAAGATATTGGTCTGGTGAGTAGGTCTGCTGGGTTGTCTTCTCCTGCTACATGTCTGAATTCCAGGTGATGGTTTAAGTTTCTTGTTGCTTCCTGAATGTCTTTCACTCTGTTTTTTACAAAGATGGATTTCATTTTTAGAGATTTTTGAGCAATCCAATTTAAAGCCACTGTGAGTCTGTCCAAATTATTGTTTTGAAGAACTTTTGGTTTTCTGAGTTTTCTTCTAGGTAGGTTTCTTTAAGGTATTCTAGTACTTTGGTTCCTAGGCAGATTGCCATTAATTCCAAGTTACAAATGGTCCAATTTTTTGATTTGGGGTTGACTCTTGATTTAGCGTAAATTAGTTCGGATTTTCCATTTCCAACTAGATAGCAACTTACTGCATAACCTTCTTGGCTGGCATCACAAAAGATGTGGAGTTGAAGATTTTCCATGAGAGGTTTGGGATTTTCAAAAGTTTGTCTAGGAAAATTCAGAAATTCCACTTTGTTTATTTCTTTACAAAGTTTTTTCCATTCACGCAGCATTTCAGGTTCTAGATATTCATCCCAATCTTTTTTGGTAGCTACTACTTTCTGCATGAAGAGTTTTAATTTAAACACTAAGGGTGCAACAAATCCAATTGGATCAAACAATGATTGCACAGAACTTAGTATTTCTCTTTTAGTTTTGGCTTCTGAGTTCAAGTTTACAGTTTTTAGATGGAGTGTATCAGCATTTGTGTTCCAACCATATCCTAATAGTTTTACATTTTCTTTATCTTCTGAGGAGGCTATGTCATGTTTTTCAAATAGTCCTTGAAGTTCTGAGTGATTGGAGGCCCATTCATATAGCTTCAAATTATATTCAATTAAGGTGTTTACACTATAATTGTAAAGGTCTTTGAGTTCTGAGAGATTGTTGGCATTAATTAAAGCATTGTCCATGTAAAAGCGGTTAGCTAGGTAGTCTGCCACTTGGTTTTGTTGTTCATTAAAAATGTGTTGGAGAGATTGTTGTAGTAAAAATGGACTGCTTTTGTTGCCAAAGGTAACTCTTTTATATTTATAGCAGATCAGGTTGTCGTCATTTGGAGCCAATTGGGTATCTTTTAACCACAGAATTTTGTGGGCATTGCAGTCAAATTCTGTTTGATATTTAAGTTGTAAATATGCTTTTTGAATGTCTCCAATCATCAAATATTTACCATGCCTTAATTTAATGCACAATTTTGCTAAATGAGGTAGGAGTGAAGGGCAGTCCTCAGTAGCATCATTTACTGTTATTTCTTCTGGTTTGCTTTTACCCGAGGGATCTACTACAATCCTAACTTTAGTTGTTTGTACTCCAGGGCGAACTACTGGAAAATGAGGTAAAAAATTTCCTGCTTGTTTTAAGTTTTCTGTTAGGGCTACTTCTTCTATTATTCCTTCCTGGAATTGTTGTTCAAGGATGTCTGAATAAGGTTGCATTAAGTTATCTTTTTTTAATTTTTTGCAAGTGGACTTTAACCTGCTAATAGCATAGTTAAAGTTTGGTGAAATTTTATCTTTTTGGTCATTCCATGGTACCTTAACAGACAATCTTTCATCTTCTATTTTAACTTCCTTTTCGAAGTTTGCAATCAGATCTTTTTCTTTGTTTGAAAATGGTTCATCCCCAGAAATACCCAAGTTTTCTAGTTTGCTAAATTGTGCAATCTGGTGTTCAATTTTTTCTAGATCTTCATTAGAAGTTGTACTAGTAAGTAGCGGGTTGGTAATACAGAAGCTGATCTGATCTCTTATTGGTTCTTTTTCTTTTTCAGGGTAGTAATCTGAAGGGAAACCCAATAAAAGTATTCCATAGGGAGATTTATAACAAGAGGCAGTATGAATCTGATGAGTGCTGAGGGCAAAAAGTTTGTGGGTTGCAGCCCCAAAAATTAACATGAAGTCGCCACTTCATCAGCTTCAAAGTGATCTGCAAGCTGATAATTTAAGGATTTTAAATAAGTTTGAAGTTTCAGTAATCCCGGAACTTCATATTTAATATTAATATCATCAATTATGATGGCTTCTATTTCTTGGTAGTTTCCAGGGTTTCTAGAATCCTCCAATTTAATTATAGCTACTTCATAATTTGGTTGTTTCTTGTTGGCTATAAATCCTGTTATGGTTATGGATTCCTCGTAGTGTTTAGTTGGAAGATTTAATTTTTTCACAAGTTCCTTGGTAATGTAGCTGGCTTGACTACAATTATCCAAAAGTGCTCTGCATTTAATTGATTTTTCTGAGTTTCTTATTCTCATCTGCATGGAAGGAATTAATGCTACTTCTTGATCAGTGTTTTTTAAACTTAATAAGTTAGTAACTTGTTTCCCTTGTTTTGAGTTTTCTTTTTGGGTAGCTACTTCCGTACTGGTTTTGGTTTTCTTATCTTCCTCTGGTTTTCCTTTTTGTTTGGTACAAAGGAAGGATAAATGGTTAGAAAACCTACAAAATGAACAGGGTTGGAAAGAAATGGGGCATTCTTTGGCTTGGTGTTTAGATGAGGTACATTTAGTACAATAATTTAATTTAGCAAGTTTTTTCAGTTTATCCCAACTTTCAGGGAAAGAATCACATTTTGAGATTCTGTGTGAGTTTTTCTTACACAATTTGCAGTAAAGTTCTCTCTGGTCAGTATGTTGAGCTCTTCTTGAGGATTGTCTTTGGGTAGAAACTGCCAGAGCAGCTGTAGTTTGGCCAGAATACCATGGTTTTCTGGCTGGTTCTGGAGAGAAGTTTCTTTTTTGTTTAGGTATCAAGGTAGTTAACTCACTTTGTTAGATCAAAATTAACATTAGCTAAGGTTTTGGTAGCTTCAGCAATGCTTCTTTAAACTTATCAAAGTGGTCATAGAGTTTAAAACCACAAGTTCTTAAAAATTCCTGAGTTTCTTGACTTAGTTTATTATAATATACATACAAGAGTATATCTTCTAATTCTAATTTTTGAGTTTGCATTAAATTTATGGTAGAGTGCATATCTGCTTGAAAGTCATGAAGTGATTTAAAATTTTTGGTTATTATGGATTTGGTTAAAAGTGATTTTATTATGGAGAATTTAATTTGGCCTGGTGTTGCATAACAGCCCTCCAACTGCTGCCATGCTTCTTCATAAGATGTTTTACTTTCTTGCATGCAGTTTATTTGAATGGCAGGGTTTCCACTCAAATGTTGTTTTAGGTAGGCAAATTTCTCTTCTTCGGAAAGACCTATGTTATCATAAATGTTTCTGAATGAGGTCTTAAAGTTTTGAAATTTAGAGGGATTTCCATCAAATGGTAATATTTGAAGCTCAGGAATTTTAGTACTTATTCTTGGTTTAGGTTTGGCTTCGGCATTATTTTCTTTTTTAGTTGTTAATGCTTGTATCATTTGACTATTTCAATGTGGTAATAACTATTTTTTTCATCTAGTTTTTCTTGTTTAGCCTCTGAGAAGCCTTCGGAACAAACATACATTTAAGGATTTCATCATCTAAATTTTGTAACTTGTCCAGTTGTGAGGACAAAAGCCGAGCATATAATTTTTTTGTTCCTCAGTCCAATCATCCAATCTCTCTTTGATTGTAGCTAAAAGTTTAGTAGCTGAGGTTCTGATTGCTCCCCTCCTTTTTACCAATTTACTAGTTTCAAGTGCTTCCACATCACTTCCCAACCATGTCTCCATACTTTTTCCTGGAGTGGCTTCAGTTTCATTAGCCATTTTTTAGGTTTAATATTATAAATGATATTATCAATGATATTTATAATTAAATTTTCAGATTATGTAAAAAATTTAATTCACTGGATTTAAAACTATTGTATCAGAAATAAAACAAAAAAGGGTAACTAACTTCTCGACTGCCCACCCGGGGGCGCCATATTGAAAAATTTATTATTTAGAATTTATTATTTAGCTTGAGAGATTATTTTTATTTAGGTGTAATATTAAGGTTAAGTTTACTTTAAATAGACACAGTAATTATAGAAATAATAATGGCCTATTTAGACACTGTCAACATAGCTACAGACTTTTTCACTGTAGGTTGCAGTGGTTTTCAGGTTAAAATTTGGTCAGCAGCCAGATTACTAACTATGGTGAAGCTAAATTCATTAAAATTAATTTAGACTTACCAAAAATGAAGTTGCCAGTTGAACGTTACCCTTTCTGTTTCTAACTAATCCATAAGTTTCATTTAGTTTCCAGGTTTGAATTTTATTTGTTAAGTTTTAAGTTATTATTTAACACACTGCTAGGTTATTTATTTGTAGGGGCTATTTCCCAGACCTAGGTTTTGCAGGTTAAGTTAGGCTAGGGCTGTATTGCCCTTAAGTTTTTGTTTTAAAGGTTTAAGGTTTAAGGTTTTGAAGGTTTTACTCAAGTTAAGTTAGGGCTATATTGCCTTTAGTTTTAATAGGGGCTATAACAGCCATTTAATTATTGAGTTAGGGCAGTTGTAGCCCGGTTCGAGTTTCTTCTAGGTACCTAGTTTTTCTCTTACCTTAGTTATTTTTTTAATTAACTTACTTACCTAGTTCTGATAGGCCTCTATTTAGTTAAACAGGGTTTTTGTTTAATTGCAGTGGTTATTAAGGTAAGATTTAAAGGTTGTGAGGTTTAAAGGTTGACTTTAAGTTGCCCGGTTAGTTGGGGAACCACGAGAATTTTTTTTACGAAAAAACTAGCCCGCTTCATGCAGTCAAAATTTTTCAAGAATGGACAAAGCTCCGTTTTTCTTTTCTCAGAAACTTTTTTTTTCTTCTTTTTGTTAATTAGGGAAACCCAACTTCACTAGTTGGTTAGAAACGAGGGTTGTTATTTTTATTCTATATTTATTTTGTTTATATTTTATTTGGAAATATATGCGGTTATTTCTAACCACTTTTTTTAACACCAACACGAACGTAGATGTAGCTTGTAGCGTAAACTAACCCATTTTTTGTTATACTCTACCTACTTTTTTTTCTTTCTTATCCTCTCCTTACTTGCATGTCTGTAACTCTCTTTACTTGCATGTCTGTAACTCTCTTTACTTGCATGTCTGTAGTTTGCATGGTATGACAGTGAGTTAAGACTGTGTTTGCATGGTTTGTAAGGGTTCTTATTTTACTTCTTTTCATCTATCACCCCTCTCTTATTCTCTTCGACTATTTTTCCGACATGTCGGCAGTGGCCGGCGGATGATGATGAGGAGTCTTTCTTTCTCTTTTGCTGAATGAATTTTAACCCACGAATGATAGATTTTACTACTTACTTAACCCCTTATTCTCCTCTTTTAACCCCCTCCTCTTTCCTTTCTCTCGGGCTAACCTTAGAGTGGATCTTAGGGTCTTTGTTAGCCTTAGCTTCTGTAGATCTGTAGATAGTGCCCTGACTCTGGTTCAGGTGAGGGTGACAGGAAACGGTCACCGAGCATCCGAGGACGTCTGTGAGGGAGAGTAGGGCATTCGTTTCTGCCTCTGTTCGCGACTTTATAAGGAGAGAACCGTCCTTCTGTGGTGGGACGTCGAAACGGCTAGAGTTGCTGCGCGTGCGGATCGCCTGAAATGTCCTTTCAGAGTTGGACGGTAGGGACCCAGAAGTAGGGCGAATAACTAAAAATTTGTGAATACTGGGTAGGGATAGGGAAGCTGGTTCGAGGTGGACTGGGACATCTAGTGGTCGATAGGACGGACGTGGGCGCCGACTTCCCCGTCCGTCACGGGGCTCTCTCCGTAGAGAGGCGGGTCGATGGCGGGTCAGAGGGGCATATGGAGAGAGCGAGAGGCCTGGTTTTCGGGGCGAGTCTTTCGTGGACCCTGTTGGCTTGCCCGTAGCTGGCTGAGGGGAGCTAGGGTGGGATCCCTGCTCTAGAGGAGGTGTGTCCAAAAGCATGTTCAAGGTACAGGTTGCGGTCGGTAACGAGGGAGGAGAATGCGAGTGTTCCGTAGCCAGAGGAGGGGCGACTCCCTCACTTCGTGGTCTTCCAGTGGTAGAGGACTTGGGGGCTTGGTGGCCCATCACCCGAGTTCTAGGACAAGAAGTAGAAGTATCCATACGTTATTAGTTAGAGAAAAACGGACTTAGGGGCCGCGAGAAACTGCCTACCGGTGAGAAAGTGAGGCCGAGCGCAAACCGCAGGGGACGGGGTACCTCGTTCCCAGGGGACACACCATCGGTTTAAAAACGGGGTCCCGTGAGGCGAAAGTTTGTCCCAAACGGCGCAAAGACCCCAGTTCCCCAATCACATCGGCCCAGACACCCAACCATCCACACAGTGACGCCATAAGGGCGTCACCTCCGGCGGACAGCTCTGGAGACCCGTACTAGGAGCCAGAGACTTTAGTGGCTCTTAGCCCGGTCTCCCCAGTAGCCTGTCCGGCATGGGTGACCCTTCCGAGGGGTAAGCCCCCGCCGACGTAGCCCATTGGGTCAACACGGAAGCCCACCCACCACGACAAAGTGGGTACAGGCGGGGTTATATATATATATATATATATATATATATATATATATATATATATATATATATATATATATATTACACTAGTACTGATATGTGTGTGTTTGTGTGTATGCCTTTGCAGGAAATGGTCTCTATACTCCATTTCACTCCAAAGGTGGGTGTTGCGTATAAGCCGGGGAAAGCCGGGTTAAATCAGACCTCTAGGGGGCCTGGAAAGAGGGGGGATAAAATCTAAAAATATCAATAAAGCAATTGATTAAATAACAGAGAGGAAATATAATTAATGAACATACATTTTAGAGAGATTATCATACTGTATGTTTTGAATAGTGACTTGGACATGTAATCAGTTTGCTTGTTATGTACACAAAAAACATTCATAATAAAATACTGAGTAAACAGGGAGGGCCCATATACCAATCCTTCACCGGGGCCCGTGGCAGCTCTCGCCAGCCCTGCGTATATGTACGTAATGAACTATCTTGTTCTCGTATTGTCGGACACGATTCTTCCGAATTCTATACCCTTTGGCTACGGCTTACATTGCCAATCTCAAACTAATACATCTGCGCTGTTTACCTTTCTCCTAATTCTACTGAGTATTCAAAATTCTTTGACTACCTCACTTCCATAGTGGAATACATTTTTTCCCGCTCTCCCTTTGCTGAAATCTCCATTTTAGGAGATTTCAATGTTCACCACCACCTTTGGCTTTCCTCCCATTTCGCTGACATCACTGGTGAACTAGCTTACAATTTTTCTATCCTAAATGTCCTAGAGCAGATTGTACAGCACTCTACTCGTATCCTCGATCGTCTTAGAGATAGGCCCAACATTCTGGATTTATTTCTTACCTTTCATCCTTCGTCTTACTCTGTGAAACTTTCTTCTCCGTTGGGCTCCTCCGATCACAGTCTTATATCTATTTCCTGTTCTATCGCTCCAATTCGTCCTTTGGATCCTCCCAAGAGGAGGCGCCTTTGGCACTTCGGCGCCGCTGATTGGGAGGCCCTTAGGCAGTACCTCTGTGATTTCCCATGGAATGATTACTGCTTCCGTGGCCGGGGCCCTTCTGGATGTGCTGAGCGCATCACAGAGGTGATTCTCTCGGGCATGGAGGCATACATTCCATATTCTATTCCTATTACTAATGCAAAAAACCTTGGTTTAACTTTACTTGTTTTAATGCTATCCGCAACAAAGAGTAGGCGGTGCTACTGTAGTATGCGGTCTACCTACGATTCGGCGGTCTACCTTTGAAGTATAGTTTCTTATCTTGTTTGCTAATTGCTTGTTTACATCCCAATGTTAATCGCCCTTGACGATTGGTTAGGTTTAGTCATGATATTTTCGTTAGTTTTAACGAAAATATCATGATTAAACCTAACCAATCGTAGGTAGACCGCATACTACAGTAGCACCGAGTAGGCTTTCAGAACGTACCGTCGCCATCCAACTCCTGACTCTCACTCAGGGTTGGTACCAAAAAACCCAAACCCAAAAACACACCCAAAAACCCAAGACCAAAAACCCACCAAAAACCCAACCTAAAAACCCACATCAATTTACTTCTCATAAACTTATTTTTAACTTGGCATTTTTTATAATATGGTTATGCAGTCTTATATATTAACAACTATAAACTATAATTAATGTGATAAGGCCAATATAAACTAAAATTTCCAGAAACTATTTATTTGACATGTTTCATTATGAACCTTATATCTAATACTGTATCTAATTTATCTATCTTCTAATTGGCTACCTATATCTAAAAATAAACCATGTTTCCTTTCAGCTTTATAATTTAAATAATTTAAGTGGTACCTAATATTGATTACTGATCAGTATGTTCAGCATCTTTTGACCTTAGGTGGTGGTAGATTCGAACCAACATTTCTGCCTTTTCTTTCCCTAACCTATTTCGCATTAATTTTTACTCCATACCAAGCCAAACGTTGAAAAAATCTTTCCAATGATCCGGAACTGGCCGGACAACTATGAATAGATTTCATAAATTTAGCAAAACCTAATGGTAACCTGGTCTCTTTTTTTCTTTCATTTCAACAATTTTCCACCAATTACTAGCTGATGTAGAGCTCACTATACTATCTTTGAATAAATAAGGAGGAAAAATTAGTGCGTCTTTTAAGCGGAATGCATAATATCCTGCCATGTATTCTGAATTTATTTCAATCAGCCATTCTTCAGCCTCTTCCTCTTGAACTCTATTCAGTTTTTGTCCTGAAAAATAATAAAACTGTGTGGAAACAAAAATAAAGCTAATAATATAGATTATATAATTTATGTTATGGTATCTAATTTATGCTAATTGTTATCTAATATGGCAATGCCAGATGATTTGATTCAGATTAGAGAAAACTCTTCTGCCCATACAGTCGAGTTAGCTATGTTCTATATATTGATAGTAGTTAAGCATTTAGGTCCTATTTACCTTCATACTTTGGGTCAGTTATATTTGCCAAAAGATGACATGGCTCCATAGCTTTTTTAAATCTCTTAATAATATCTTCTTTGTATGGAGCTAATTTTTCATCTTGGATTAAATTGAGCCAAATTTCAACAGCATCAGATAATGTTGTATTAATTATCAGCCTGCAACTGTAACAAAAAAAATAAAAACTATAAAGTTATATATGGCTGAATGAAAACATCTGTAAACATTTAGAATTATGCATTGTTAGAATTTATTTTTTGGTGTTACAAGTTACAACACATATAAAATGAAGTGAATTTTAATTATTTATTAGTAGTGCTTTAGTGCAGGATGCTATAAATAAAATGTGCACTATAAGTCTATAAAATATCTTGAAATTAATATTGGTATTTAAAGTTAAGTAATTTTAACTGCATAATATAAACACACCTTATCTAGAGCATTTCCAACAAGTAAGAGTTGTGACTGTAAAATGAATGCCTCTCTCTGTATAGATAAGTTATCTATCAATTTTCTGTTGTGATCAATGTCTTCAATATGCGCTCCTCTTATTTCTATATATAGAGAGTAATTTGACAAATAGGTTTTTATGCATTCTAACTGAGAATTCCATCTGGTTTCATTTGGTAGTTGCGGCATCATACCTCCTTTCTCCATTAACCGACCCTAAAATATAAATTTTTATTACAAATATTGCTGGATTTGACAGCATAAATAAATAGCCTATGCAACTTATTAATGAGTCGTGAATTAGGATTCGCACTGGTGACAGTGCTAATGCTAACATTGACAGTGCTAATGCACAAAAGTAAAGTTGACAGTAGCTAATTTATTGGATTTGTTTTTAACTTACATGAGGTTGGTGATGGTTTCGGAAATATTTTGATTTCTACAACATGCTTGAGAACTGATTTTGGGGAGACATCTTTTTCTATCAAGTTTAGATGGTGTGCTGAACAGCCATAAGTAATAAGACTGTAGTTGTCCTCCTTAAGAATTTCTCTCATTCTTATCATTTTGTTTTCGTTATCAGTACATATAGCAAATACCTGAAAATAAAATGTCATAACTCATAAGGAACTGAGCAGTTGAGTATACCAAGGCGGAGAATTACATTCAGTTTATAACTAAACTAAAATGTACCTACAAAATAGTTATACTTACATCAATGCCATATATTTCTTTAGTTTTTGTTATTGCTTCTCTAGCTAACTGTGCACAATATTCTGCTGTCTTTTTTGTACATCCAGCATCTACTGCTGAAATCAGATATGGCTTTTTTCCATTATGAATACTGTGCGCAATAATAGGATCATTACCTACTGAACTCCAGCCATCTTGTATAAGGGTAATGGTACAATCATCAAGATTAAGGTCATTCTTCATTTCATGAATTACTTCATCATTAACTTTTATTAACAGATCAGATGCCAACCTTTTCCTGTTTGGTGGTTCATATCCTGATCTTAGACCTTTCATTAATTGTATAAATTCTTTATTTTCTAAAACGTTGAAGGGTATGTTAGCTGAAAAAAAGAACCTTGCAACTTGTAAATCTAATTCTTCCTTTTGGACCACAGTCGTTCTTACCACAAATGGTGTAATTGATCTTTGCCTTTTATGCTTTATTGGTGTTAAATGACAGAATGTGGATGATGAAGAACCTGCACTGGTGTCACTCATTTCAGGCACATTTTCACTTATAATCTTTGGATCATCTTTGCCAGAAGCCAAAGTTGGAGGAAGTGAATAAAGGCCCTTGTTTCGAGGTGGAGGAAAACCGTAGAAAAGGTTGGAGACTATGTGGAAAATAAAAACTTGTAAAAAAGGTATGCAACTACTTGTGTACAAAATTTCTGGAACTTACAAGGGAACTTGGAAAGAAAACAAAAAGGTGGGGCAAAATATATTGAGTGGCCCTCGTACATATTGTTTCCGTATTTACGTGAGAATTATGATAGAGAATTGTGTTCCGATTAATTGTAATGAATTTTGTAGCTTTTCAAAATCAGCAGGTATGCTTCTTATGCTCAGAGTTAGTACCATAAATTTATTATTGAAATTTAGATGGCCAGAACCTTTCATTTATATCGTAATAAGTTCTCTCGGAGACAATATGTGACAGATTAAAAAATTCATCATCGCCTTCGTGTTTATCTCGTAACAGTTCTAAAAGGCTTGGAGGTCTTTCAGGGAAGTATGAGACACAGTTAGGAAATTAGACTAGGAAGAAAAAACAATAAAACTTTATGGAAGCTGAAAGGGAAGGAAAATTTAGGTCGGATGTTACAAATGCAGTATACAGTAAGGCACTTTTCTGTTTGGGAATCACATATTGATTGGGATCTTCTGACAGTAGCATGAGCAAATGAAAATTAGAGTATCATAAAAATAATAGTAGTCTTAGTAATAATAACAATAGTAATAGTAATAGTGATAACTAATAAGAAATGATCGGTGGTAATAATTGGAGCCTGGATGTTCAGGCAAAATTGACTAATTTGCCTTTTTTCCATTATTTCCTAGTATTATTCCATTACAGTCCCATAGTAGGCCTATTAGTTTGTTATATGTTTCAGTTTTATATATTATACAGGGTGATTACAAATGACTTCCTGATTTTAAACATTTATTATAAAAAACTAACAAACATACTCGTACAGCGAAAAGCAAAATATATAAATAAAGAACTCAAAAAGTTTTATATACAAGCTATTGAAGTTCAATATGAGCTCTTTTTGTGGCTCCTTTTGAGGTTAAAACATTCTTGAGTGAGCAATTGCCTGATCGTTGGACTGGGCGTGTGGAGCCCATTCCTTGACCGGCTCGTTCGCCCGATCTAGCCCCACTTGACTTCTGGGGCTACGTCAAAAATGAAGTTTTTGGTCCACCAATCGCAACAACTTTGGAATATTTGAAGGAAAGGATACGTGAAGCTGTTAGAAAAGTTCAGTATGATATTCTACAAAATGTATGGAGGGAAAAAGAATAGTACTTTGATGTCTGCAGAGCCAAAAAAGCAGCTCATATTGAATTTTAATAGCTTGTAAATAAAACTTTTTGAGTTCTTCTTTATTTGTATATCTTGCTTTTCGCTGTAGCTTTGTAGTTTTGCCATAATAAATGTTTAAAATAGGTAAGATCATTTGTAATCACCCGGTATATAACCTTTGGTTAGTGTGAAAAAACTATATAGGGCTATGGGTTGATTGCCTGATACCCTCATCCGTTGGAAATTTCCAGCAGATTTCAGTGGAGAGTTAAACGACAAAAGCCCTATGTTTTTTCGTTAGAGAGTTATGAATAGGTAGGTCTTTAAAGGACCTCTTTATATTTAATTGTTTATGGTAATTTTAGCGTCGGGATTTTAGATGCCTATATATGAACGAAAAGAAATTGTCCCACCTTATTTTTGCTGGGTCTTAGTTTGCTTCGATGTAGGGCGTTACGATCTTTTTCGGTGTAGGGCCGCCACGATAGAGTTACGCGATGAGTTAACTTCTTGTAATAAATATAGGCAGTCACAATATAAACACTTTTAGGCATAGGCCTATCCTTTCATGAGTATTAAGTTTATTATAAGGAATTCACTCAGAACTTTAGGGAAGACAAAAGCACATCTTCCCTGTTTAAAGCGTTCGCTGCACATTAAGCAGCTCTGAGAGCCGTTCCTTCGCTCCTTCGCGTTGTATTTTCATTATTTGCTGCTCTGGCAAAATTCTGTTTGGTCTACTTCTCTGTGGTAGACTAAACAATAAATTGGGTTTTCTTGTTGCTATGTGAGGCTCGATTCATATATACAGGTTCTTTGTACGTATGGCAATTATTTCATTCCCAATAGGCTATGTCGCCAATCCCGAGGCAATTTTGTATAGATATTTAATTCAATTAATTAATAATTTATATTTAATTATGAAATAAAGGTACCACATATGATACTATGTTGTGAGCGCGTATAGTTTTTCCATAGTTAGCTTCCGCCCGAATTGTTCATTCTGACGAAGGTCAAGCTTTTCACTCCACCTTAGACCTACAGTTTAACGTGGAATCCGAACCACGCCCCATCAGCAGCCCAGCGTCTTAACCACTAGGCGACCTAGGGTACCCATTTATCTACCAACCACTTTCTTTGTGAGGAAGGATGAACAGCTGGGTTTTGCTGCCGCCGGGTCTCGAACCCGGGGCCAATGGATTCATAGTCAGCGACGCTAACCACTACACCACCGAGGCGCATATATATATATATATATATATATATATATATGTATAGAAAGACGTAAGTATAGAGGAGTGTTCTGCACACGAGGAAGAGAAATAACAAACAAATGAAAAATAAGGCACCCGCCCGGGAATCGAACCCAGGATCTTCCAATTGCCGGTCAGACGTGCTAACCACTACACCACGGAGCCACGATAGTCAGAAGTTGTAATTCTCCTACATAGGGCAGAAACCAATGCCTTGAGAGGGCACCCTCGCAAATCGTGAATATGTACATTTAACTGCAATGACCGCGCAGTATATTAACGTATAGAAACGACGTAAGTATAGAGGAGTGTTCTGCACACGAGGAAGAGAAATAACAAACAAATGAAAAATAAGGCACCCGCCCGGGAATCGAACCCAGGATCTTCCAATTGCCGGTCAGACGTGCTAACCACTACACCACGGAGCCACGATAGTCAGAAGTTGTAATTCTCCTACATAGGGCAGAAACCAATGCCTTGAGAGGGCACCCTCGCAAATCGTAAATATGTACATTTAACTGCAATGACCGCGCAGTATATTAACGTATAGAAACGACGTAAGTATATAGGAGTGTTCTGCACACGAGGAAGAGAAATAACAAACAAATGGAAAATAAGGCACCCGCCCGGGAATCGAACCCAGGATCTTCCAATTGCCGGTCAGACGTGCTAACCACTACACCACGGAGCCACGATAGTCAGAAGTTGTAATTCTCCTACATAGGGCAGAACGTTAATATACTGCGCGGTCATTGCAGTTAAATGTGTGTATATATATATAGCGGATCGACAAGAAATAGACCAACAAATAGACAGACAAATCCTTTCCTTCCACGCTATCATCAAACATTCTTGGAAAACACACGTGGGCAAAGAATCAAACAATGGAAACGTCTGTTTCTTCCCAAAAGGCGCGAACGCAAGCTCTTCAACAAAAGGACGCGCGGACAAGGCGTCTTAAGATTTGGCGCGAAGTCCTACGTCACAGGAACTACGTATAAAAGCGAACTTCCACTCACACTCATCCTCACTCACACAGACACTCGCTTTCTACCTCGTCGAGCAGATCTCATCACGTCAACCGCCCTCCGGCTTCCTGCCGGAGGAGCGGCCTGCTCTTCCTTCAAGGCCTACGATTTATCATCAAGTAAGACCTTCTACAGACCGCCTGCAGAAGCAATCCTTCGAAGCCCAACCAGAATCACTTCGGGCCTACAGTTTACAAGGTTAGCCTTCAAGTTTCTCTACATTCCTCGAGATATATTCAGCACCTCAGGCCTACGCCTGCAAGATCATTTATAGGCCATCCTACACCTCGAGAAGTAACATCACCTCAGGCCTACGAAGCCTACATCAAGCATCTCCATCATCTCGAGAGGCTTAACGGACAACGACAACTCGAGTCTACGGTAATAGGTTCCACTTCAACCCGCCTTCAACAGAGTTTACATCGTCCGGGTAAGATAAGTACATCCTATTCTAAGTACTCTTGTGAAACCTACATTAACCTACCGCCGAACGGTAGACTACACCCCAAGTGTAATTAAGCGTTCCAACTGACTCTCGTGAAAGAACGCAATAGGCCTATTATCCAATTCAAGTGTCAATCCGAAAACCGTAACTTCGCGTATCATTGTGTGTTATTGTGTTCATTTATATGTTTATGTGATAACTTAATTTCTCTTACTGCAGGCCTAATTCATTTACAGTGTATATTCCCTCAACTATCATTAGGCCTATCCAATAATGCACGTCATTAACTTCCATTATTATGGGGCCGCATCATTTATTCTGTCATTATTAGGCCCATTCAATCATCTAGCCTACTTAATCAGAGTGTCATGTTTTCCATTCAATGTACCAAACGCACGTGCATTCTTTATATCATTTACTAGGCCCATTCAATGTTCTATGTTGCATGCCATTTACATACCATCAATGAGTATATTACTTATTACGTGTCAATTAAGCTATTAACATTTCATCTTATTAGCTAAGTCTGTCATAAGCATAACGTAAAACTATCAATTAATTACTGTCAATTCTTTGTTATACCACAGTGAATAAAGAACGTCTTTATTTTCATAATAAAATACAAAACAATAAGATACTTTTTATAACCTTAATATTAATTTGCTTGGGTGTAATCCAAGCTGGTGACCCTCGCTGCCATTCCGGTCGCTTCCAATAGTATGGTGGGTCTACTCAAATAGCTACTTTCCAATCGGTGATACTGTATGACATCATAAATTACAGCAGTACACATTTGAAAACTTGTCGATCGATTTTTACAAACTAGTTGGTGATTCTATATAATTTGAGTGCGCTGATCTCAAAAATTTAGTTAGTTTTTCCCTATCACGTATGGTTTTCTTACTACAGGGTGTGTCATAAATCCCCCATTTATCCCCAAATGTGAACCATCTTATCGAGACCAACATTGGATTGCACATGCTAAACCATAAATTTTGTTGTTATAGACTACAGTAACGCTTACATAATAATGTAGGGTAAATATATATAACAACCAGTCCCGTTCCCAGCAAAATACTCTCTCCCCTCCCATCAATGGGTGGTTAACATTTGGGGACAGATGAGGTATTACAACACCCCTTGTAGCACGAAATCTTTAGGTGATAGAGTAAAACCTAATTAAAGCAGAATTAAATAGCTCCTGGCTCTTGGACAAGCATATTGCTTGTTTATGAAAGAATAAAAAAATAACTGAAAGAAACAAAATATATTTACCTTCTTTACTTGCAACATTTCAGGTCTTATTCCAAAGACTTAAGACTACGAAGGTAGATCTGACTAATGACGACTAAACCGGTGCTTCTTTGATGTTTTCTTATGCTGTGCGTTAGGCTGATCTCGTTGCAGACACCAGCAGTAATCCGCCATCATATTTGTATGCCATCTTCCTTGATATCTTTTTTCCATGGTTTTGATGTCCTGGTGAAATCGTTCCCCTTGCTCCTCACTGACATCTCCGAGATTTTCGGGAAAACGGTCAAGATGCGAAAATAAGAAGTGAACTTTCAGGCTCATGTTGCAGCCTAAGGCGCAAAACTTTTTAAGCATATTTTCCACCAGTCTTTCATAATTTTGGCTTTAGTAGTTTCCCAAGAAGTTTTCAACAACATCTTTGAAACCAAGCCATGCTTCTTTTTCTTTATTGGTCATTGTGTTCAGGAAATGATCGTCTGTCAATAACTTTCTAATCTGAGGACCTATAAAAACACCTTCCTTTATTTTCTCGTAGCTAATCTTTGGATATTTTGAACAAATGTACTTGAAACACTCACCTTCTCTATTCAATGCTTTGACATACTGCTTCATCAAGCCTAACTTAATGTGCAAGGGTGGTAGGAGGATTTTATTTGGTTCAACTAGATGTTCATATAAAATGTTCTTTGATCCTGGGGTAAGATTCTCTCTAGGAGGCCAAGTTTTCCTCTTCCAGTGCTGGTCATGTGCTCGACTATCCCATTCGCAGATGAAACATGGCATCTTAGTGTATCCTGATTGCTGCCCAAGTAACATGCAAAGGACTTTGAGATCCCCACACAATATCCATCTGTGATTTTGAAACTGAATTTTTTTCAGAAGCAGTTTCATGTTATCATAGGTCTCTTTTAAATGAGTAGAATGGGCCACTGGGATTGATGCATATTTGTTACCGTTGTGCAGTAACACTCCTTTTAGACTGGTTTTAGAGGAATCTATAAACAACCTCCAGTCACTGGTTTGGTATTCGATGCCTAGCTCGCACACTAATCCTGTGATATCCTTGCAAAATACCAAGGGACCATCTTCTTCGAAAAAAGGCACGAAGTCTTTCTCACGATTTCTGTACCAAGCGAAGTATGTGTCGGATGCCAATAAATTGTTCTCCTGCAATCTAGACCCCAAAAGTTCTGCAGAGTCCTTAGGCAGATTCAAATCCCTGATTAAGTCATTTAGTTCGGCTTGGGTTAATGGTTTAGGAGGATCTCGGTCAGCTGTTGGCTGTTCATAAACATCATCATTGTCTGGATTTGGAGCTGAATCAGAATCTGAATTGTATTGATCCAGACTCTCGGGTGGGCGGGGAATAGGAACTTCTGGACCATGGGGTACCGACCTTATTGCAGATGGAAGACTTGGGTATTGAAGGCTCTCTTTATTCTTTGCATTATAACCTTTAACATTGCAAGAACAGAAGTAGCAGTCGTCGGTATGGTTTCTAGGCTCGCGCCATACCATAGGGATCCCAAATGGCAAACTTTTCTTTTTACCGTTGCTCAAATTCCTTAGTGCCGCAACACACGTAAGACAAACCTTGTGTGGAGCCCAACTTTTATCTTGATCTCCTAATTTAATTCCAAAATAAGCATAAGCAGCTCTCTTAATGAAGGTCGTTACATTTGTCCTTTGTTTTACAACAACATACAGACCACAAATATAACAAAATATGTCTGGACTATGGGTACATCCTCTAGAAGCCATTATTAAAATTTTAAAGACGTAATGTTAGAATTATCTATCTGAAAAATATGAAAAAACGAAATTAATTAAAGATAAAAAAGGTAAAAAATTACAAAACGCCCCAAAATTGTTTTGCTAATAACTTTAAAACTGTGGGTGATAGAAAATAACTGGTAGCATTTTTGAATTCAGCGCAGCGAACTGCTTCAGAATCACAACTCAAAATAAAGAAATCGGTTTTCATGGAGACCGGTGTTATTAACCCAGCCTTTCATTAATAAGCAATCAGTCATTGCATCAATTAATCACTAGCATACAATTAAATCATTATCACATTAAACGGCTAAAACTAGGTCCACTATATATATATATATATATACCTTTCAACCTTTCAAATGTTCCGTGCGATAACACTGGGTAACAAAATTTGAAAAATTTTCTGTTCATTGTGATTTTTCTGTCGTTTCTTAATGATTTCCGGGCGCTGATTCCAAAAATGATATTGGTTTTGCTGTATCATCAACCGTTTCAAAAATATAGGTTATCACACTTTTCATATGACAAAGTATATAAAGAAGGCTGACATAAATATTTTCTGAAAATAAAAACACTATTGGAAATTAATGTTTATTGAGCCAAAATTGTTTGACAGACCCAAAATGGTGCAAAGGATATAATAATATATATCATGAGGAGAACCGATAAGAGAATAACAAGCCTCGTTATGCAGTGTGCGTTCCTTAAAAATGCACTGAAGAACGCGACTTCCGCGTATGAACATTCTTATCCTTTCTGATCAGCGACAAATACGTAGTCTTCCATCATGGAAGCATCCCAATGGCCCTGGTACCTTTTCTCCATCGTTTGAATATCTTGATGGAATCTTTCGCCATGTTCTTCACTCACATCGCCCAGGTTATCACGAAAAAAGTCTAGATGTGAATGCAGATAGTGTAATTTTAAAGACATACGGCACCCCATTTTGCCATAGCACTTAATCAAGTTTGACACTAACTCCTTATAGTTTGGTGCTTTATGATTGCCTAAAAACCCACGAACCACATCACGGAAAGCACACAAAGCCTCTTTTTCGATCGGAGTCATCTTGGCTTCAAGGTTCTTTGAATTCAACAGCGCCTTGACTTGTGGTCCTACAAAGATGCCAGCCTTGACTTTGGCCTCAGAGAGTTTAGGGAACATGACCCGAATCTGTTGGAAAACTTCCCCTCCAAAATCTAACGAAGTTACAAACTGCTTAATTAGACCCAACTTAATATGGAGAGATGGTAGCAGAACTATGTCAGGCTTCACAAGATGTTCCCTGAGTACATTGTACTTTCCTGGTTGCAGTCCTTCACGTGGAGGCCACTGAACTGTTTTATAGTGCTCAGTTGAAGCCCTGCTATCCCACAGGCAAAGAAAACATGAA
The DNA here is from genome assembly GCA_023014485.1 of Bathynomus jamesi. Lineage (NCBI taxonomy): Eukaryota > Metazoa > Arthropoda > Malacostraca > Isopoda > Cirolanidae > Bathynomus > Bathynomus jamesi. The sequence continues at coordinate 2,428,576 of JAJOZX010000012.1, read as the reverse complement.
TATTTAGTAAACCCTCCTTGTAAACCTAACAGAACAGGAAACCAATCATTTTGAAATCACCACACACGTCCCAGTTATATTGTTCATACCTGATGTGAGTGAGCAGTTGTTTGACATTTTCATAGTCCTCTTTCATTTGAACAGAATGTGCAACTGGTATAGATGGATACTTGTTCCCATTGTGGAGTAGAACAGCTTTTAAACCGAGTTGAACTGTCAATAAACAGGCGCCACTCTGAGGGTATATGTGTTAACCCAATAGCTGTGAATAGACCATTAACCTCGCTGCAATAACAGAGAGAGCCATCGACATCGTAGAACCTTGCAAACTCTTCATGCCGCTTTCGGTATACAGTGCTCTTGCAGTCTTCTCCAAGTAAATTCCACTCTTTGAGTCTGGAGGTCAGAAGCTCAGACCCTGATTTCGTCAGACCCAAATCTCTAATTAAGTCGTCCAATTCCCTTTGATTTGGAAAGTGAGAGTTTGTACTGAAAGTTACTGTATATTCTTCATCATGACTGTCCTCACCAGCCGACATCTCAGATGAGCTAGCTGCATCTTCATTTTCAACCTGCCAAGCAAAGAAACAAAATATAGGCATAGCTATATATGTAGAAGAGCATCAGCACTAAGAAAACTCGACACATAATGACCCACAGTCTGTAAATACAGAAGGTAAAGTAATGGATAGATACCTGTTCTGGTGGACGCGGTATTGGAAGACCTTCGCCATGTGGTACATGAGCTATGGACGACGCTATGCTTGGATACTGAAGAGTCTGCCTTCCTTTAACTTTCCTGTACATCTACCATGCAGTAGTAGCAATCGTCGTGGTGGCTCTTTGGTTCTCTCCATATTCTGGGTACCGCAAAGGGCATTGCCTTGCGTACTCCCCGCAGCCACCCTTCAAGTGTACCCAGGGCTTATCTTGGTCACCGATAGGCATACCAAAATAGAGCCGATACGCGATCCAGAACTTGGTGCCTTTTACAATCTTGTGCGATACTTGCTTGGGGCCTATGTAATACCCACAAACGTAGCAGAATATATCCGGCGAGTGTTTACAAGCTCTAGTTACCATTCTCTTTACCAAACTGTACTACATTAATCATAACCTGCAGATATAGAGAGAAGAGTTATTAAATCTGCAACAGATTACAGATTCCAGAAAAATTTTTATTCACAACACTGAAATAATGTTCGCAATAAAAAAGGATCGATAACACTCAAATCGTCAGCACAGAGAAGCACAAAAACACAGTACCTCAGTGCTGGTAACCATCAGACAAACAACCTGCTTTCTTTGTGTGCTCACACTGACTGACTTCTCAGACTCTGCGCTCTTCTTTATATAGCACAGTGGAAGTTTCGGACAATTTCTAGAGCAAGAAACTGTCAACGAATATCGGGATTGTTCTCAACAATTCCTTATTATTCTGATATTGCTGCGCCCATAATAACATTATACTGCTAAAACATGAAAAATGGATTATCTCTGAAACCATTGATGATACACACAAACCAAGGCCAGATTTGGGCTCAGCGCCGACAAATGCATATAAAAACATAAAAAATTCTATATAAACAGAATCAGTGTTACACAGTGTAATTCCTCATTTCACAAAGGTCAAGCTTGTCGCCCCTTATATATACAGGGCGTCCCAAAAAAATGTATACACACTTTAAATAATTATAAAGGCAGTGTTTATTAAAATACATTTCATTTTCAAAATGTAATAGAATCTACAGACATTATTTAATTGTTTTGTCAAAGCCTGTTTTCAAACTGACGTCCGTTCTGGTCCAGGCACTGCTGATAACGCGAAGCAATGGAATCGCAAACATCACGAAACATTTCGTTTGGTATTTGTGTGCATTCTCGTTCAATGGCTGCTCTCAATTCAGCGACTGTTGCAGGTTTTATAGCGTAGACTTTGTCTTTTAAGTATCCCCATAAAAAAAAGGTCTAGTGGTGTGAGGTCTGGTGAACGCGGAGGGTATTCTACGAAACCCCTTCGTCCAATCCACATCCACATCGTGCCAAGTACCACTCGCAATACTCCACTCTTCGGTCCGGATCATCATCTTCATTAATAGCATGGACTAATCTTGGAATGTAACTTTTCCATTGACAGCGCTTCAAAATGCGTTGGACAGACGATTCTGAAATTCCTACCTCACGACTCGCTTGCCGCACAGATTTTCTTGGACTTTGGTGATACGTTTCCAGTACTTTCTTGCTTTGTGGGGCTTGTCGATGTCCGTGGTCTTCGGAACGCTTCTTGTGGACATTCTGAACAGTTCCATCGGCTTCAAACTTATCTCTAATTCGAGTGATGGTAAGTCGCGTTGGTGGATCTGTTTGAAACTCCCTCCTAAACTGTCTTTGCACTTCAACTGCGTTTTCACACTTCCAGTAGCATTTTAGAATGAATTTCCTTTGTTCAAAGCTTAGTCTGACTGCCATTATTAATTCAAATGGGTTTAACTTGGAAAGAAAGAAACATCAATTGAGCTATCAGCTGTTAAAGTGTGTATACATGTTTTTGGGACGCCCTGTATATATATATATATATATATATATATATATATATATATATATATATATATATATATATTACATCTGTTTCCTGTCCTATCACTCCAATCCAGCTTTTGGATCTTTGGCTCTTTGACACATTGGCGCCACTGATTGAGAGGCCCTTAGGCAGTACTACTCTGATTTCCTATGGAATTATTACTGCTTCCATGGCCGGGGACCTTCCAAGTGTTATTGAGGACATCACGGAGGTGATTCTCTCGGTCATGGAGGCGTACATTCCATATTCTATTCCTACTACTAATGCAAAAAAAACCTTGGTTTAACTTTACTTGTTCTAATGCTATCCGCAACAGAGAGGAGGCTTTCAGAAGGTACCGTCGCTATCCAACTCCTGACTCTCACTCAGCTTTTATTTCTGCCAGGAATCGTGCAGAATCTGTTCTTCGATTCGTCAAAATTTCCTTCATCAGACAAAAATGTGAAAACCTATCCAATTCTAATTCTTCTCGCTCTTTTTGGCATCTAGCTAAAACCCTCTTCAACAACTTTACTTCCTCTTCTTTCCCTCCTCTTTTCCATTCCAATGGCACAGTTGCCGTTTCTTCTCCTGATAAAGCTGAACTCTTCACTCAAACTTTCGCTTCCAACTCAACCATGGACTATTCCGGTGCTGTTCCTCCATCTCCTCTTCCCTCTGACTTATTATGTCTGAAATAAGAATCTCTTCCAAAGAGTTTTTCTCTGCCCTATCTGGGCTCAACTCTAGGAAGTCTTACGGTCCTGATGGTGTTCCTCCTGTTGTTCTTAAGGACTGTGCTTCTGTGGTGACACTCGGCCTAGACAAACTCACTCATCTTTGTCTCTCATCTAATAGTTCGCTTTCATTCAGCCTGTCCTACGGAAGGGTGACCACTCTCAACCCTCCAACTATCGTCGAATTGCTTTCTTGCCTTTCTAAGTTTCTGAATCTATCCTTCGTAGGAAGAATCATAAACACCTCTCTTCTCACAATCTTCTTTCAGATCGTCAGTATGGGTTCCGCAGGTGACGCTCTACTGGCGATCTTCTTGCATATCTCTCTGACTCTTGGTCCTCCTCCTTTCGGGATTTCGGTGGAACTTTTGCTATCGCGCTAGACCAGTGGTACTCATTGCGCGGCTCGCGAGCCTCCACTTAGGCCATCACGAGCCGCATTTGGCTCGCGAGCCGCGCAATGAGTACCACTGCGCTAGACATATCGAAAGCTTTTGATAGAGTGGCACAAATCTTTAATTTCGAAACTGCCCTCCTTCGGTTTCTATCCTTCTATCTGTGCCTTCATCTCTAATTTCCTTTCTAGCCGGTCTATAGCTGCGGTTGTAGATGGCTACTGTTCTTCTCCTAAAGCTATTAACAGTGGTGTTCCTCAGGGTTCTGCCCTGTCACCCACTCTTTTCCTTTTATTTATTAATAATATTTTAATTCGCACTTCCTGTCCTATTCACTCCTATGCCGATGATTCCACTCTTCGCTTCTCCACCGCTTCCCAAAGCGTTCCTCTCAACAGTCACTCCATGATTCGCGTGGGGCGGCTATGGGGCACCTGCTGACCTCTGATCTTTCTGCTTGTGGCTTTCATTTGCTCAAAAACTCAATTCCTCCATCTGTCTACTTGTCACAATCTTCCACACGACTATCCCCTTACGTTCAACAACACACAACTCAATATTTCCTCTTCTCTTAACATTCTTGGCGTGTCCTTTTGTTGTGATCTTTCCTGGAAAGATCACATATACTCTTTTTCCAAAACAGCTTCTATGAGGTTAGGTGTGCTGCACCGCCTCCGCAGTTTCTTCATCCCCACTCAGTTGCTGTTTCTTTACAGGGGTCTTGTCCGCCCCTGTATGGAGTATGATTCTCACGTATAGGGTGGCTCAACCCAAACAGCAGTACTTGACCGGGTGGAATCAAAGGCTTTTCGTTTCAGTACTTCCCCGCCTCTTACTGACTGTATTCAGTCTCTCTTTCTTCGCCGCAATGTTGCCTCACTTTCTCTTTACTATCGCAATTACGAGTATAAAGGACATTGCTCATTTGAACTCCCTAACTGCATGCCTCCTTTGAGGAGAGCACCAGACTTTCTACACTTTCTCATTCTTTTTCTGTCTAACTCTCTAACGCAAGGGTTAATCGGTATTTTCAATCTTTCATCTACTCAATCAGTCAACTCTGGAACAATCTTTCTCAATCTATCTTTTCCCCTCTTTATGACCTCCAATCTTTCAAATACAGTGTGTCTAAGCATCTCGAAAATCCTGGACCTTTATTTATAATATTATATATATATATATATATATATATATATATATATATATATATATATATATATATATATACAGGGCGTCCCAAAAAAATGTATACACACTTTAACAGCTGATAGCTCAATTGATGTTTCTTTCTTTCCAAGTTAAACCCATTAGAATTAATAATGGCAGTCAGACTAAGCTTTGAACAAAGGAAATTCATTCTAAAATGCTACTGGAAGTGTGAAAACGCAGTTGAAGTGCAAAGACAGTTTAGGAGGGTTTCAAACAGATCCACCAACGCGACTTACCATCACTCGAATTAGAGATAAGTTTGAAGCCGATGGAACTGTTCAGAATGTCCACAAGAAGCGTTCCGGAAGACCACGGACATCGACAAGCCCCACAAAGCAAGAAAGAGTACTGGAAACGTATCACCAAAGTCCAAGAAAATCTGTGCGGCAAGCGAGTCGTGAGGTAGGAATTTCAGAATCGTCTGTCCAACGCATTTTGAAGCGCTGTCAATGGAAAAGTTACATTCCAAGATTAGTCCATGCTATTAATGAAGATGATGATCCGGACCGAAGAGTGGAGTATTGCGAGTGGTACTTCGCACGATGTGGATGTGGATTGGACGAAGGGGTTTCGTAGAATACCCTCCGCGTTCACCAGACCTCACACCACTAGACTTTTTTTTATGGGGATACTTAAAAGACAAAGTCTACGCTATAAAACCTGCAACAGTCGCTGAATTGAGAGCAGCCATTGAACGAGAATGCACACAAATACCAAACGAAATGTTTCGTGATGTTTGCGATTCCATTGCTTCGCGTTATCAGCAGTGCCTGGACCAGAACGGACGTCAGTTTGAAAACAGGCGTTGACAAAACAATTAAATAATGTCTGTAGATTCTATTACATTTTGAAAATGAAATGTATTTTAATAAACACTGCCTTTATAAGTATTTAAAGTGTGTATACATTTTTTTGGGACGCCCTGTATATAAAAAAAGAAACCGAGTGTGCATAACAGTATTATTTTATATTAAACATTTTTTGAAATTTAAATTTTTGTCGTTATTGTGTAACGAACATTTTCACTACGTACTGTTTTGTTCATTAAAATGGCGTTGTAATATGTATTACTGTATTTATACGTGTATAATGCTATTATTCTATATCAAACTTTATTTTTGGAAATGAAATCATTGTTGTTACGCGTTACTAATATTTGCTTTACCTACTCTTTTGTTCACTGATGGCGTTGTAATATGTATTATGCGTATATAAAAGTATTATTGTAGATTAAACGTTTTTTTAAAGCAAATTTATAAATGTCTGTTTGGGGTGGTTTTACTCCCTATTTTGAATGTTTATTTTGCCTATTTGTAATTTGCCTCCCTTTTTAAAGATATTTTAGTGCTAAAACATCCGGCCTCTGGTAATAATAATAATAATAATAATAATAATAATAATAATGAAGTAATAAAAACCGTAATGATAAATAAAATAATGATAGTAAATGATAAAAATTGACAAGTAATTTTGCTAATAAGCAACAAAATTGACAAGTTGCATTGAGCACTGAGCAGGTTTGGTTACAATTTATGGTAGGTTTTGAGTAAATCACTGGGATGGCGGTGATTTTAATCAGATAGAAAACTAAACATTTAGAAGTTCATCAGGCAAATTCAGCTAAAGTTTATGGTGAGCCAACTCCAAAATTTTAATAAATAGAACAACAACAAAGTAATGATAAAAGCAATAAATACTGTATAACCACCATTGCCACAATGGCGGAAATAAAGATAATATAATATACTTGTATTATCATCAATCAATTATTCATCAATAATTAATTATTTAATATCATCAGTCAGTCAGTATTAACCAGTTCGTAATAAAAATGCTCGTATTATTATTTATCAGTAATTAATATCACGAATCAATCAATATTAATCAATTAGTAATACGAGGGCCACTCAATATAATTTATTTTGCCCCCACCTTTTTTCTTTCTTTCCAAGTTTCCTTGTAACTTCCAGAAATTTTGTATACAAGTAGTTACATACCTTTTTTACAAGTTTTTATTATTCCCACATAGTCTCCATGGAAATCTGAAGGTGCCAGATCCGGGCTGTATGGAGGGTGGGGCAGTGGCGTACTAAGGGGAGTGCGAGGGGGGCGGTCCGCCCCGGGTGACAGCCAGGAGGGGAGGTACCATCGGGAGAGTTGAAATACCAGTACAAGTTTTCAAACCATCAAAAATTCGCCAAAGTAAGAAAAAAATTAAAAATGTTCAAACCATTACAACAGCTTAATGTTAATTTCCACTATAAAATAAATTTTTATTTTTATTGGCAATACAAAACTTACAAACGAAAAATTAAATATTTGATAAAAATTACATCGAAAGGCGAACGTTTGTTGAGCATAGCCAGCTGGCTGCAACTGACATTCCAAGTCTTGTTCACTTGACACTGTGACTCCACATACATGAGGTATGTTTCATTAAATAATTATGATAAAGCATAAAATGCTGGTGTTTATAACAATATCATGGTACTTATACCAGTGTCTGTTATTTTTTATTTTATTGGGTTCAGAATCCCAGCTGAGCCCTGAACGGCCAAGCTCTGAAGGGCCAGTTTAACCTACAGCCCAAGTTAAGCTAGACTAAAAACGTACGGACTTGGAGGTCAAATTAGGTCCTACCTCAGGGTTGCTGACTCGATGTGGGCCTACCTTAGGCCTCAGTTGCATAAAATTAAGATAAAAACAAAAGGGGCACTATTGATGGTCTTCTTTCTAAACCTTGCAACACAACCTGCACCATTGCACGATGCAACAATCTTGTATCTAAACAACCAAATTGAATTGCAAGAGAGCTCTCTATAAGACCACGCCCTGTAAGTGCCGCATTCAACAAACGAGTAGGCAGGACGCGCAGTGCTCCAAAAAAATGATACCACAAGTGTGCCCAAACAATGATGACACAAGAGCCCAAAAATGCTAGCTCTAAATTAAGTGAATTTTTCACTAACCTTACAATTATGAGATGGATATATATACACCTTAACTTAATATATACAAGCAATACTGCATCAATCAGCTTAGTCATCATATCGCCTTGGGACAACAATGGCTCTTCCTCTTCTAGATTTTCTAACAGTGTCCAGTAATTTTTGACAATGTGGTATCATAGTGATGTTTAAGTGTTTATAAATGCATCGTCGAGATGTTATAATACCCGGTAAATGCATCGTCGTGATGTTATAATAAATGCATCGTCGTGATGTTATAGAAACTCATGTTTATGAATGGTGGTCCCTGTGACTACTGGTTATCAGTAAAAAGACACAGGAAAGTCACACTTTGCACTAAACTTTAGACTTGACTTTTTTCCTACAACCATGACTACTCAAGTAACGATGATGTGTGTGCCTGAGTGAGTTTTTTATGATGACTATGTTCATGCTTTATACCTTTTGATTTTAAAATTTTGCAGAAAACATCCACTATGAAGCGAAATCGACCCAGTGGATTCCAACAAAGAAAAATGAAGAAGGCAAGAGAAGAGGTGGCTCAGGCAATGTCCGAATCAATTTTGAAGTATGTGACGCCTTCAACATCAAGTGCAATAGGAGAATGTCCTGAAGATATTCAGCCTGGTGAATCTGGAGGGCAAATACAAGAAGCATCTTCACAAGAGGATTCAAATGAGAGAGAGCAAGGATTGGAGGATGGAAATTCATCTTCTAAAAGCAGGGAAACTGATGAAGAGGAAGGAGATGCCAGCAGAAGTCCACACCAACAGGAGGAAGACTCTGATGAAGAAGAGGAGACGGATAGATTTTCAATTTATTCTGATGTCGCTGCTTGGACAATCCCGGTTCCAAATGACTTGAGAGTTGATCTTATTAAGAGGGGAAGTGAACCCTTCCAAAATAGGGATGGACCTTTCAGCGCAGTTCAAAGACAAGGAGAGGAATCCAAAGGGAAGAGTTGATAGCTGACCACTGCATGGTTCTATAAGGCTCTGCCAAATGGCGAGAAAGTTTTGAGAACATGGATGGTTTACTCTCCATCAAAAGAAAGTTTGTTTTGTTTTTGCTGCAGACTGTTTGCTCTTGATGACAAAGGAATTGGAACATCCAGCTTTGTCACTGGGTTTCAAGCATGGTGGAAGCTAAACCCAAAGGTGTCTGACCATGAGGCTTCTGAGCAGCATCTCTCTTGCCTGGAGAAATGGAAGACCTTGGGAGCAGGGTTGAAGCTTCAAAAAACCATTGATTAAATTCATCAAGCAACAATGGACAAGGAGAGAAAGAAATGGATGGATATTTTACATCGCCTCTTGGACGTAACCTTGTTTCTGGCTCACCAGAATCTTCCTTTTCATGGTCACAAAGAGGACATGTCATCAGCAAACAAAGGAAACTTCACGGAATTGGTAGAGTTGCTGTCAAATTATGATCCACTTTTGGAAGAACATTTTGTAAGGATTAAGCATTCTATTCCATCAGGGAGGAGAGTGGCGTCGTATTTATCTCCAAAGATTCAGAATGAGTTCATTTGCCTTTTGGGGAATTACGTCAAAGAGAAAATAGTGGCTGATATCAAGAAAGCAAAGTATTTTGGGATTCTTTTTGACAGCACTCCTGATATGTCCCACACTGATCAGATGTGTGAAGTGATCAGATACGTCCATATTGAATGTGACAAACTTGAAGTAAAGGAATCATTCTTGGGCTTCTTCCTTATTGCCGGAAAGACTGCTGCTGAGCTCACAGGGGATATCCTGAGACATCTGGAGAGAGATGGACTGGACATAAACCTGTGCCGTGGTCAAGGATATGACAACGCTGCAACTATGGCTGGGATTCATGGTGGTGTTCAGTCAAAGATCAGAGAGATTAATCCCAAGGCTTTGTTTGTGCCTTGTGCAAATCATTCGCTGAACCTTTGCGGAGTGCACTCATTTGGAAGCGCTTCTTCATGTGTGACTTTTTTTGGAACCTTGGAGAGAGTCTATTCCTTCTTTTCAGTCTCAACTCATCGATGGGAAGTGCTGATTATTGAAAAATTTATTATTTAGCTTGAGATTATTTTGATTTAGGTGTAGTATTAAGGTTAAGTTTACTTTAAATAGACTCGGTAATTATAGAAATAATAATGGCCTATTTAGACACTGTCAACACAGCTACAGACTTTTTCACTGTAGGTTGCAGTGGTTTTCAGGTTAAATTTGGTCAGCAGCCAGATTACTAACTATGGTGAAGCTAAATTCATCAAAATTAATTTAGACTTACCAAAAATGAAGTTGCCAGTTGAACGTTACCCTTTCAGTTTCTAACTGATTCATAAGTTTCATTTAGTTTCCAGGTTTTTAATTTTCGTTGTTAAGTTTTAGGTTATTATTTAACACACTGCTAGGTTATTTATTTGTAGGGGCTATTTCCCAGACCTAGGGTTTGCAGGTTAAGTTAGGCTAGGGCTGGATTGCCCTTAAGTTTTTGGTTTTAAAGGTTTAAGGTTTAGAAGGTTTTATTTAAGTTAAGTTGGGGCTATATTGCCTTTAGGTTTTAATAGGGGCTATAACAGCCATTTAATTATTGAGTTAGGGCCGTTGTAGCCCGGTTCGAGTTTCGTCTAGGTACCTAGTTTTTCTCTTACCTTAGTTATTTTCTTTAACTTACTTACACCTAGTTCTGATAGGCCTCTATTTAGTTAAACATGGTTTTTGATTAATTGCAGTGGTATTAATTAAGGATAAGGTTTAATTAAAGGTTATTAGGTTAGAAGGTTGACTCAGTTTCCCGGTTTGGGTAACCACGAGCATTTTAAATTTTGTTGAGAAAAAAGGGCCCGCTTCATGCGGTCAAAATTTTCAAGACTGGCCAAAGCTCCATTTGTCTTTGTCCCAGAAACTTTTTTTTCCTTCTTTTTGTTAATTAGGGAAACCCAACTTCACTAGTTGGTTAGAAACGAGGGTTTTTATTTTTATTTATTTGGTTTATATTTTATTTGGAAATATATGCGGTTATTTCTAACCACTTTTTTCAACATTCCCCCCAAGGGGAAAAATTTACCCAGAATTGTATTCTTGGGAAATTTTATTTATTTATTTTGATGAATGAAAATGACATGCTCTACAGAAAAGTTCCTTTTAGGTGAAATATGAAAATGAAAGCGTCTTTTCTGTAGAACGTTAGTCCTAAGTTATTGCTAAATTGTGCAATCGGGTGTTGACGGTGGCTTGATTGTCTGAAATCAAAACCTTTGGAAGGGAGTAGTTTAAGGACAAATGGTAAAGTTCTCTTAAAAAGATTTTTTTAGGTTAGGTAGGGTAGGTAGGTTAGGTATTTTAGGTTAAGTAGGGTAGGTAGGTTAAGTAGGGTAGGTAGGTTAAGTAGGGTAGGTAGGTTTGGTAGGGTAGGTAGGTTGGTTTGGTAGGGTAGGTAGGGTAGGTAGGGTAGGGTAGGTTGGTTTGGTAGGGTAGGTAGGGTAGGGTAGGTTGGTTTGGTAGGGTAGGTAGGGTAGGTTAGGTTGGTTTGGGTAGGTTAGGTTGGTTTAGTAGGGTAGGTAGGGTAGGGTAGGTTGGTTAGGTAGGGTAGGGTAGGTTGGTTTGGTAGGGTAGGGTAGGTTGGTTTGGTAGGGTAGGTAGGGTAGGGTAGGTTGGTTTGGTAGGGTAGGTAGGGTAGGGTAGGGTAGGTTGGTTTGGTAGGGTAGGTAGGGTAGGTTAGGTTGGTTTGGTAGGGTAGGGTAGGTTGGTTTGGTAGGGTAGGTAGGGTAGGGTAGGTTGGTTTGGTAGGGTAGGTAGGGTAGGTTAGGTTGGTTTGGTAAGTTAGGTTAGGGAGGTTTGGTAGGGTAGGTTGGTTTGGTAGGGTAGGTTGGTTTGTGTTGTTGGTTCAGCCAGGTTAGGCTAGGTTTGCTTAGGTTGTTTTAGGTTTAGCCAGGTTAGGCTAGGTTTGCTTAGGTTGTTTTAGGTTTAGCCAGGTTAGGCTAGGTTTGTTTTTTAGGTTCAGCCAGGTTAGGCTAGGTTTGTTTTTTTAGGTTCAGCCAGGTTAGGCTAGGTTTTTTTTTTAGGTTGAGCCAGGTTAGGCTAGGTTTTTTTTTTTTAGGTTCAGCCAGGTTAGGCTAGGTTTGTTTGGGTTGTTTTAGGTTCAACCAGGTTAGGCTAGGTTTGTGTTTTAGGTTGTTTTAGGTTCAGCCAGGTTAGGCTGTTTGTTTTTTAGGTTTAGCCAGGTTAGGCTAGGTTTGTTTAGGTTGTTTTAGGTTCAGCCAGATTAGGCTAGGTTTCTTTGGGTTGTTTTAGGTTCAGCCAGGTTAGGCTAGGTTTGTGTTTTAGGTTCAGCCAGGTTAGGCTAGGTTTGTTTTTTAGGTTCAGCCAGGTTAGGCTAGGTTTGTTTTTTAGGTTCAGCCAGGTTAGGCTAGGTTTGTTTTTTAGGTTCAGCGAGGTTAGGCTAGGTTTGTTTTTTAGGTTCAGCCAGGTTAGGCTAGGTTTGTTTTTTAGGTTCAGCCAGGTTAGGCTAGGTTTGTGTTTTAGGTTGTTTTAGGTTCAGCCAGGTTAGGCTAGGTTTGTTTTTTAGGTTCAGCCAGGTTAGGCTAGGTTTGTTTTTTTAGGTTTAGCCAGGTTAGGCTAGGTTTGTTTAGGTTGTTTTAGGTTCAGCCAGGTTAGGCTAGGTTTGCTTTTTAGGTTCAGCCAGGTTAGGCTAGGTTTGTTTTTTTAGGTTCAGCCAGGTTAGGCTAGGTTTGTTTTTTAGGTTCAGCCAGGTTAGGCTAGGTTTGTGTTTTAGGTTGTTTTAGGTTCAGCCAGGTTAGGCTAGGTTTGTTTTTTAGGTTCAGCCAGGTTAGGCTAGGTTTGTTTTTTAGGTTCAGCCAGGTTAGGCTAGGTTTGTTTTTTTAGGTTCAGCCAGGTTAGGCTAGGTTTGTTTTTTTAAGTTTAGCCAGGTTAGGCTAGGTTTGTTTTTTTAGGTTTAGCCAGGTTAGGCTAGGTTTGTTTTTTTAGGTTTAGCCAGGTTAGGCTAGGTTTGTTTAGGTTCAGCCAGGTTAGGCTAGGTTTGCTTTTTAGGTTTAGCCAGGTTAGGCTAGGTTTGTTTAGGTTGTGTAAAAAATTTAATTCACTGGATTTAAAACTATTGTATCAGAAATAAAACAAAAAAAGGGTAACTAACTTCTCGACTGCCCACCCGGGGGCGCCATATTGAAAAATTTATTATTTAGCTTTTATTTTATTTAGCTTGAGAGAGATTATTTTGATTTAGGTGTAGTATTAAGGTTAAGTTTACTTTAAATAGACTCGGTAATTATAGAAATAATAATGGCCTATTTAGACACTGTCAACACAGCTACAGACTTTTTCACTGTAGGTTGCAGTGGTTTTCAGGTTAAATTTGGTCAGCAGCCAGATTACTAACTATGGTGAAGCTAAATTCATCAAAATTAATTTAGACTTACCAAAAATGAAGTTGCCAGTTGAACGTTACCCTTTCAGTTTCTAACTGATTCATAAGTTTCATTTAGTTTCCAGGTTTTTAATTTTCGTTGTTAAGTTTTAGGTTATTATTTAACACACTGCTAGGTTATTTATTTGTAGGGGCTATTTCCCAGACCTAGGGTTTGCAAGTTAAGTTAGGCTAGGGCTGGATTGCCCTTAAGTTTTTGGTTTTAAAGGTTTAAGGTTTAGAAGGTTTTATTTAAGTTAAGTTAGGGCTATATTGCCTTTAGGTTTTAATAGGGGCTATAACAGCCATTTAATTATTGAGTTAGGGCCGTTGTAGCCCGGTTCGAGTTTCGTCTAGGTACCTAGTTTTTCTCTTACCTTAGTTATTTTCTTTAACTTACTTACACCTAGTTCTGATAGGCCTCTATTTAGTTAAACATGGTTTTTGATTAATTGCAGTGGTTATTAATTAAGGATAAGGTTTAATTAAAGGTTATTAGGTTAGAAGGTTGACTCAGTTTCCCGGTTTGGGTAACCACGAGCATTTTAAATTTTGTTGAGAAAAAGGGCCCGCTTCATGCGGTCAAAATTTTCAAGACTGGCCAAAGCTCCATTTGTCTTTGTCCCAGAAACTTTTTTTTTCCTTCTTTTTGTTAATTAGGGAAACCCAACTTCACTAGTTGGTTAGAAACGAGGGTTTTTATTTTTATTTATTTGGTTTATATTTTATTTGGAAATATATGCGGTTATTTCTAACCACTTTTTTCAACATTCCCCCCAAGGGGAAAAATTTACCCAGAATTGTATTCTTGGGAAATTTTATTTATTTATTTTGATGAATGAAATGACATGCTCTACAGAAAAGTTCCTTTTAGGTGAAATATGAAAATGAAAGCGTCTTTTCTGTAGAACGTTAGTCCTAAGTTATTGCTAAATTGTGCAATCGGGTGTTGACGGTGGCTTGATTCTCTGAAATCAAAACCTTTGGAAGGGAGTAGTTTAAGGACAAATGGTAAAGTTCTCTTAAAAAGATTTTTTTAGGTTAGGTAGGGTAGGTAGGTTAGGTATTTTAGGTTAAGTAGGGTAGGTAGGTTGGTAGGGTAGGTTGGTTTGGTAGGGTAGGTAGGGTAGGGTAGGTTGGTTTGGTAGGGTAGGTAGGGTAGGGTAGGTTGGTTTGGTAGGGTAGGTAGGGTAGGTTAGGTTGGTTTAGTAGGGTAGGTAGGGTAGGGTAGGTTGGTTTGGTAGGGTAGGTAGGGTAGGGTAGGGTAGGTTGGTTTGGTAGGGTAGGTAGGGTAGGGTAGGTTGGTTTGGTAGGGTAGGTAGGGTAGGGTAGGGTAGGTTGGTTTGGTAGGGTAGGTTAGGTTGGTTTGGTAGGGTAGGGTAGGTAGGGTAGGGTAGGTTGGTTTGGTAGGGTAGGTAGGGTGGGTTAGGTTGGTTTGGTAAGTTAGGTTAGGGAGGTTTGGTAGGGTAGGTTGGTTTGGTAGGGTAGGTAGGGTAGGGTAGGTTGGTTTGGTAGGGTAGGTAGGGTGGGTTAGGTTGGTTTGGTAAGTTAGGTTAGGGAGGTTTGGTAGGGTAGGTTGGTTTGTGTTGTTGGTTCAGCCAGGTTAGGCTAGGTTTGCTTAGGTTGTTTTAGGTTCAGCCAGGTTAGGCTAGGTTTGCTTAGGTTGTTTTAGGTTTAGCCAGGTTAGGCTAGGTTTGCTTAGGTTGTTTTAGGTTTAGCCAGGTTAGGCTAGGTTTGTTTTTTAGGTTCAGCCAGGTTAGGCTAGGTTTGTTTTTTTAGGTTCAGCCAGGTTAGGCTAGGTTTTTTTTTTAGGTTGAGCCAGGTTAGGCTAGGTTTTTTTTTTTTAGGTTCAGCCAGGTTAGGCTAGGTTTGTTTGGGTTGTTTTAGGTTCAACCAGGTTAGGGTAGGTTTGTGTTTTAGGTTGTTTTAGGTTCAGCCAGGTTAGGCTGTTTGTTTTTTAGGTTTAGCCAGGTTAGGCTAGGTTTGTTTAGGTTGTTTTAGGTTCAGCCAGGTTAGGCTAGGTTTCTTTGGGTTGTTTTAGGTTCAGCCAGGTTAGGCTATGTTTGTGTTTTAGGTTCAGCCAGGTTAGGCTAGGTTTGTTTTTTAGGTTCAGCCAGGTTAGGCTAGGTTTGTTTTTTAGGTTCAGCCAGGTTAGGCTAGGTTTGTTTTTTAGGTTCAGCCAGGTTAGGCTAGGTTTGTTTTTTAGGTTCAGCCAGGTTAGGCTAGGTTTGTTTTTTAGGTTCAGCCAGGTTAGGCTAGGTTTGTGTTTTAGGTTGTTTTAGGTTCAGCCAGGTTAGGCTAGGTTTGTTTTTTAGGTTCAGCCAGGTTAGGCTAGGTTTGTTTTTTAGGTTTAGCCAGGTTAGGCTAGGTTTGTTTAGGTTGTTTTAGGTTCAGCCAGGTTAGGCTAGGTTTGCTTTTTAGGTTCAGCCAGGTTAGGCTAGGTTTTTTTTTTTAGGTTCAGCCAGGTTAGGCTAGGTTTGTTTTTTAGGTTCAGCCTGGTTAGGCTAGGTTTGTGTTTTAGGTTGTTTTAGGTTCAGCCAGGTTAGGCTAGGTTTGTTTTTTAGGTTCAGCCAGGTTAGGCTAGGTTTGTTTTTTAGGTTCAGCCAGGTTAGGCTAGGTTTGTTTTTTAGGTTCAGCCAGGTTAGGCTAGGTTTGTTTTTTAGGTTTAGCCAGGTTAGGCTAGGTTTGTTTTTTTAGGTTTAGCCAGGTTAGGCTAGGTTTGTTTTTTAGGTTTAGCCAGGTTAGGCTAGGTTTGTTTAGGTTGTTTTAGGTTCAGCCAGGTTAGGCTAGGTTTGCTTTTTAGGTTTAGCCAGGTTAGGCTAGGTTTGTTTAGGTTGTGTAAAAAATTTAATTCACTGGATTTAAAACTATTGTATCAGAAATAAAACAAAAAAAGGGTAACTAACTTCTCGACTGCCCACCCGGGGGCGCCATATTGAAAAATTTATTATTTAGCTTTTATTTTATTTAGCTTGAGAGAGATTATTTTGATTTAGGTGTAGTATTAAGGTTAAGTTTACTTTAAATAGACTTGGTAATTATAGAAATAATAATGGCCTATTTAGACACTGTCAACACAGCTACAGACTTTTTCACTGTAGGTTGCAGTGGTTTTCAGGTTAAATTTGGTCAGCAGCCAGATTACTAACTATGGTGAAGCTAAATTCATCAAAATTAATTTAGACTTACCAAAAATGAAGTTGCCAGTTGAACGTTACCCTTTCAGTTTCTAACTGATTCATAAGTTTCATTTAGTTTCCAGGTTTTTAATTTTCGTTGTTAAGTTTTACAGTAGGTTATTATTTAACACACTGCTAGGTTATTTATTTGTAGGGGCTATTTCCCAGACCTAGGGTTTGCAGGTTAAGTTAGGCTAGGGCTGGATTGCCCTTAAGTTTTTGGTTTTAAAGGTTTAAGGTTTAGAAGGTTTTATTTAAGTTAAGTTAGGGCTATATTGCCTTTAGGTTTTAATAGGGGCTATAACAGCCATTTAATTATTGAGTTAGGGCCGTTGTAGCCCGGTTCGAGTTTCGTCTAGGTACCTAGTTTTTCTCTTACCTTAGTTATTTTCTTTAACTTACTTACACCTAGTTCTGATAGGCCTCTATTTAGTTAAACATAGTTTTTGATTAATTGCAGTGGTTATTAATTAAGGATAAGGTTTAATTAAAGGTTATTAGGTTAGAAGGTTGACTCAGTTTCCCGGTTTGGGTAACCACGAGCATTTTAAATTTTGTTGAGAAAAAAGGGCCCGCTTCATGCGGTCAAAAATTTTCAAGACTGGCCAAAGCTCCATTTGTCTTTGTCCCAGAAACTTTTTTTTTCCTTCTTTTTGTTAATTAGGGAAACCCAACTTCACTAGTTGGTTAGAAACGAGGGTTTTTATTTTTATTTATTTGGTTTATATTTTATTTGGAAATATATGCGGTTATTTCTAACCACTTTTTTCAACACTGATGGAGAATGTAGGCATGACAGTCAAAAGACTTTCCCAGACAAGATGGAGTGCTCATTATGACGCTGTGAAACCAGTGAAGGCAAATTTTGAAAAGCCTTGAAGTACTGTGCGATCCCAAAGAAAATGTGGACACAAGAGGATCAGCTCAGATATTGCTGTCTGCTGTATGTGATTTCTCTTTTTTGAGTTACCTTTCTTTCTGGTGTGAAGTCCTGGAAGAAATTAATCTCACACAAAAGTATTTGCAAACAGTTGGAATCAGCCTTGAAAAGTGCATTGTGAAGCTCCAAGCTCTAAAACTGTTTCTTGAAGATCAGCGCAATGAAATTGTGGAGAGGGTCATCCATTATGCAACTACAAAGTGTGAGGAAATGGACATTTCTATGGAGAGAAGAGGGAGAGTAAAGCTCCGAAAAATGATGCCAGGAGAGATGGCAAAGGATGCTGGTCTCACATTGCAAGAGGAAGTAAAAAGGGTATGTTTGAATGGCTTGATCGCTTTCATCAAGAATTGGAGATTCGTTCTAAGGCAATGGATCAAATTCTGTCAATCTTCGCTGTTATTCAGCCAAACACTTTGGTTGTTCCAACAGAAGAACTTCGGAAGTATATTCCAAATTTGACTCAGATTTTCGATGAATTCTCTGATGAAGATATCAGTGTGGAAATTGGACAACTTCGGAGGCATTTGGAAGCTGCCAAAATCAGCGTTGAAGAGGCAAAGAAATGGACAGCATTGCAGTTTCTGGAGTTTATTGTGAAATGGGATTTTTGTGAATCTTTGCCAAGCTTGTCACTGTGTTTGAGATTCTTTTTGACTGTCTGTGTGTCTATTGCTTCCTGCTTCATGTGAAAGAGGTTTTTCCAAATTGAAATTGATAAAAAATTTCTTTTGCTCGACCATAAGTCAGACAAGATTGACAAATCTGGCTTTACTTTCAATTGAACATGAATATGCAAAGAAGGCGAATTTTGATGAGGTCATTGATCAATTTGAAGAAATTAAGGCTCGAAAGCAGAGACTATGAATCCTCTCTATTTCCCTTCGAAGAATAGGCTGAGCGTTGAGACTGGATTTCCTGTTTTTTGTATAAAATAAAATGCAGTATTACCTGTTCACTAAATTTTTAATGTCCTGCATTTTTCTTATTTCCAATTTGCTTATGACAGTACTGTACTTTTTAAAAATCTACTTGCAAACATAATATATTTTTCTGTTTAAATTTTAAAATTATTTATGGGGGGTGCCAAATACTTTAAGTACGCCCCTGGGGTGGGGTAACACAGTCAAGGGCATTTTTGTGATGGCCTCTCTTGTTTGCAAACTGTTGTGTGGTCTTGCGTTATCGTGCGTTATCTTGCGTTTTCTCTCCGGTCGAACTCGCTTTATACGTCTCTGGAGGCTCTGTAGGGTAGCAATATATGCCTCCGAGTTGATTGTTTGTCCTTTCTTCATAATGTTCTCCAGAATCACCCCTTTCATGTCCCAGAAGATGATGGCCATAACCTTTCCTGCAGAGGGAGCCATTTTGAGCTTTTTCTTGCGTGGGGAGTCTGCGTGATGCTACTCCATGGATTGGCGTTTTGTTTCAGGTACAAAGTGGTGCACCAAAGTCTCATTCATCCCCAGTCACAATTCTGTCTCGTATCGAACCAACGACTCAGAAGCAATTTCTTTTCTTTGGGCTTTGTGATCTTCAGTCAGTTGGCGAGGAACAAACCGTGAACACACTTTTGAGTATCCAAGTTGCTGAATTATCATATTCACACTTCCTTCACTAATTCCTAGCTCCAGTGATAGCTCCTTGTATGTGACGCGCCGATTTGATCGAATGATGCTGTTAGCACGTTGCACAGTGTGAGACGTGACAGCCGATGCTGGGCGAGCACTGCGTGGCTCATCATCGAGGCTGGCTCTCACCTGGCTTCGAAATCTCACCTGGGAAGTCTTTTCTGAAATCTCATCCTTTTTAAAGGTTTTTCCTGTAGTTGGTCAGAAACTCTTGGTCTCGCCTGGATGCACGCGCCTACGGATTCCCTTTTCACGTCTTCATTCGGGATCACAATCCTGACAGTTTGTGTGACGTTGTTCTCCTTGGGTTGACTAAGTCTAGAGGCAGAATTCTGTGATGTCTGAAAGTTTAACATTTATTCGAAGATTTCTTCGCAAAGCCTCGATTGTTTTATGCTTCAGGTCTTCACTTTCGCTTTCAGTAGGTTTCTCTGGCACGCTAATTACCAAAACATTTTTATATTGGAAGTGTTGGTGTTCTATTTTCTCTTCCAGTTACTTTTTTTTTATTCTGGAGGGTTTCGGCATTCTCCTTATGCTGAGCGGATTCTTTCTGCAGGAATTCAACCTTCTGGCTGTGGGATCGAACTTGGTCCGTGAGCGTCCGCGTAATCTCATGGAGCTCCTCTATTAAGAAGCTCGAAGAGCTTGCGGTTATCATTGTTTAATCCTGTTAGCAGTTACTGTTGTTCACTGGTGCCTTGCACCACGGCACCACCGCTTGGGGTCCAGCAGTTGGGCATGTCGCTCTGGGTAGAGAAACTGGCACCATCGTTCGTGGCATATTGGTGAGAGGAGTTTGGGCGTTCGCTCCACTTTGACGATAGGTCGGTCGACATACGGGTTTGATGCGTTTATCCATTTTGATTTTGAATTTACTGCAAGATTTCTTATGAAACTGCTACTGTCCTTGTCGTGAGATCAAATTTTATTTATGTACCTTAGTTAATCTTGGTTTTACTTCCGCCCGAAATGTTCATTCTGACGAAGGTCAAGTTTTTTACTCCTCCTTAGACCTACAGCTTAACGTGGAATCCGAGCCATGCTCCACCAGCATCCCGGCGTTTTAACCACTAGGCTACACAGGGTACCCATTTACCTACCAACCAATTTCTTTATTGTGTGGATGAAGAGCTGGGTTTTACTGCGCGCCGCCTGCCGTCACCGGGTCTCAATCCCGGGGCCGATGGATTCGTAGTCAGCGACGCTAACCACTACACTACAGAGGCGCATGTGGGAATGCAACTTTCTTCCGTGTAAGGGCTTTCTCTGCCCTCGTGGACCATTGAACCCGTTTGGGGACCCGGCTGATCTCCTACTTCTATTTCTTTCTTTCTCTTTCACCCATTCTTTCTGGCTTCTCTCTTCTTTTTGGCGTTGGTTTTTGGACCTTGATTTTGACCACTTCCTAGGCCCTTGGGTGTGGGAGGTGGTTGCCCTGCACCCTTGTCGCTTTTCAACTACACCCAAACCCTGTCCCTGCCACCTTTCACCGCGCGTTGGATAAAAGTGGCCGCCTTTCAGGCACAGGGACTGGGTACGGGTGTATCTCCCCTGCGTGACATCTATTGGCGGTGGGACCAAGTGTGCCCACGATTCGCCTTTCCCTTGTTGGAGTCGGTGGTGGCTGGATGCGCGCGGGGGATGAAGTTCTCTTTTTGCTCGCTATGGATACTTCTCCCCCTCGGCTTACGACTACTCCTTCTCTCAACACTCGGGTGGTGGGCAACCAGGCCCTCGAATCCTCTACTACTGGAAGACCGCAACCTGATGGGGTTGACCCCCCTGTGGAAGCGGAACGCTTGCACTCTCCTTTTCCGTTGCCGACCCCAGTCCGTCCCTCGAATATGCCCTTGGACCTACACTCTTTGGGGCATGGGTCTCGCCCCAGCCCACCTCAGCCGCCTTCGGGCAAGTCAAGTTCCACCCAGGACTTGCCCCCAAAACCCGACTTCTTGCTCTCCCTATATGCCCCCCTCACCCGCCCTCCCCACGGAGAGAGCCCCGCGGCGGACGGGGGAGCCGGCATTCACGGCCATCCTATCGACCGTTGAATATCCCAGTCCACTTCGACTCTACAGCCTCCCTCTCCCTTCCAAGTATCCACAAATTCCTGGTGATTCGGCCTACATCTGGGTCCCTTTCGACCAACTCTGAACGGACGTTCCAGGCGATCCGAACCCACAGCAACTCCAGCTGCTATGACGTACGCCCACAGAGGGATGGCTCCCTCCTCGTAAAATCACGCTCAGCCGCAGAGACAAAAGCCCTACTCTCCGTCACTGAGGTCCTTGGATGCTCGGTGTCCGTTTCCCCACACCCTCGCCTGAACCAGAGTCAGGGCACTATTTACGCCACCCGCCTATTGTCGATCGCAGTGAACGAGCTCCTGGAGGACCTCGCACCCCAAGGAGTCACTAAGATTTATCGCTTCACATCCCGACAGGGAGGCACCCCCTCCCCCACCCCACGTCTGCTCCTTACTTTCAATACCTTAATCCCCCCGACCGCATTGTATGGGGTATGGGAGACCGCGCGTCATGCGAGTTTTCTATCCGCCCATACATCCCAGACCCGACCCGTTGCTTTAAATGCAACAAGTTTGGACACGTTAGCTCCGTTTGTCGGCAGCCGCATCAACTGTGTGTTCACTGTGGACAACTCGCTCACCCTGACAGGTGCCCCAACACACCCAAATGCTCCAACTGTGAAGGCACACACCCTCTTCATCCCGCGAATGCCTTTTCTTCAAGTTCGAGAAGGAGGTCCGAGGCCTACAAGTAACGGACTTCCTTAGCCCCCGTGAGGCACGAGACAGGGTGCGGAGTCGGGAGGTGAGGCCGGGGGTGTCTTATGCCGCTGCTCTCGGCTCTATCATCTCGGCACGCCGCCCTGACCTGCCGCCGAAACCCCCCCAGCCACTGCTCCCTGTCCCCCCAAAGAAAATCCTCGCAGGACCCGACGGTCTCCTGTCCCCACCATCCCTCCTCTTCCGCACCTCACCTGCCACGAACCCCCCAGGAGTCTGGGACCAGGACACCCAGGCCCCATCCACCTCAAACCCTGCCTTCCCAGTACTCTCTGCACACGCCGCCCGAAGCCTCCCGCCGGAGCGAGTCGCCAGACCCTCCGGCCTTCCAACGTGTCTCCCTCTCTTCCCCTAGAACCAAGAAGACGGCTCGGACCCTCACACCGCCCACTACGTCTACTATGTCCATCTCTCCCCACCGCAGAAGTCCCACCACTCTACCCCACAGACTCTGACAATAGTTGCTGAAATCCATGACCCGCCCCCTACGACGAGACCCAATCTGAACAATATCCTCTCCCCCGAGGATCCAGTGGATGCGGCCCTGGCGCAGCTGCACGGTGTGACCGAGGGGAGCTCGGCCGCGCCCACGAGTCTCATGGATCTGCCCTTGCCTCCTGGTGCCATTTTCCCCCCTCCACGAGACCACTCTGGTTCACCTCCTTCCACCCCCACAGTACCTACCCCCCAACATCCCCCCCCTCCTTGTCAGCCACCCTGAGTACGCCCTCCCTCCCACCCGCCCGGTCCTTCTGGTACCCCCTGTCGCCACCTAGGGTCCGCCGTGAGACCCGGACAGGGGGGGGCGCCACTTTGGGGTAAGTCCCCCCTCCTGGCCCGACCACAGAAGCCCGCCAAAACACTTCTGACCCTCTCAGCCCACGACGTTCCTCTGTCTGCCGTGATCCACGCCTCCGGTCTCGCTCGGCCGACTCGACCCCGCAACCTCCGCGGGGTTCGACAGGCCGACCGATTCCTTCCCTGGTGAACGGTAGATAGCCAGCCATGCCCGACCCATCCTTCAATTTCGCGAACTCCAGATCTCCCTTCACACTCCAACCTCCTAGCACCTACACCTTTACCCATCCCCCTTCATCAACTAATGGATCCCCGAAAACCACAATAGTCCACTGGAACTGCAGAGGAATATTCGCGAACTATGAAGGCCTTAACTCCTTGATTGCCACTTCCCGTCCGGTGTGTGTCTGTCTCCAGGAGCTAATCCTGGGGACCAGGCCCATGCCCTGCCCTACTGGTTATTCTGCATCGCCACCCCGCCTCCTACCTGCACTCGAAGGGGAGCTGCCATTCTCGTACACCACGCAGTCCCCTTCCAATCTCTCCATCCGGTCCCCGCTACAGGTGATTGCCGCCCGGCTCTCCCTGGATAGACAGTACACCGTCTGCTCAATCTACCTCCCCCCCACGCTCAAGTCTCCCGCGATGACCTGGTGGAAGTCGTACAACTCCCCAGGCCCTTCCTACTACTGGGCGATTTCAATAGTCGCCACCCCTTGTGGGGCGACACACACTCCACCTATATGGCCCCAACCCTGATTCTGTCATGACCGAGCTCTCCTTCGAGTGCCTCAATGATGGCTCTCCTACATTCTACCATGCCACCACCTGCACTCCATCCTGTATAGACCTGTCCCTCGTTTCAACTGATGCCCTCCTAGATTTCACGTGGCAAGTCCTCCGAGGACATGGAAGTGACCATTTCCCCATTCAACTCACGCTCAATCGACCCGACCAGACTGTTCGGGTACCGGTAAGGTGGTTACTACCAACGCGAATTGGGCCCGCTTCCGCGACAACACGTATACAACCCTTACAACTGCCCACTTCCCATCCATCGACGAGTGCATCGCATATTTCGAGTCCGTCGTTCTAGCGGCTGCAAGCACTAGCGTACCACGATCCTCCGCCTACCCCGCGCCCGACGGGTGCCTTGGTGGACCCCGGAGTGCGCGGAGGCCGTGCGCGCCAAGAAGAAGGCAACTCGGCGCTTCTACCGGACGCGACTCCCCATCCATCGCACGGAGATGCAGCGGGCCAGGGCCATCGCCCGCCGCACAATGAAGACAGCGCGCCGAGCCTCTTGGCGTGCCTTTGTGTCCGGCATCACCGCCACCACACCTTCGGCTACCATCTGGAAGAAGGTACGGGGTGTCGAGAGGCGACATGTCCCCTCCCGACCCCCGGACTAACGACGGACTCCTATGTGAGCCCAAGTCGGTGGCAAACCACCTCGCTTCTACCTTCGCCGCCGTTTCTTCCTCTGCAGCCGATTCCGTACCCGCCCCTGACGATAGCCCCTCTCCACCGTCCATAGACAGCACCTACAACCGATTGTTTACCATGCGTGAACTACAGGCGGCACTGGCCTCTCGACGATCCCCTTGTCCCGGTCCGGACGGTATTCCGTACGGCATGATCCAGCACATCCACACTACCTTACAGATTTTCCTGCTAGACCTATACAATCGCATATGGATAGAGGGCGCCTTCCCCTCTAGGTGGAAGGAGGCCCACGTCATCCCTATCCCCAAACCCGGCAAAGATTCCCTGGACCCACAAACTACAGACCAATCGCCCTGACGTGTTGTGCCTGCAAAATCCTCGAAAAAATGGTCGCTACGCGATTATCGTTCGTCCTTGAAAATAGCAATTCCTTCCCGGCTACCCAGTCCGGCTTCAGACAATTCCGCTCCACCACTGATCCCCTCCTGCTTCTCAGCCGAGACATACAGGATGCCTTCGACAATGGACAGTTCGTACTGTCAATTTTTTTCGACATCCAGAAGGCCTATGACACCACCCGTCGAGCAATGATCCTCGGTCAGCTCCGACATCTAGGCCTCGTCGGAGCCATGCCGACCTTCATCAGGGGCTTCCTTTCCTCCCGGACCTTTAAAGTCCGGGTGGGCTCAGTCCTCTCTGACACCTTCGTGCAGGAGGACGGGGTCCCACAGGGAAGCATCCTCAGTGTTCTCTGCTTCTCCGTCGTGATGAACACGGTCTCAAAATGCCTTCCACCCACCATCCGCTCTTCCATTTACGCGGATGACCTTGCGATCTACTTCGCAGGGCGAGAACCGTCCGTCGTTCAACGCAAATGCAGCTCGCCATCTACCGGGTGGAAAGGTGGGCGACGTCGGTGGGTTTCCGCCTCTCCATCCCTAAGTCCAAGTGTATGCTCTTCAGTAGAAGACCCACAACCCTTCCTCTCCTCTGTCACATTATACGGCAGTCCTCTTGAGGTGGTACCCTCCACGCGTTTTCTGGGCATGACCCTAGACCGACGGCTCAATTGGGTTCCCCATCTCAAGCACCTAAAGCAATCCCTTCGACGCCCCCTCGCTCTCCTGGATCACCTCTCCCACACCACATGGGGTGCAGATCGACGCTCTCTTCTTCGCCTTTACACTTCCATAGTACAGTCGAAGCTGGACTATGGTAGTGCAGTTTACGGTTCAGCCTCCAACGCCCGCCTCCGTATTGGACCCGGTACTTAATAGAGGCCTCCGCCTCGCCACCGGTGCTTTCCGCTCCTCCCCAGCCTCCAGCCTCCACGTGGATGCGATCATCTCCCTCTCGCCCTCCGACGGGGTCTACTCCTCATGAGGACATACCTCCGTGCACAGAGGCTACCTTCTTCGCTTCTGGGCACGGCGGTTTCTGAACTACCACCTCAGGGACGGAGCTGGCACTTCACTGAAGTGGTCCGCTCTTTCCTTGATTTTTTCAACATGCCCGCCCCCTCAGTTATCCCCATTTCATACAGTATCTAACCCCCTTGGCTCCTCACCCCTATCAAGTTTTGCAGGGATCTGTGTGCCCTACCGAAGAATACCACGAGCGCCACGATATACAGGTCACTCTTCCGCGAACACGCAACCCAACACCCGGACGCAGTCGCCATTTATACGGATGGTTCCCGCTCGGAAGCTGGTGTGGCCTCCTCAGCGGTGATTCTGTCCCAGCCACTTTCCCGGGGCGTCAGCCTGCCCCGCGAGGCCTCCGTTTTTTTGGCGGAACTTTTCGCGATTACAGAGGCCCTCGACATTGTGCGCACCCACTCTGCTAGCAACTTCGTCATTTATTCAGATTCGCAAAGCGCACTTCTCTCCCTGCTCACTGCCGGCCTCCTCCCGACCCCTCCCCTTCTCCGACTTCTTCCCGACTCTCCGCTCCATATGGCAACAGGAATGGGACCAGGCCACACAAAATAAACTCCACATGATCAAGCCACAAATAGGATACTGGGCCTCCTCATTCCACCGATCCCGCCATAAAGAAGTAACTCTAGCCCACCTCCGCCTAGGCCACACCCGCATCACCCACGGACACCTTATTGTTAGAAAATCTAGAAGAGGAAGAACCATTGTTGTCCCAAGGCGATATGATGACTAAGCTGATTGATGCAGCATTGCTTGTATATATTAAGTTAAGGTGTATATATATCCATCTCATAATTGTAAGGTTAGTGAAAAATTCACTTAATTTAGAGCTAGCATTTTTGGGCTCTTGTGGCATCAGTGTTTGGGACTCTGGTGGCATCATTTTGGGGCGCTGTGCGTCCTTTCTACTCGTTTGTGGGATGTCGTACGTACAGGGTGTGGTCTGATAGAGAGCTCTCTTGCAATTCAGTTTGGTTGTTTAGATACAAGATTGTTGCATCATGCAATAGTCCAGGTTGCGTTGTTGTTGCAAGGTTGGGAAAGAAGACCATAAATAGTACCCCTTTTGTTTTTTATATTAAATTCATGTAACTAAGGTCTAAGGTAGGCCCGCATCGAGTCAGCAACCCTGAGGTAGGACCTAATAGGATCTCAAATCCGTAAGTTTTAATTTTAGCTTAACTTGGGCTGTAGGTAGAACTGGCCCTTTAGAATTTGGCCGTTCACGGCTCAGCTGGGATTTTGAACCCAACAAATAAAAAAATAACATGGTCCTTCGAACCGGATTCTACCCCAAGACTGAGTCAGTGACTATTTTCGGCAAAGTTCTGATTGTGCAAATTGTAGCCCAAGTTAGGCCTAGACGGGTTGAGTATTATTGAGTTAAGGTCCCAGGGTAGAAAGTTGGTCGCCCAATTGCGAAACTTGGCCAGTCGTCTGTCGTCGTTTTTGGCCTACATTTTACCGGTTTGGTTAATTTTGGGTTATTATTGAATTAAGGTCCCAGGGTAGAAAGTTTGGTCGCCCAATTGCGAAACTTGGCCAGTCGTCTGTCCTTGTTTTTGGCCTACATTTTACCGGTTTGGTTAATTTTGGGTTATTATTGAATTAAGGTCCCAGGGTAGAAAGTTTGGTTGCCCAATTGCGAAACTTGGCCAATCGTCTGTTGTTGTTTTTGGCCTACATTTTACCGGTTTGGTTAATTTTGGGTTATTATTGAATTAAGGTCCCAGGGTAGAAAGTTTGGTTGCCCAATTGCGAAACTTGGCCAGTCGTCTGTCGTTGTTTTGGCCTACATTTTACCGGTTTGGTTAATTTTGGGTTATTATTGAATTAAGGTCCTGGGGTGGAAAATTTGGTATTCCATACTGGTGTTTGGTTAGTACCCCACCCAGCAATTCAGTTTATTTGAAAGTAAAATTTGCGTTTGATCAGTTTGGTTAAGTATTTCTGCCAATTCAGCTCATTTGGCATTGAGCCCAATTGTTGTTTGCATTGAAGATGAGTGCATCTGAATTGAACAAATTTATAAAAAGGAGAAGTGCCTACAAAGGTCTAATTACAAAGGTCATTGCCACTATAGATTCTGCCATAGAGCAAGAGGATTTACGCTTAGTGACTGCGCAGCTTTCCATATTAGAAACTAAAAAGGTTGCTCTAAGTGAGGTAAATGTTAAAATTGAGGCTCTTATAGAAGAGGATGAAATAGAAAATAACATAATTTACTTTGAAGAGATTATTGATGATATAATTAAAGTAGGCCTCCGAGCAAAAGAGTTTAGCAGCTCAGTACAGTTAGAGACCAGGTCTAATAATGAAACACAACACTCAACAAATGATGTTTGTGAAGTTAAGGTTAACAGATCTGTAGTTCAATTACCGAGGCTTGTACTCAAACCATTTTCTGGGAGTATTCAGGAATGGCAAGGATGGGCAGACAGTTTTCAATCAGCAGTTCATTCTAGTCAAGTGTTAAGTGCCGTGGAGAAGTTTAATTATTTGCAGTCCCTCTTGGAAGGGGAGGCAGCAAAGACTATAGCAGGATTAGCATTAACAGAGGCTAATTATAATGTGGATTGGGATATATTAAAGAAACGGTTTGGTAAGCCAGAGATCTTAATTAAAAGCCACCTCCGTGCACTTTTAGCTATACCTCCTGTTAATAATCCTAATAGTGTCAAGGAGTTACGGCAGTTATATGATGAATTTGAAATTAGAACTAGGTCCCTGGATAACTTGGGTGTAGGAATGGAAAGGTATGGTATAATGTTGGTTCCTACACTGGAGTCTAAATTGCCTAGAACATTTTCTTTTTTTTTTATTAACTCAATTTGCTTGAATTAAGTAGGGGACACTCTACAGAACATGTGTACATCCCCCTTCAGCAGATGTTAAGTCTTTTAGGCACAGAATTAGCAAGACGAGAGGGAATTGAGTGTGCACAGTGGGATGGTAAACAAGGGGACAAAGGCAGGCACAGCACCAAAGTTTCCACAAAAAGGAATAACCCAGGTACAGTGTCAGCTCTACATGCATCCTCTGAGAATAAATTAAAGGGAATCAAGGAATGCATATTTTGCGAAGGCAACCACAAGTCATATAAATGTGAGGTGGCTGAGGCATTACCCTTTGAGGAGAGAAAGGACAGGGTAACTAAGTCCACAGCATGTTTTAAATGTTTTTTGAAAGGTCACAGAGCAAGGTTTTGTAAGTTTAAAATTTTGTGCAAAAAATGTCATGGTAGGCATCAGCCATTATTGTGTGAACACACTCCTAGTAGGCCTACCCCAGAAGTAGACACATCAGTGGCACATGCCACTGCTATGCAAGGGAGTAAAGGTAAAGGGGGATTATTGCAAACAACTGCAGCCTTATTAATTGGGAATGAGGGAGAAGCTACTGTAAGAGTGTTGTTTGATAGTGGTAGCCAGTGTAGTTTTATTGAGACCAGAATTTCCAGAAAATTGAAGTTTAAAGAACTTAAGAGGGAAAATTTAAGAATTTCTGGGTTTGGGGGTTCCGTTCAAAACCGAACCAAATTTAAGAAGGTAGAAGTTCTGGTTAAAGGGTTGTTACCGCAAAGTCCCACTATCAAGGTCCAAGCTGTAGAGATTGAGGAACTTTGTGCTCCAGTCACTACTTGTTTAGATATGGCATGTGTCCAAGAATTGCAAGTTAAAGGAATTAATTTGGGCAATAATAGTTTGAAAGAACAGAAGATATTAGTCTTTTGATTGGAGCTGACTATTATTGGGACTTCATCACTGGTAATATTGTCCGCACATCTCGAGGCCCGGTAGCTATTGAAAGTAAGCTAGGCTGGATGCTACATGGTAGTTATTGCAATGAAATGGAAGTTAAGGTTCTTTTTGTTAAGATTGAGGAGAACAGCCATGGTCTGGAAAGGCATTTGAAAGCGTTTTGGGAACTTGAATCTATTGGCATAAAGGACAAACAGGCAAGTACAGTGAACAATGATGTTTTAGAGCAATTTGAAAAAGGGATTGGGTTTAGAGATGGTTGCTATGAAGTTGGCCTACCATGGAAGGATTCTTGCAAACCCGGTTCAAACCTTCAGCTAGCTAATCGGAGGTTGGAGACTTCATTGTACAGGCTAAGAAAAAATGAGGAGTTGTTAATTGAATACAATGAGGCCATCCTAAGTTATGTAAGGGAGGGCTATGCTGAAAGGGTGCAAGGTGAGCTGGTGAGCCAGGAGGCACATTATCTGCCACACCATGCAGTGGTACGGCGAGACAAAACTACCACCAAACTGAGGGTAGTTTTTGATGGCTCAGCCAAACACAAAGGTGGTGTGTCCTTGAATGACTGTTTGGATGCTGGGCCAAATTTAAATGCAGATTTATTTTCCTTGTTACTGAGATTCAGGTTTGGTAGAGTAGCATTGACTGCAGATGTGAAGCAAGCCTTTTTGCGGATAAAGTTAAACCAGAGGACAGAGATGCAGTAAGGTATCTGTGGGTGGATACGAAAGACTTGTTGGAAAATGAACCTAAGGTTCAAGCATATAGAATGAAGTCAGTGTTGTTTGGCCTCAGCTCTAGTCCATTTCTGTTGGCAGCTACTATGCAGTACCATTTTAAGAAACATTCTGAAGTCTATCCTAACACTATTGAACACTAAGGAAAATTTTTATGTTGATGATTTGCTGTGTTCCGTGGATAATACAGAAATGGCTAAACAGATATTCATGGAGGCTAGAGCTATAATGAGGGAGGCTGGGATGGAGCTTAGAAAATGGCAGACCAATCATTCGCAATTACAAGAGTTTATGAGTCATTCCTGTGTAGTACCTGATGCAGCAGAAAGTATTGAGGATTCTGGTATTAAGGAGTTGTGGGCAATAGACGCAAAGGTGCTAGGCATTGTTTGGCAGCAAGATGATGATTTGTTTACCTTCAATGGGAAATCTTTAGTAGAGCTGGCTGAGAATGAGACAAGGTGGACAAAACGTACAGCTCTTAGTTTGGCTTCAAAGGTCTTTGATCCTCTTGGATTCCTGGCTCCATTTGTGATAAAGTAAAAAATTTGGTTTCAGAGCCTCTGG
This sequence comes from Bathynomus jamesi, assembly GCA_023014485.1. Taxonomy (NCBI): domain Eukaryota; kingdom Metazoa; phylum Arthropoda; class Malacostraca; order Isopoda; family Cirolanidae; genus Bathynomus; species Bathynomus jamesi. The sequence continues at coordinate 2,397,993 of JAJOZX010000012.1, read as the reverse complement.
GAAATTGGACTTGGTTGGGACCAAGAGTTACCTGATCATATGGTGGTAAGGTGGAAATATTGGTTCAAAGAATTGGCACATCTTGGAGACATTGAAATCCCAAGATGGTACTTTGGAGAGTTGAACAATAGTCCAGACAATTTGGAGCTGCCCATCTTTTGTGATGCAAGTGAGGAAGCCTATGCAACTTGTATTTATATAAGAGGCGCATTGCAAGAGGAAGTAAGTTGCAGGTTGGTTGCTGCAAAGAGCAGAGTAGCACCTTTGAAAAGGCTTTCTGTTCCAAGGTTGGAATTGATGGGTGCAGTTATTGCTAGTCGGCTTGCAGTTATAGTGGAAAAGTCTTTGGCCCTCTCTGAAATTCCAAGCTATTATTGGACAGACTCCACTATAGTTTGGCACTGGTTAAGAAGCCAGGCAAGGAAATGGAAACCATTTGTTGCCAATAGGGTGGAGGAAATTCAAGCGCACACAGATCCCAAGCAATGGAAGCATTGTCCAGGCACCCAAAACCCTGTTGATTTACCAACACGAGGAATTTCAGTGAAAGATCTTGCACAGTCAAGTTTGTGGTGGAATGGGCCGGAGTGGCTAAAACTTGGAAGTGAAAACTGGCCTTCTAATCAGCCTATTGTAGGAGAATGCCAGGCTGAAGAAGCATGGGTGAGTGAGGTGAGAAAATGCGCTGTGAACAGTTGTCAAGTTATGCAGCAGGACCCCATATTGAGGCTTGAGGACATTAGCAGTCTGAAAAGATTGTTAAGAGTGACAGCATGGGTATATAGATTTACCAACAACATTAAGGGAGAAACAAGAAGGGAAGGAATTCTGAACAGTAATGAGATTCAGCAAGCCAGGAAATACTGGGTGGTATATATGCAGAATGAAAAATTTGGTGGAGAGAGAATTGCTCACCAGCCATCCATTACAGGTTCTACAAACACATTCTGCGCTCAAGGGTTTGGATGTGTTTTTGGATCAGGATTTATTGAGAGTAGGAGGTAGACTACAGTTTTCTGGGCTTCCAGAGGAGAAAAGACATCCAATTTTGCTACCTTCTGGGGGGCACTTTGTGGGCCTTTTGATCCTGGATACTCATCATAAGCTGTTACATGCTGGAGTTAGAGAAGTGATAATAGAGATTAGACAACAATTTTGGATTCCCAAAATTAGACAAGTAGTAAAAAAGGTCTTGCATAAATGTGTGGTTTGTAAGCGTTGGAGTGCAAAGCCTTATTATGAAAAGGTGGCTCCACTTCCAAGAGAACGGTGTGTCTATACTGCCCCATTTGATGTAGTGGGAGTAGACTTTGCAGGGCCAGTCTGTGTGTATGAGCGAGGGGAGTCTAACAAAGGTTATATATGTCTTTTCACCTGTGCTACCACCAGAGCAATCCATTTGGAGTTGGTAAGCAACTTAAGTAGTGATGTATTTCTTTTGGCCTTTAAAAGGTTTGTGAACAGAAGGGGTTTCCCAAATAAAATCATATCGGATAATGCAAAAACCTTCAAAAAGGCTGCAAAGGAACTCCAAGAAATTTGGTCCTTGCTAAAAGAGGAAGGATTCCAATCCTACTTTTCACACCAAGGGGTACAGTGGGAGTTTATTGTTGAGAGAGCACCATGGTGGGGAGGATTTTGGGAAAGGCTAGTGAGCAAAGAAGAATTCTGCACTGTTTTATGTGAAGTAGAAGCAATGGTGAACAGTAGGCCTATCACTTTTGTTTACAACAGTAGGCAGGATGCAGAGCCATTGACACCAAATCATTTTCTTTGTGGTAAACGATTAACATCAAGCCCCAGTGTGCCAGAAGACTTGCAGCCTATCCAGAGCACTCAAGGAGAGTTAACCAGACGGTTCAGGTACCTTGAAGAGCTACAAGATCAGTTATGGAAGAGGTGGCAGATGGAATACTTGCCAGAACTCAATTATTACCCATCAGGCAAGGTAAAGGGCTCCAATGCAAATTGTATCAAGGTGGGAGAAGTGGTAATGATTGGGGATGAAAGACCAAGACAATGCTGGAAGCTTGGCATAATTGAAGAGTTGTTTGTTGGCAAAGACAATTTAGTTAGGTCTGCACTGGTAAAGACTTCAGGAGGAAAATTAGAGAGACCTATACAAAAACTCTATGCTTTAGAAATCAGCAAAAACACAGATAGTCAAGATGAAACATTTGAGTTACAGCCTCATGGAGAAGGCTTGGCTAACCTTGCAGAAGGTAACGACAACAATGCCTCTTCGGTGGGGAGTGTTAGAAAATCTAGAAGAGGAAGAACCATTGTTGTCCCAAGGCGATATGATGACTAAGCTGATTGATGCAGCATTGCTTGTATATATTAAGTTAAGGTGTATATATATCCATCTCATAATTGTAAGGTTAGTGAAAAATTCACTTAATTCAGAGCTAGCATTTTTGGGCTCTTGTGGCATGTGTTTTGGACTCTGGTGGCATCATTTTGGGGCGCTGCGCGTCCTTTCTACTCGTTTGTGGGATGTCGTACGTACAGGGTGTGGTCTGATAGAGAGCTCTCTTGCAATTCAGTTTGGTTGTTTAGATACAAGATTGTTGCATCGTGCAATAGTCCAGGTTGTGTTGTTGTTGCAAGGTTGGGAAAGAAGACCATAAATAGTACCCCTTTTGTTTTTTATATTAAATTCATGTAACTAAGGTCTAAGGTAGGCCCGCATCGAGTCAGCAACCCTGAGGTAGGACCTAATAGGATCTCAAATCCGTAAGTTTTAATTTTGGCTTAACTTGGGCTGTAGATAGAACTGGCCCTTTAGAATTTGGCCGTTCACGGCTCAGCTGGGATTTTGAACCCAACAAATAAATAAAATAACACTTATGGCGAAATCGCCAGCCCCGCTTTGCTCTACCTGCCATGCCCCTATCACTGTCATACAGCTCCTGGTGGAATGCCCAAAGCTGTCCGCTCTTCGTCGCAGGTGCTTCCCTCACTCGGCCGAAAATCCCATACCCGACCGTCTACGATCCATACTCGCCGAAGGCCCCCATTTTTCAACAGAAGCGATTTTCTTCTTCCTCACTCACTCCCATCTGCTCCATCGCATCTAAGACCATACCCCTCCTACCAACTATCCAGCAACTGACCCTTACTCACCCCCCTAGTCTACCACCACCCACCCATTGCCTCGCCGAGATATGTACCGCTTTCTATAGGTACGAATCGGCGGTAAATTAGAGAAAGAAAAAAAAAATATATATATATACAGGGTGGCGCAAAAGTCGCGCATCATAGAAATTTTCAGTGTTGACTAGTTTTTTTCTTTCAGGTAGGGGATGGCTGCGAAATTAACAATAGACGAGAGAGGGTGAGCTTGGTTTTAATGTATGGAATACCAGGTACAACAAATCGAGGAATTGGTACAGAACTTAAATTCTGTACTGATTCATCGATTTGTAGTGCCTGGTATTCCATGCATTAAAACCAAGCTCACCCTCTCGTCTATTGTTAATTTCGCAGCCATCCCATACCTAAAAGCAAAAAAAAATAATATATAATCAACACTGAAAATTCCTATGATGCGCGACTTTTGTGCCACCCTATATATATATATATATATATATATATATATAAATAATGTAAATCAGGTAATTTAGATCGTGTCTAGAACACTGGGGTTAGTTTTACATGCAGATGAGAGAAAGCAGCAAGATCTGAACTTTCACGAGCAAACAGAAACATGTCTTTCCTCGGTGAAGGTCACAACAATGTTTTCGTTTGATTATATTGTTTAGCCTCCGTTGCAACATCTAAGGTCAAATGACAGAGGTGACCTACAGTTTTACGTGAGGTCTGTGGGGCAGAAACAAAATATGTAGGAATTTAATTTGGTGAGATAAATCTTATCTTAATGCAAAAATGATTACAAGTATCCGGAATGTGCGTGAATAAGCGGGACAAACTTTGTTTGCAAAAACGAACCTGTACACATGACATGACTTACTGTAACCTTTCAAAAGTTACAACTGGAGGAGGAAGGTGTTAGTTCGATCCTTGATGCCCTCCAAGCATTTATTCTTTAATTATGAGGAATAAAAAACATTCGTATACTTTATCTTTTATTTATTATATATATATATATATATATATATATATATATATATTATATATATATGTATATGTATATACTTTTTGTAATAAAAGGCTTGCATACTTGCAAATCATTAAGGTTTTCAGGATAATGTACAAAAGTGTTCTGACTTAAACTTACCTTCGAAACGACAACGTCACAAAAGGTATACAGTATTAATACCACTATATATAAAAAAATCATTGTACGTTTTCTTTCAATAAGAACATCAATTATGCCCAAGTTTAAATATTTCTAAACATAAGACAATAATTTTGAAACTACCTATCTCATCCATTTCACAATATTACATTAAAGGATTATTTTGCAGTTCTCTTTATTGGTAACTATAATGTGAACAATGACACGAACGAGATGGACTACATGTAGTGAATATCAGCGAATGTATTTACAAAATAATTATTATAATAGTAATTTAAGTACATTTATCTCTACTCGTAATCACAGTACAGTGGAAAAATAAGAATTTTGTTTTAATGGTTACAGTGCCTTTTGCGAAGTAAACGTATCCCTATTTAATTCGCAATTAATTCAGTCGAAATATGTCCACCTCTATTTTCTTTAATTTCGTATCAATTTGGACTTCGGCATAAATCCCGAATTTACTTTTCATTTCAATTACAGAAGCAACTTGGAATAACACATAGATTAAAATCGCTATTCAAAGGAACACCAAAAAGGAGTAAGATCAATTTCGGGAAAACACTATTAAATCGCACTTGTATTTCAACACATTCGCACTGATATATATATATATATATATATATATATAACAACATCTCTAAATTTAATGAAAATGTTATTTTTAACAAGAATTTTACTGGATGGAGAGAAACTTTTAAGGAATGTCCCTTTTCGCCTGAGTAAATTTAAGGAATTTCACAACAAATCGTTTGTAGAACACTCCATAATGGTTTAACGTTTCTTGGTTTCTCTTTACCTCTATTTATTTTCAGATATTTTCGTGTTTCTCGGCGAGATTAACGTCAGGGCTTTGAAGTGGCTTCAATCATAGCTCTCCAAACACCCGTTTTTTTCATCAGATAATTCTCGTTCATTATTTAGAATAGATCATCATCATGCGCAAATATGAAGTTTTGTCCAATTAGGCGACGTCCATTGGGCAGGGCTTGTCCGCTCAACCTGTTAGAATAATTAAATTAAAATTGGTGGGGAGGGGAGTATTACAACAGTTTTCACAATATCGCCAACTTTGTTATCGAAGATACATCCCTAGATGATTAAAGATGCACCTCCACGCTTGAGGATGTTAATGACACCCAACCACTTGAACGCCTCGCGGTCACGTCTCCTTACAAACATTCTTCTAGAATTGTCAGAAAGCTCACTTTTGGTTCTTCGGTCGAAAGTACAATTTTTTTTCATTCGTCTCTTCGATATTTGAGTTTTCTTTTTCGTGTTAATGTTGCTTAGTTTAGGTTTTGTAGCTGCTACTTTCATTTTAACACTTCAAATTCTTCCGATCAGCTTTTTGGTAATTCCATAAATGTTTGTAAGGAGACGTGACCACGAGACGTTCAAGTAGGAGGGTGTCTTTAACACCCTCAAACGTGGAGGTGGATCTATAATCATTTAGGGACGTATCTCCGATAACGTCGCCTAATTGGACAGAACTTCGTATTTGCGCGTGATGATGATCTAAAATACACCCAGAATGAACGAGAATTATCTGATGAAAAAAAACGGGTGTTTGGAGAGCTAATATATGATTAAAGCCACCTCAAAGCCCTGACGTTAATCTCGCCCGGAAACAAACGAAAATATCTGAAAATAAATAGAGATAAAGAGAAACCAAGAACGTTAAACCATTATGGAGTGTTCTACAAACGATTTGTTGCAAAATTCCTTAAGTTTACTAAGGCGAAGGGCGAATATACAAAATATTGATTATATAAACTTGTTTCGTAGAAATTTATTTTGTAACATATTATTCGTATACAAAAAAACATCTCTCTTCATTCAATAGAATTCTTATAAAAAATAACATTTTCATTAAATTCAAAGAGGTTCTCAATTTTATATATATATATATATATATATATATCACTTCAGTCTTGAAGAGTACTTTAATTTTTCACGTGAACCACAACTTAGTGAATAAAATACGGTACACTACACAGAAATGCAAAACCCAATTTTGGACGTGTTCCACTACTCTGCAATTTTTCATCATTAAAGCAACAATAATAATTCCAAAAAACAATATGAAGCGAAGTTTTCTTACAATCATTCCGAACTTCATCTTTCGAGATAATAATAATAATATTTGACAAAACAAACTTCAAAAGAGTTTCTAAAATCATTTATAATTGGTATTCACAAATTTTGTTTAAATGGTAACACACTATAACCAATTTATGTAATGTACGACTATACTTCGTACACTCACCCTATCATATATATATATATAAAAAAGCATTTATAAAAGACGAAAAGTAAAGATAAAATACTATAATACATGATGAAATTTAATTTACAAAATCACTTGGAAGTTCTATTTCATATTAAGACTCAATTTTTAGAAAGTACAACCATGGCACGTGCGTTTTATGTACACTCCCACTTCACTTCATTAAGGTCCTTCGCGAGAAGAACAGGATGCAAATGGTTTATTTAAAATGGGCTAACGGATAACATGTTTACTGAATGGAAGTACGCAATAAACCCATATCGATCGATGACTAAAAATTTCTTAACATCCTTCATTCTAATTAGAAGCGCTTTCACCCCAAAAATTTAAATTCACTCATTAAAATTCAGCAAATAAATAGGAAAATTGCTTTCACTCTAAAACGGTTCCATCTTTTCTCGTTTCAAGTTTCAGACTAAAATTAGGTTCAATTTATTGAGATTCTTCGATTTGCTCTCTTTCTCCGATTTGCTCTTTTCTCCGTATGTATACATACATACATACATACATACATATATATATATATTATATATATATATATATATATATATATATATATATATATATATATATATATATATATACACACACACACCAACTCCTATCTCTAAGAAAATGGTTAAATTTACTAGTTCGAGTAATTTCCGTTGGCATTGCCGGAGGTCATAGGAATAAATTCAATAGAAGAAAAACTCGAACCTATTTTACAATATAAAATGTAAGAAAACTTCAATAAACTTGACTGAGTTTCTACTGAAACAGCGAAAAAATGTTACGGAAAACTTTTTACTTTATATTAATTGTCATATTGCGAAGTTTGAAAACGTTAAAAACGTAATGAAAGCGAAACTTCATTCCTCGGATCATCTTCAGTTCCCAAAAACGGGTTAAATTTAGTTAAAGGACTGGACTCTAAAAGAATTTCATTGTTTACCTTATCAAAATCAGTCTTAACTAGAACTTGCCAACTATTGTACATTATATATAATGCTTACAATTAAAAAACGTAACCATTTCTTATCACAATATCCAACAGGAATTACTTGGGGCTCCACATTACAATTCTATATTGTGTATTATATTATATTAATATTATATATATTAATATTAATTATTTATATAATAATATATTATATATATATATATATATTTATTTATTACTACGAGATACAGAAGATACGTTATAAAAATAAAGGCATTTTAACGCATTTAGCACATAAATTAAGTTTAAACAGGAACAAGAAATGTTACAGCAAAAATACATGCCATTAGAATATGAAATATAAGCTTACATAGACTCATTTATAGCTAAGGAAATCACTGGCTATCTCCAATCTCTTATTTAATGGAAAATATTATACATGAATGTCCATTAATTGTAATTATAACTACTACTATTAATCCAGTAATATTATTATTATAATATATATATATATATTATATATATATATTTACATACTTATACAAAGAAGAGACTATAAGGGCTAATACAGAATTTATATCTGTAACTTCTTAAATTACGTAACATTACATATGGATGAGAGTAAAATGTCGTATTTTTAACTAAGTTGATTAAGAGATCGAAGAATTGATTTTTAAAGAATTTGGAGAATTTCTTGGACTTTTTAAAACCCGATTTGCGATAAGTGTGAAAGTGAAAAAGGCTTAAAAGGTTTAATGGTGCCAATGGGAGGGATTTATTGTCGTGTGATAACATTATTATAATGAAACTATCCAGTGGAATGACAATTATTTCTACTCCTGCCACGAATCAAACGAAGACCAAAGCGAATACTCCGTTTTAGAACGATTACTATCAAAGAAAAATTTTTAGAACGCGCGAATTGTCTACGTACTTTTCGTGAGGCGGGGATTTTGGGGGCGGAGATTTGAGCAGCACATTTCTGAGGTTATGAAAAGGGATATTAAGAAGATGTGATAAGGCACTTTCTTTTTTACTTTGCATAAATTTAGGACGCCACATGACACGTATTACGAAGAGTCATTCTCAACTAAATTTAATACTTTACAATTGAGCAAATTTTTTTTTTTTTTTATGAACGAGAATTTTAATTTAAAATGACTCTTTCACTCCTTCAATCTTTATTAAACGTTTAATTTAATTCATTATTTACAAGTAAAATCAATTACGCGTTAAAAGAGCGAGAAAAACCTCAATTTTTATAATTTCGACAGAAAAGTAAACGGATGCGTACATTGTGCGGTCACTGTGTTTCAAATTGCGACAAAAATTAAAGACTTCAATGAACGGATAAAGCATCAAAAACTCGTCCAAATAAAATTATAACCGTCGAAAACTTTCAATATTTGTGATAATAATAATAAGCAAACGAACGAAAATAAACATTCTAAAAAATTAAATGAAACTGGTGTAAAATCTCAATTTGATCAAAAGAAATACTTGAAAATCATCGAAAAGCCAAAAACATGACAATTTCAGTGCTCTTTTTTTAATGTAGTTTCAGTTATTGGCGACGTTTCACGTATGATCGTAAACAATTTAGTTTGGGAATAACATCAAAAGCACAATTAAATTAGGAAAATAAATAACAGAAAATACTCAAGGAAGTGTGTGTGTATATATATATATATATATATATATATATATATATATATATATATATATATATATATATATATAACCCAAATTTGATAAATTATTGATAAATAGAATAAAAGACCAATTTACTTTCTAGGAAGGTTAGAATTCGGAGGAAGTGTAGACGACTTCTGAGATACATAAGGTTTGTATGCGGACCTTGTTGACTCCCTGCAATTGAACAGTTCAAAAGTTATTCAGTGGTTTCGCCGCCAGGAAGGCTGTCAGTGTTTATATGAACCGTGCATAGAGTTGCCAGGCCTCCGGTTTTGGGTAGGAGCCTCCGGAAATTGAGCTTTGTAAAAATTTCATTAAAAGTAGAATTTGCCTCTTTTCTTACAGATTTTTGGCAAGATAATTATTATTCTAAAAAATGAGGAAGTTTATATATCGGTTTAGCTACATAAACAAATAATGATGAGCTTCGTAGGTAAAATCTCCGGATTTGGAAACCATCTGATCTGGCAACCCTAACCATGCACATTTTCAATGGCTTTTACTATGACAGCAGGTAGTGATTGTTATATAAATTATTATATAATATGCTTTGAAATTGTAGGCAACCACATACCAAGTGTTCTCGCCAGACACACTCAAGTGTAAGTTGTTTTTGTCCTCACCACTCTGCGAGAGAGGTGCTTGCTCCTGCAAAGTAGTAAGGACAAGGACAACTTTGTTCTCGCGTACAAAGCGAAAACACTGTTGGTATGTGGTTGCCTGCAGTTTCAAAATGTCTTATCCCATGTTTATTGCAGTTCTCATATATATATATATATATATATATATATATATATATATATATATATATATATATTAAAACATAGATTACTTAGGTGTCAAAGCATATTTAACACATGGTAACGAACGTGGTTCTTCTTTTAAAGAAACATTTTCTGCATACGAGACCAGAACGCTAACAACTCGATCATCCAGAAGAAAATATTAAAAAAATCTCTACACAGCATGCACTAAGATTCGTTAACCGAGTTCCTGCGCAATCGACGATGCAGGGAGAGCTCCTGTCACGTGACAGCGACACACGTCAGAAATTAATGGAGAATTTATTCCATTCTGTAAAGTTTTGATCTTCCGTGTTTGAGAATGGTCGAGTGGTTTGACTTCTGGTCTTGCGATCTACGACCGTGGGTTCAAAACACCTTGAAACCAAGTATTAAATATCCCAAGCTACAATGGAGAATTTTTATGATTTTTTATTGAGGCAATTCATTGTTTTGCAGCATTACAACACTGGAATTGTCCCTTTGAGCAGACAGGTGGCAGACATCTGTCAATGTATCTCTCAAAATGCAATAAGAAAAAAAAATTTGTACTGCAAAGAGTAAAATGACCGATGAAAAAGCGAGACTTCTCTTTATCTTTCACAGATGAGAAATTGAAACTAAAAAAATTCTCGTCTATTCTTCACTGCCGTTCAGTTACAAATTATGAAGTCAATAAACGAATGTGAGCTAAGGATACGCCTCTAATACATTGACAAGGTATTTTTTTAATGGAAAACATTAGACTAAGAATAAGTGAGTAGTAATCACTTTTCATTTAAATAACTTCACAATAATATAAAAATAACTCGCGTTATTAGTTGCTGCAACATGATTATTCTTCTCTCTAATCCTATTTTTTGCCTGACTTTTGACTCTATTCCATTCATCAGACCTCTTTACTCGAACCTACATCCTCGTCACTGACACTAGGCTCAATCTCAACCTCACTACGACTTAATTAGAATTTCCTGTATTTGGCTCAGTTTCTGGGCTAACTTTTGCATTAAACTCATTAACTACGCAGCATATATCGTATTTAACCATCTAATTCTAAGCAGTTACTGCAAAACCACAAAATATTTGATAACTTCATACCCCCGTACAATTGTTCTATAATTTTCATGCAGGCTATATGATAACAGTCATCACACAACTATCACTACACTATTACGAGCGATAGTGTAGCTTATAGTTGGCAGTGGCTCCGGTGTGGTGTAGCAATTTTTGCCGGTGCGCACCAGTGCTTGGAGCCAGTCCTCGGTGCGCATCGGTGTCTGGCGCAGGCCTTTTGGCGTGAGGAGCTAATGCATCGGAGCTGCTCCGAAAGAAATTATTTTCCTTTTAAGAATAATTATAATTCAATGCGGGTCGTCAAAGTATAATAGACTGGATACAACAGAGTATAGACAAAGTACAACACATTCAGTACACAAATTTGACGCTAAACGAATTTGTCACAATAACCACGGATGATAAAACCCAGTTTTAGTCTGGTATTCTAAAAATATACGTCAAAAGGCGTACGCCTAAGGTGATATATGCAGTATTAACCTATATTTCGTAGTACGCATAAGTGAGGTCTAGGAAAGTTAATCGCCCACAATTCATCGCTCATACATTTCACCACAACACAATTCATCGCCCATACAATTGACCGAACATACATTTTATATACACACTGTTTATTATGTATTTTTGCTCTCGTCATTTTCGTTTAAACTAACGAAAATATCACAACTTAACCTAACCAATCATCAAGGGCGTTCAGTTGACCTAACCGGGCATTTTCCGTTTTATTTTGTTTTTCCGCTTAAAACGGAAAATGTGTTTTTCGTAGGTTGTCCCGATAATAATTAATAGATGAAGACAAAGCATTGGACGTTTTTATCAATTTCGGCGTTATTCTCTCATCCTTAACTTGCCCGAAATGTGATAGTGAGTGCCTAATACGAAAAGATCACAAGATATTTAGGTGAAATAACCAATATTAACCTTTTAGGTTAATTGAATGCCCAGTTAGGTCAAATGTACGCCCTTGATGATTGGCTAGGTTAAGTTGCGATATTTTCGTTAGTTTAAACGAAAATGACGAGAGCAAAAATACATAAACAGTTTGGTAGTCCCGATAATGAATGTACGACAAAAACCCCACAAGAAAAAACCCCATCGACAAAACCCCCGAAATAGGGTAATGCGACAAAACCCACACTATCAACAGGCCAAATCAAACAAAGGAAATACTAGTCGCGTTGTCGCGGATTCATTGGAAAGCATGACTCAAGAAGGAAGACTTGCTATGGGAAAATTAAGTACAGTAAAAAGAAATGTTCAAAGAAAGCGTCAGGAAGGACGACCTCAGCCTCCGTCACCGTCACCTAAGGATCCAGTATCTTTAAATGATTTACAAATTTCAGGTGATTGGGCTATGACTGGTAGAGAAAATACTAAGCCTTTTCTTATTCACGATAGTGGCATTGAAGCCAGGAATCGAGTCATTGTGTTTGCTACAGAAGAATGTATGCATTTAGGTAAGTCCGATATTTGGTTTATGGATCGAACGAAAATATTACGACTTAACCTAACCAATCGTCAATATATATATATATATATATATATATATATATATATATATATATATATATATATATATATATATATATATATATATATATATATATATATATGCTGCAAACCCACAAGGAAAAGAAAAAGAAAAACGATTATAAGGCTACCTAACGAAGGCTGGGGGCCCTGGTTTTGTCGCTGGGTTTTTTTTCGGTGGGTGTTTTGTCGGTGGTTTTTTTTTCGTGTGGGTGTTTTGTCGGTGGTTTTTTTTTCGTGTGGGGGTTTGGTCGGATCTCCCCCGATAATACGTAGGCGATGAATTCCAGATGAATTGTGGGCGATGAATTATCCTGAGCGATGATTTGTGGGCGATGATTTTTCCGGATACCGCATAAGTGATATCTACGGCGTTACGCATTTCCTATTTCCTCGAAACTTGAAACGCTTCCTGGCGGTCCTACTGATCAAAAATACCCATTAGTTAATTTTTACAATATTTTTTAAAACTAAAATGGCAATGTTCAAATTATCTCGTAGAGTACCAACCAACTAAATTGTTTTTCGAGTAACCGGCATAAAATATTCTCGATTCGTCTCCGAGATTTCGCCAAGTGAAAACAAAAAAAATTTAAGAAATTGACCTTGATAAAATATATTGCAAAAATAAGCGTGTTCGTCTTTAAGAAAAGTATATCGTTGTGGCTTTGAGTTTTAAAGAATTTTTTATCAGAAACCTAGTGTGGAATTATCCCCAAAAATAAACCTTTCAAAATATTTTTTCCGGAAGCGAAAATGGTGAACATTTCTGCTCCGATCACCTAACAACTCCAATACTTACCATAGAAAAACGTAAAATCTGCGTAACTGTTGCGGGTGAAGGATGGTCTTGTTCTAACAGCCGCGTACGAGATATCTAATTTGAAATCACCAAAAAATCAATATTTCCAATTATTTTTGCTGCGAGCGAAAATGCAAGAATTTCTGCTAGGTATCTCGAACCCTGATGTTGTAAGACGATATTTGTCGTGAAATTCCTTATTTAAAATATTTCGTCGAATTATATTTCCCCAGCATCTTCGATCTGTCACCAAGGTGATAATATATATTATTACCAAAGAAGGAATTATAGCGTCCATGCTGAAAATTCAGAAGTGTTATGGAGTAAATAGTGTACGTATCCACGTTCGACTTTTGAGAATTTGGCGGTTTAGCATAATTTATATAGGGGCTATTCCGGTCTATGGGCACCAACGAGGTTAGATTAGGTCAGGTTAGGATATTTTAAGCTAGGTTAGGTATGACCAAGGATAATGTAATGTAATAAATCGTCAAATTTTTGACGAACGACAAATATTTTTTGTTTCTATTTATGTTCATAGCTGTTAAATTAAATAAATTAAATTTCTCCTATTCAAAATGTACTGATTATTAATAAAAAGTTTAAAAAAAAAATTAATTTCTCTCATTTCAATGGTGCCCACAGAACGGAAAAAGTCCTTTACATATATATATATAGAGAGAGAGAGAGAGAGAGAGAGAGAGAGAGAGAGAGAGAGAGAGAGAGTTACAAGGAGTTACAAGGAAAAGAAGTACCTCAAAAGGCCTTGCGGCCCATACCGAGGAGGTACCAATGGCAACGGGTGCCAGGGAAAATTTTGTAAAAGTTTATTTTTCTTTCAACTATCCTAGCAGTAGTAGAAAACTGGATAGAAAAGTAGAAGGCTCTCTCCCCACCCTCCGCTCCCTCCCTCCCTGCCAGAGGCAGGTACGGAAAAAGGTTGAAGAAAATACCTTGACCCTGGAAAAGTAGCCAAGGAAATTTTACAGGAAAGTGGAGAATATATAAATAGCTCTATATTTAGCTTGCTCACAGAGACACCGTGCAAGCGAACTCCTGCAGAGTTTTCTTATGTTTTAGTCTTAAACTATGAGAGTATTCAGTACTTTGTCTAGCCTATTTTTAAACACATTTACACTTTGACTGGAAACAACCTCTGAGGGAAGTTGGTTCCAGATATTAACTATTTTATAGGAAAAGAAATTTCCGCAGACTGAGGTCCTAAATGTCTTTACACACTCAAATAGTGTGCAAGATTTCGTCTACCCTTTTCTTGAACTGATCCACAGAGGAACTGTTCACAACTTCCGAAGGTAACCTGTTCCATGTGTCACAGATCTTATACGTAAAGTAATTCCCACACACACTAGTCCTAAACCGTTTCAAATCCAACTTCCAACCATTGTTGCGAGTTGGGTTATCATTTAAACTAAACATACTTCTAAAATCGACATCGTTGAACCCGCGTAAGAGCTTGAAAACCTCGATCAGTTGACCGCGCAGCCTCCGAGTTTCAAGCGAAAACAAGTTCAGGGCGCGTAACCGTCGATTGTAGCCCATATGCCTAACGGAAGGGATTAACTTTGTGGCCCTCGCCTGCACTCGCTCCAGCCTCTCAATATCTTTCCTGAGGGTGGGCGACCAGAACTGCACAGCATACTCCAGGTGCGGCCGAACAAGGGAATTGTACAGTGAGAGCACAATCTCCTTGTTCCGAAACTGAAATTGCCTCCTGATATAACCCAATAGTTTCTGGGCTTTCTTTTCCACCTCTACACACTGTTTCGTAAACTTAAGGTCGCTGCTAATTAGCACACCCAAGTCCTTTTCTAAATCAGTCACCTCGATATTACTACCCAACATCGAGTAGTCCGACTTGGGATTGGCGTAGCCAATGTGCATCACTTTGCATTTACCCAAGTTAAACGGCATTTGCCATTTTTCGGACCACTCTCCTATCCTACCTAGGTCCGCACGCAGTTCCTCGATCGCTTCGGGCGTCCCAACATTGGTGTCATCAGCGAATTTGGCGATCCGACTGACGATGCCACCGTCGATATCATTTATGTAAATGATAAACAACAGCGGCCCCAAAACGGAACCCTGAGGAACCCCACTAGTGACCGAGGCCCAACCCGAACTAGCCCCTTTAATTACCACCCTCTGCCGCCTATTCCTCAGCCAGTTTTCAATCCACCTACCTATTTCCCCACCGATACCCAGCGCGCGCACTTTCGCCGTTAGCCGGCGGTGAGGTACCTTATCAAAGGCTTTCTGAAAGTCGAGATAAAGTATATCAATAGCCCTACTCTTATCGTACTCACTCAACATGACGTGGAAAAACTCGAGCAAGTTGGTGAGACACGACCTATGCCGTCTAAACCCATGTTGGGAGTCCCCAAGAAGCTTGTAGGAATCCAGATGGTCAACGATCCTATCAGCTATTATCCCTTCTAATAATTTACCTACAACTGAAGTGAGACTAATGGGACGATAGTTCCCTGGACTTTCGTGATCCCCTTTCTTAAAGATAGGGGTCACGTTGGCTTCCCTCCAGTCACCAGGCACCTGGCCCATCTCCAACGATTTGTTGAAGACTGTAGCCAGGTGGGGAGCCACCTGGTCGCGCACTTCTCGCAACACTCTGGGGAGAAACTGGTCTGGCCCAGGAGCCTTAAACGCGCTCAGTTTGTCTATTCTATCGGCAACGACTGTCGCGGTACATCTAACACTATCCAGGCCAGCACCTTCGTGCCTCACGCCTGGCTCGGGGATGACGCGGGTATCCTCCCTGGTGAACACTCCCGCAAAGTACTCATTAAGCACATTAGCGATGTCCGCGTCGGAGGTCCGCAGAACGCCGCTTCCGTCCTTTAACTGAAGGGCTTAACTGGGCTTAACTGAATGGGCTTTCTACTATTAACATAACTGAAGAATTCCTTAGGGTTCTCCTTGCAGAGGCTTGCCACCCGTAGTTCTTCGTTACGTTTCGCTAGCCTAACCTTCGCCTTCACTTCCCTACACAGGCGGACATACGCTTCAGTTTTCTCGTGGGAACGATTGGCCTTCGCCCTCCTATACACTACTTTCCTATTTCGGATAGCCGAAGCGATGTCACGATTGAACCACTTAGGCTGCGTTGAAGCAGGGGTGACCGGTTTTGAGGGTATGGCAGCAGACTGCAGCACCATAAACTCGTCCCGGAATGCACTCCACACTCCCTCAACATCGCCGCCAACCTCTAACCCCATCTCTCCTACGCTATCCCTGAGGCTAACAAAGTTCGCCCGCCGGAGATCGAGCTTACTGCCTCTCGAGTTACTACGCTTCACCCGAGGGACGCACACACGGAACCTAATAAGACCGTGATCACTCCCGCCCAATGATTCGTCAACGGTGAGGCCAGTGACGAGGTTGTCTTCGGTCGTGAATACTAAGTCTAGAACGCTTTCGCCTCGTGTAGGCTCGTTGACCCACTGAGTGAGGAAGTTCTCATCAGCAAAGTCAATTAGCCTCCTCCCTTCAGCATCGGCAGTCCTGTTTTCCCACTTTATGCCGCGACAGTTGAAGTCTCCTAAAACTACACACACCCTATCCCCTAGCAGGCTACTGAGTTCGGTGTACAGGGCTGTATCCTCCACGAGGAGGAGATGCGGAGGTCTGTACACCAAGATTAACCTATAGTTCGTCCCTCCCACGTTCAGATCGACGCCAAGGAGCTCCCGTTCCGACCGGAACTGGCAGTCAACCGGACTCGTGTCTCTGACGTATATTAGTACCCCACCCCCCTCCCCACGGGTGCGGTCTTTGTGAAACATTCTATACCCGGGAATTTCGAACTCCCCAACGTAGTCCCTACGATCAGTATGAATCCAGGACTCGGTGATAGCAACGATATCCTGGTATTCTGATGCTAAGAGTGCCCGTAGCTCGCCAAACTTGTTCCTGATCGACCTAGCATTAAAAAGCATTGCACGGAGGGAGCCTCCCCTATTCTGACCGCCCCCTAGCACGACCCGTTTCCCGAACAGCCAGGGCTGTCGGGTTGACTAGCCCCTCACTAACGAGGGGACAATCTCCGCAGGAGCTTGAGCCCCCTCCAACGTGGAAGGAGAGTCACTACCTGCTGTTGGAGGGGGACTACCTGCTGGGGGAGGGGGACTAACTGCTGGGGGAGGGGGACTAACTGCTGGGGGAGGGGACTAACTGCTGGGGGAGTAGGTTTAACTGTTTGGGGAGCAGGATCAATTGCTGGTTTGGGGGGGTCTTAGTTTAAAGAGATTATACAAATTAATGTTCAGTAAATCACATACTTCTTTTTCCCCTTCTGGTTAAAATGTATCCCGTCCGAACCAAAGTATTCCCCATTTCCGTAGAATGTAGGCCAAAATCGACAAACTTTAGGCCTTTTTCATCACACATGCGTTTAACTCTTTTATTTATGCTAATGGCTTTACTTAGAGTATAGTCACTAGCACGCATTCGAGGGAGAATTCCTACGACCATACCCATGTCTGTCCTATCCCTAACCTTGTCAGTTAGGTTCTTAAATTCTTTTATAATGGCTCTGTCTGCCCTCTTGTCCCTCCCATAAAAACGTCATTGCCACCAACATGGACAATGATAGGGCAACTCTTATTCTTGATATTAATTTTGCCTAATTCCCTATTAATTATCTGGCTTGTGGCACCCGGAAAACATCGGAGCTTTCTCTTGGTCGCCCGTCTTGCTCCGAAAAAGTCCCCTTGATTCCTTACCATAGAATCCCCATTAAAAGGTTTCATCCTCCTCATCAGCAAGTAAGTGAAACTTATTTTTGATGGTAATGGGTTCCAAATCCTTATGTTTTGGTTTTGGTTTGGAGTCTTTTATTTTTGACCAATTTGAATTCTTGGTCCTCCGTTTTATTTTCCGGAATAGTCACCGTGTTTTCCAAGCGTGCCACGCTTTGCTCTAGATGCTTAATTTTACAGTTTAAATCTGCTTGTGTGTTTTTAGTTTGATCTTGTCTACTGGGATGGATTTCCAGTGCTACGAGCCTAGCTTCAAGCTTTTTTACTAATTCCTTTAGCTCTTTCACTTCCTTTTCGTGGTTGTCTCTAAGTTTACAAAACAAACATATACTAAGGGATGTGATATCGCTGATACTACCTTCTGGGAAGTCAACGCACCAATGATTAACTTTACATTTAAAGCATTCTGCTTTCAATTTAGCTGGCCCTGTCATATTTTCTCTTTTTTTTTTTCGTTAATTTAAATAAATAATACAATATGTTCCTTTTAATTAATACGATACATTACTTTTAAATAATACAATATGCTACTTTAATTAATATAACGAATGGTGAGAGGGGTAATGGTGAGTTCGGAAGTAAACACGTGTTACAGACCGGAAACTGAGTTGAATACAGAATTGAATGGAACCTGTGGGTTGCCGTTAGTAACAATGCAGTCTGATATTAATTTAAATAATACAATGCTATTTTAATTAGTATATTGGTTAGTGAGGGAGGATTGGTGAATGCCGAAATACGAAATAAACACGCGCAGACGAGTGGCACGTGTTTCAGACCGGAAATGGAATTGAATACGGAACTGAATGGGATCTGTAGGGAGCCGTTTATAACAATGCAGAATGATGTTACTTTAAATAATATAATGTTATTTTAATTTATACAACGGATCGTGGGAGAGAAGTAGTGAATGCGGGAGATAGACCGCGAGAGCACGTGTTACAGACCGGAAATGGACCTGCGAGAGCACGTGTAACAGACCGGAAACGGAAATAGACTCGAACATAGAGAGAGAGAGAGAGAGAGAGAGAGAGAGAGAATACTTCAAAAGGCTTGCGGCTCATACCGAGGAGATACCAATGATGGGTGCCAGGGAAAAAATCCTACACCCTCAAATAGTGTGCAAGATTCGGTCTAACCTTTTCTTGAACTGATCCACAGATCTTGTAGGTAAAGTAATTCCCACACACACTAGTGCTAAACCGTTTCAAGTCCAACTTCCAACCATTGCTGAGAATTGGGTTATCATTTAAACTAAACATGCTTCTAAAATCGACATCGAACCCGGGTAAGAGCTTGAAAATCTCGATAAGTTGACCGCGCAGCCTCCGAGTTTCCAGCGAAATCAAATTCAGCGCGCGTAAGCGTCGACTGTAGCCCATATGCCTAACGGAAGGGATTAACTTTGTGGCCCTCGCCTGGACTCGTTCCAGCCTCTCAATATCTTTCCTGAGGCTGGGCGACCAGAACTGCACTGCATACTCCAGGTGCGGCCGAACCAGGGAATTGTACAAAGACAACACAATCTCCTTGTTCCGAAATCGAAATTGCCTCCTGATATAACCCAGCAGCTTCTAGGCTTTCTTTTCCACCTCTACGAACTGTTTAGTAAACTTAAGTCACTACTAATTAGCACACCCAAGTCCTTTTCCAAATCAGTCGCCTCGATATTACTCCTCAACATAGAGTAGTCCGACTTGGGATTGGCGTAGCCAATGTGCATCACCGTGCATTTACCAGAGTTAAACGGCATTTGCCATTTTTCGGACCACTCTTCTATCCTACATAGGTCCGCACGCAGTTGTTCGATCGCTTCGGGCATCCCAACATTGGCCCCAAGCTTGGTGTCATCAGCGAATTTGGCGATCCTACTGACGATGTCAGCGTCAATATCATTTATGTAAATGATAAACAACAGTGGCCCCAAAACGGAACTCCGCTAGTGACAGACGCCCAACCCGAGCTAGCCCCCTTAATTACAACCCTCTGCCGCCTATTCTTCAGCCAGTTTCCTATCCAGCTACCTACTTCCCCACCGATACCCAGCGCGCGCACTTTCGCCATTAGCCGGAGGTGAGGTACCATATCAAAGGCTTTCTGAAAGTCGAGATAAAGTATATCAATCGCCCTACTCTTATCGTACTCACTCCACATGACGTGGAAAAACTCGAGCAAGTTGGTGAGACACGACCTATGCCGACTAAACCCATGTTGGGAGTCCCAAAGCAGCTTGTAGGAATCCAAATGGTCAACGATCCTATCCGCTATTATCCCCTCTAGTAATTTACCTACAACCTAAGTGAGACTAATGGGACGATAGTTCCCTGGACTTTCGTGATCCCCTTTCTTAAAGATAGGAGTCCCCACCTGGTCACGCACTTCCCGCAACACTCTGGGGAGGAACTGCTCTGGTCCAGGAGCCTTAAACGCGCTCAGTTTGTCCATTCTATCAGCAACGACTGTCGCAGTACACCGAACATTATCCAGGCCAGCACCTTCGTGCCTGACGCCTGGCTCGGGGATGACGCGGGTGTCCTCCCTGGTGAACACTCCCGCAAAGGACTCATTCAGCACATTAGCGATGTCCGCGTCAGAGGTCCGCAGCGCGCCTATCATGTATCTAATAGGCTTTCTACTATTAACATAACTGAAGAACTCCTTAGGTTTCCCCTTGCAGAGGCTTGCCACCCGGAGTCCTTTGCTACATTTCGCTAGCCTAACCTTCGCCCTCATTTCCCTGCACAGGCAGACATACGCCTCAGTGTTCTCATGGGAACGATTGGCCTTCGCCCTCCTATACGCAGCTTTCCTATTTCGGATAGCCGAAGCGATGTCACGACTGAACTACTTAGGCTGCGTTGAAGCAGGGGTGACTGGTTTTGAGGGTATGGCAGCAGACTGCAGAACCATAAACTGGTCCCGGAATGCACTCCACACTTCCTCAACATCGCCGCCGACCTCTAACCCCATCTCACCTACGCTATCCCGGAGGCCAACAAAGTTCGCCCGCCGTAGATCGAGCTTACTGCCTCTCGAGTTACTACGCTTCAGCCGGGGGACGCAGACACAGAACCTAATCAGACCGTGATCACTCCCACCCAACGATTCGTCAACGGTGAGGCCAGTGACGAGTTTGTCTTCGGTCATGAATACTAAGTCTAGAACGCTTTCGCCTCGTGTAGGCCCATTGACCGACTGAGTCAGGAATTTCTCATCAGCAAAGTCAACTAGCCTCCTCCCTTCGGCATCAGCAGTCCTGTCTTTCCAGTTTATGCCGCGACAGTTGAAGTCTCCTAAAACTACACACACCCTGTCCCCTAGCAGGTTACGGAGTTCGGTGTACAGGGCTGTATCATCCTCGAGGAGGAGATGCGGAGGTCTGTACACCAAGATTAACCTATAGTTCGTCCTTCCCATGTTCAGATCGACGCCAAGCAGCTCCCGTTCCGATCGGAACTGGCAGTCAACCGGACACAACGTGTCCCTCACATATATTAGTACCCCTCCCCACGGGTGCGGTCCTTGTGAAATATTCTATACCCGGGAATCTCAAACTCCCCAACGTAGTCCCTACCATTAGTATGAATCCAGGACTTGGTGATAGCAACGATATCCTGGTGCTAAGAGCGCCCGTTGCTCGCAAAACTTATTCCTAATCGACCTAGCATTAAAAAGTACTGCACGGAGGGAGCCTTCCCTATTCTGACCGTCCCCTAGCACGACCCGTTTCCCGAACAGCCAGGGCTGTCGGGAGTTGAAGAGCCCCTCACCAACGAGGGGGCAACTTCTGCAGGGGGCTGAGCCCCCTCCAACGGGGAAGGAGGGTCACCCACCTGTACATGGACGCACCCTTCAGTTGAAGGTACATCCGCCAGCGGCTCAAGATCATCTCTCCCCGGTGGGGGCCCGTCATCAATCCCCAAGCCATGAGCTATATTTTATTTTTAAAATAATAATAATAAAATCTTACAAAATATCAATCTCAAGTCAGCTAATTAACATAACTATTTACTTCACTTCTACCGAAGTAGCCTACATAAATTAAGCTAAGAATATACAATCTACAAACTCTTTCATTCACGAGTGTCCAAATATTTCTTAAAATTAACTAATGAGCTATTGTTTACCACATCATATGGCAAGTCATTCCAAAAATCTACTACTATATTACTGAAAAAGTATTTTCATAGATCGAGTCCACAAGTCTGTTTTCTAATTTTCTTATTATGCCCACGAGTTAGGGTGCGGTTACACTGCATGTATTTTTGTACGATAAAATCTTATGACGAATTTGGGCGTATTGATTCGGACGAACGGAACAACGATGGTTACTATTACGCTGCACACGATAAACAACAAGAACTAAATCAGTTTGATCTAATCGTCTAAACGTTGAATATGTGTGATTTTGATGCTGTAGAAGAGTTTTGAGTATGATTTGTGCTTTTGATCCCACAATTCACGTCTTTCTTAAACATGTATAATTAATTTCTCACTATCCATCTTGACCTTCACGATATCAAATTGACACAAACAAAGTTTTGACGAACAAAACAAAATAGTTTAACTAGAAAACACGAACGGACGTATTCGGACGAAATCTGACGATCGCATATCATAGACTGAAACCACTTCCATTCGACTGTACACGCTTGATCAGTTCGTACTAATTCTGATGAATATGCATGCAGTTCAACCGCCGCAGCATAATTCCATCAGCCTCTAGTGAGAAAAAGTTACATACTTCTAATTTGTCCAAACCTGAAAACATTTTGAACATCTGTATTAGTGATGGATCGAATAACCGCAACCGCAACCGCACTACAACCGCACAAAAATTCACAACCGCAACCGTAACCGCAACCGCCGTTCCATAAGTGCGGTTGCGGTTGTAAAAGCTTAGTTAATTTTAATTTTAGGTTAATTAGAAATATTTCTTTTTTTAAAAAGAAAATGATGGGTCTCCTTATGCGTGGAGCGGGAACGTTGTACGATGAGAGGCGTTGCCGCTTGAAAGGTGAAAATGCAGCAAAAATATTATTCTTGAAATTCACACTGCCTGTCATTAAGTTTGACATCAGTTTTTCAAATGAATAATAATCTATAACTTTCCAATGGGTGGAGGCTGGGGAAAGTGGTAGGTGAGATGAACAGTGCGATGGGTCCTCGTCCCTCATCCTGGTAACACACTTAGTGCAAAATATGGTTTTAATTAATTTGACCTATTCTTTCATAATAGCTATATAAGTTTAGAATATACTTCATTTAAATAGTATTTATTTAGTAAATACCTTATGTTGAACACAAGTTTTGCAACACACAAATAGCGGTAGCGGTGTATTGCAAAACTTGTGTTCAACATAAGGTATTTACTAAATAAATACTATTTAGTATATATTATGTACCAAGTGTGGCTAAATCCAGTTAATAATTACGCATTTTTCCTAGTATATGATAACCGCAACCGCAACCGCGGTTGGAAAAAATTCGACAACCGCAAACACAACCGCAACCGCGGTTGTGAAAAACCGACCACTCGATCCATCACTAATCTGTATCATATCTCCCCTCATACAACGTCTCTCAAAACTAAACATACCTAGTTCCTTTAAAGTTTCCCTATATTCCAATCTTCTAAGGTTTGGGATAAGCTTGGTTGCCCTGTGTTGAACACCTTCAAGCATATCATTATCATGTCAGGTGAGGGGACCAAACTTGAATGCAGTATTCTAAACGAGGCCTAACACAAGAATTTACAGATGACTTCCTTACTCTTCTAACAGTCCTCTTAATAATGCCTAATATTTTATTTGTTTTGTTTCTAGCCTCTAAGCACTGCTTAGAAAATTTTAGATCACTACTAACTATAACAACGCCAAAATCTTTTTCCTGTCTAACGTCCTCTAACCAGTTCCTTTGCATCCCATAACTAAAATTTTTATTATTTCTACCAAAAGGATGACTTTGCATTTTTTAACATTGAATTCCATCTGCCATTTACTAGCCCAAGCAACTAATCTATCAAGATCTTTTCGCAGTTTATAAGGATTTTCTATATTTGTAACTCGGGTAACTACTTTTGTATCATCTGCAAATTTAGAAACTTTATTACCTACTCCCTTCTTTAAATCATTTAGATATAAAATAAAGGGTAACTGACCTAAAACCGACCCCTATGGTACCCCACTTTTCACTTTCTGCCACCCAGATTCATGACCATTTAGAATTACTCTCCGTTCTCTGTCTTCCAACTATTTTTCTACCCAATTTATAACTATTTATATAGAATAAGTCTCCTAGGTGAAAACTTGTCAAATGCCTTACTAAAATCCAAATAAATAACATCCACAGCATTTCCATTATCTACCTGCTCAGTTACAAACTCTAAAGAGTCTAAGAGATTAGACAAACAAGACCTTCCTGATCTAAATCCATGTTGTGAACTTTAAATAAGATTAAAATTTCCAAATGATCTTGAATATTAATCTTTATAATTCTTTCTAGTATCTTTCCTACAATGATGTTAAAATAACAGGGCTATAATTTTCTCTTTCTTACTACTCCCTTTTTTGCTTTTTTCCATTCATCTAGTACCTCTGCATAATTAATAGAACTAGCAAACAGTGATCCTAGCTTTGGTCAGAATTCAGTGATCCTAGCCTTTTTATAAAAGATGGGGTGCATTTTAATGAAATAAGTAATGCTAGGCTAGGTAGGTTAATTGACGAAAACGTACGAAAGCTGTATAGGTCGAAGCCTTCTTTAAACGTTGTGGGTCCGGAGAACGCGGGCCCGACGTGAATATTAGTTTAAAACGCCGGCCCGTGCTAAAAAATGACTTAAACGTCTTTTATTATAACGCACGTAGTATTAGAAATAAATTAAACGAATTTAAGGCGATAATTTATTCCGGCAACTACGATATAGTTGCTATCACTGAAACGTGGTTAAATACCGTGACTCGGGACTTGCTGGGGAACTTGATATACCGGGTTTTAAACTCTTTACTAATGATAGGTTACATAGGATTGGTGGCGGCGTTTTGCTGTACATTCGTAATTCCCTTAGGGCTATCGAGGTTAAGATAGATTTTCCGGCAGCAATTAATGCGATATGTGTTGAAGTTAGGGCGCGTAGTATTAGTTTTAATTTTGTTGTTGTTTATAGACCTCCCGTTCAACCCCTCGATACCGATACTAGATTTTACTCACTTCTTGGTAGCTTTATTGACAATCGGAATAGTATAATTGTCGGAGACTTTAACTGCCCTAATGTTAATTACGAGACTTTTACTGGTAATAAGGAGGGTTTGAGATTGAGTTCATGGAAGATAATTTTTTACGACAGATGGTTACCGAACCAACGCGCGGTGACAATATTTTACTGTAGATGTGGTGATGACGAACGGCGAAAATATAGTCGAAGGTTTAGAAGTAGGCGAGAGTTTAGGATGTAGTGATCATCGAATTCTTAGGTTTAAGTTATTGATAGAAAACACTAAGGATATTAATCTAGTAACTTAATAGAAGTCCCTGATTTTCGTGGAGCTAATTTCGATAGTTTTGCGGAGAGGATAAGAGTAGTGGACTGGGATAACTTATTTATGGGTAATGACACAAATTTGCATTGGGAGGCTTTTAAAGAAAGTTTCATGAATATTGAAAGGGAGTTTATTCCTCGTAGGCCCAAGTAGTGGACTAGGGAAATAGGCGAGTTCATAAACGAGCGTAACAGAGCATATATACTTAATAAGCGCAATGGCACGGCAGCTAACTTTAATAGATATATCGAGCTAAGACGTCAGGTTAAAAGATCAGTTAGGAATGCCAAGCATAATTTAGAGATACTTATAGCTGCAGATAGTAAACATAATCCAAAAAGGTTTTTGAATACGTCAATAATCGTAAGCCGATAAAAGATAACACAGGCCCTCTAGTGGATGCTAACGGCGCTTTGGCTTCTGACGCTCAGGCGATGGCGGGTATTTTCAGTAACTTTTTTGCGAGTTTTTATCGTAGAAGACGTAAATAATGTCCCCGACGTGGACGATATCGTTCCATTTAGTAGCGAGACTATTTTGGATGAAATAACTGTTTACGAGGGTGAGATTGCGCATTATATCGATAGGCTAAAAGTTAGCAAGGCTCCACGCCCTGACGCTTTTTATCCCAGACATTTGAAAGATTTGAAAGACGTTATTGTAGGCCCCTTAACGAAGATTTTTAATCAGTCACAGGAAACGGGGATTATTCCTGAAGACTTCAAATTAGCTAACGTCACGCCCATTTTTAAAAAAGGCGACCGCACAGTACCTAGCAATTATAGGCCCTTTAGCTTAACGTCAATTGTCGGTAAACTATTGGAATTCGTCGGTAGGGATCGTATCATCGATCACTTAGAAAGTAGAGATTTGATTAATAGTAGTCAGCATGGGTTTCGACGCCATAGATCTTGTTTAACTAATTTGTTAGAATTTTATAACGAAATAGTGCGCGAATACGATAGGCATAGAGCGGCTGACGTTATTTATTTAGATTTTAAAAAGGCGTTCGATACAGTTCCGCATAGAAGATTAATTGCAAAGGTTAAAGTGCACGGTATACGCGGTCAGGTAGCTAACTGGTTAGAGGAATGGCTTCGTGCTAGGAGACAGAGGGTCGTTGTTAATGGTAGTAAATCGGGGTGGTTGGATGTAGGTAGCGGTGTCCCACAGGGTTCAGTGTTAGGCCCATTGCTATTTGTAATTTACATTAACGACATAGATGTAGGATTCACTAGTAACGTGTCAAAATTCGCGGACGATACTAAAATAGGCGGTAAGGTTGTTAACGAGAACGATAGAAATAGGCTCCCACGACGATGTAAATAGGATTATGGAGTGGACGGATAAGTGGCAGATGCAATTTAACGTAGACAAATGTAAAGTTTTGCATATAGGTTCTCGTAACAATAATTACACGTACACGATGGATGATACAGAGTTAGCGAGCGTTGACGAGGAAGTAGATTTAGGCGTACGCGTATCTAAGGATTTAAAAGTTAGGAACCAGTGCCTGGAGTCTTGCGCAAAAGCTAATAGGATGTTAGGCTTCATAGCGCGTAATTTCGAATTTAAATCGAAGGATATTATATTGCCCCTTTACAAGTCCCTAGTGATACCTCATTTAGAATATGCCGTTCAGTTTTGGTGCCCGTATTTGCGTGAGGATATTGATAGGTTAGAAAGGGTTCAGCGTCGTGCCACGAAACTAATTCCGTCATTGCGCAACAAGCCTTGTGAAGATAGGATTAAACAGTTAGACTTGCATTCACTCGAAATTAGGAGATTAAGGGGGGAGCTTATTGAAGTTTTCAAAATCGTTAATAACATCGATAACGTAAATTTTGACAAACTGTTCACTTTCGATGATAGCAATACTCTTGTAATAACGGATTTAAGTTGCATGACAGACGTTTCATTACTAATATCGCTAAAAACTTCTTTACGTTTAAAGTAGTTGATAAATGGAATAATCTTCCCGCGCCCGTCGTGAACTCTACCAGCGTTAATGTGTATAAAAACCGTCTAGATAGACATTTTAAAAATATTAACGTTTAAAATAAAAAAACAATTGTCAACAGGAGCTTTGGGGGTCGTAATCGGGGATGAGTCTGTTGACGTCTAATGCTAGCTTGTGACATGCCAGCAAAAAAAAAAAAAAAAAAAAAAAAAATAATATATATATATATATAGACTAACACGAACTTAGTTGTAGCTTGTTGAGTAAATTAACCCACTTTTTGTTATTCTTTATACTTATTTTTCTTCTCTCTTTATTGCATGTCTGTAATTTGCACGTTATGATAGTGTTTGAATTAAGAATGTGTTGTAATGCGTTCTTATTTTACTTCTTTTCGTCTTTCACGCCTTTCCAGCCTAGTGGGCTGCATCCTCTACCTCCCTATGGAGTGGAGGATCGGCCTGCAACAGTTGGAAGGATGTGTTGCTTTGAGTTAAGAATGTGTTGTTCTTGAGTTAAGAATGTATTGCATGGTTTGTAAGCGTTCTTATTTTACTTATTTTCATCTTTTTCCGGCAGAGTGGGCTCTACCTCCCTATGGAGTAGAGGACCGTTCTGCAATCTTTCCTATTCTCTCCGACTATTTTTCTGACTTGTCGGCAGTGGCCGGCGGATGATGATGGTGAGTCTTTTTTCTCTTTTTCTGAATGAATGTTAACCCACGAGTGATAGGTGTTGCTACTTACTTAACCCCTTATTCTCTTCTCTTAACCCCCTTAGCTTCTGTAGATCTGTAGATTAGTGCCTCAGATAAGCTTTTCTCCCCTTCTCTGACAATCCTAGCATATATATCAGACATGGGGTTGATTATGATTATGATTATAATCACAATCATAATCTAATCAAGTATTTTGAAATGCCATAATCATAATCTAATAAACTATTTTGAAATGCCATAATCATAATCTAATAAACTATTTTGAAATGCCATAATCATAATCTAATAAACTATTTTGAAACGTCGTAATCATAATCAACACATATTAAAAAATACTGTAATCAATGGCAGTTATTGATTTGATTTGAATTTTTGTTAAATTCGGGTAACACTGCTCGCCAGTCGCCTCTCAGTCAGTGTTGCCAGGTACAGGGAAATAAATGACCAAATAACGTCAATATTCCCTGAATAGGGAAATTTTGAGGAGTGGATATAGATATTTATATATCCAGAAACACAAATTTTCACTGTATTAATTGAAAAATATATAACAATATTGCTAAATAATACTTTTATCTTACGATAGAGAGACAAATAAACCTATATTCATAAATATTACTTTAAATGCAGGTATAGGGAAATTTTAGACCAAAAAGGGAAATTTTAATAGCGAACCGAGGGAAATTATATAATTCAGACGTGGCAACACTGCTCTCAGTGCTTTGAGAGAGACCGTAGCATACACATCACCAGTGCGGGAAAGGCAGTCTGCTTGCAATGGGAAAATTGTCCGTTTCGGAGCCCAATATCATGTACACCGAATGCGAATGGCAAATGTTATCACGGCATTATCATGTGCAATTTTATTGCACGTGATAAAGCAATTTAGCATTATCATAATGCTATGATAGTATTGAGATGAGTGTGCGCCACATACTGATACTTTCCTAGTTATTCATTGTAGATTGTACAATTATAATTCAAAATAAAATAAGAGTGAATTTGATTAGTGATTTCTTGTTTTTTTTTTATATCAACACATCAAATATGATACACATAATACATATATATTACATAAGTTGCACAAACTATACACCAACACCATACTCTTATTACTCGTAACTCCATCATAAACAATCATAATCAAGATTTGTTAAGCCCCGTAATCATAATCAAGATTTTTCAAGGCCCATAATCATGAGTATAATCATGAGTATAATCATAATCATGATTTTTTCAAGGCCATAATCACGAGTACAATCACAACCAACATTTTTCAAGGCCCATAATCATGATTATTCAAGGACGACAGTCAGAATCAAAATCATAATAAAAATTTCGTCAGACCCGTAATCATACTCAAATTTTGTAATCAATCCTATGTCTGATATAAGCACACCGGACAAAAAATTAGTCACCCCTCTCAGAATGTACCTAATAACGTGTGACGGCGCCTCTGGCCTTGATAACCGCACGAATCCGGCGAGTTTATTATGCGGAGGTACGCCTGCTGGTTCAAATTCATCGTCACTGGAACGAGAGGGCCCATTTCGTGGTACGAAAAACATCCCCAGAACATCACGGAACCACCTCCAGCCTGAACAACACCTTCGACGCATTCAGGATTAAAGGCTTCATTGGACCTGCGATGTACTCGTCGCCTCCCATCATTGGAGAACAAACAAAAACGGGACTCATCGGACCAAATTACACGTTTCCAATCTGCCGCAGTCCAGTTTTTGTGCCTCTGAGCCCATTTATAACGTGCCAATTTGTGACTTGCTGTTAACAGCGGCCTCTTCCGTGGTACCCTGCTCCAGATGTCCATCGCATGCAGTTCTCGTCGCAATGTCCGTTCGGAAATTGGTCGCTGGAGAACCTCATTGGTTTCTTGGAGCAATTGTTCTCTGGTTTGAAAACGATTTGCAGTTACTAGACGAGAAACATGGCGGCGCTCCCTATTGTCGAGAATTGTTTTCCGGCCACAGTTACGCCGTCGATTTTCAGTTGATTGCGAACTACACCACTCTTTGTAAACTCGCTGGACAGTACGCGTTGACACACCAACAAATTGGGCTACTTCAGACATTTTGTGTCCGTGGGCTCTGCCAAACACGATGGCTCCTTTTTGCCACTGAGTAACGTCTGCCTCACGACCCATTTTGCAGACTATATCCAACACACACTTTGTTCTTCACCACCTCACGAAACAGATCTGATCCTGTGTGCTACGTCACCGCTACTTGTCACTTACCAATGCTACATCAGCGCCCTCGGTGTGACCTTGAACTTCCTACTATCGGTGCTATTAGGGGTGACTAATTTTTTGTCCGGTGTGCTTATATTATCAGGTCCAGCAGCAGCTTTATTTGACTTCAATGTATGAATCACTTGCCCAACGTCATCCTTCCTTTATGAATATGATCAAGAACGCCTGAATTCACAGAATCTAAAGAATTAAAATCAAAGTTAATTAAATTTTCTTCAGTAAAAACAGCTAAAATAATCATTAAAAATACCAACAATATCCTGATCTTTTTCAAACATCCTATCATCATGTTCTTCTGGGCCAATCCTATCATGCTTTTTGTCATTATACTTATAATTAAAGAATTTCTTTGGATCTTTATTGCTATTTCCAGCTAGATTTATTTCACTATGCCTTTTGCTCTTCCTAATCAAACTATTTAACTTATTTTTTACTGCTTATAATTATCCAAACCCAAAATACTATCACTGCCTTTAAATTCCCTGAATGCCCTTTTTTTTTATTTTTAATAATTTTAACTTTCTCTATTCCACCACAAAGGTTTCCTAATCCCGTTATTCCTAACAGTTCTGAAAGGAATACAACTACACTGTACAGGGTGTCCCAGAAGTCTGGACTCAGGGAAAATAGACGACATATTTTTAAAATGAAACAAACACATCTCTAATGTCAGTTTTACATGTTTCAGGAAAGAAAATACCCTGATGGCTCAGTATACCAATCAAGAGAAAGTGGAACTGGTATTGCTACATGTTTCCGGAAAAAGCCAGAGGGAGGCATGTTCGTGAAATAACTGACATGATTCCCTCTGGCTTTTTCTGGAAACATGTAGCAATACCAGTTCCACCTTCTCTTAATTGGTATACTGAACATCAGGGTATTTTCTTTCCTGAAATATGTAAAACTGACATGAGAAATGTGTTTGTTTCACTTTAAAAATACAATGTCTATTTTCCCTACGAGTCCAGACTTCTGTGACACCCTGTACATCCCCTAAAATTTCTTTGAATCTAGACCACATCTCAATAGCATTTTTATTGGCAAATTCATTATCCCACTTTACTGAGCCTAATAACTCTCTAAATTTACTATAGTCACCCTTTGAGAAGCAAGGGACTAGATGGTCATTCTCGACTAAATCTCTATTTAATTCTACCTTAAAATGTATGATCAAATGACTCTCCGACTGCAAGTTCCCTAATAAACTCATGATCATTGGAAAGAACCAGATCTAGCATTGTTTGATCCCTAGTTGGTTTGTCTACAAATTGCGTTAGAAAAAAATCATTATAGCAGTCAATGAAGAAGTTACCTTCCCTATTATTTCCCTCTAAAAGGCTCCAGTGTATATGAGGCACGTTGAAATCTCCCATAATTAGTGTTCTAGCTCTACAACCTTTATATATTTCTTGAACCATAGTCATCAACTTCCTGCGTTTGGAATACTATCATTCTGAAGTGAAGCTAAATCATTCTTAATGTATAAGACCAACCCCCTACCCCTGCCTATCCATTCTCTGCTAAATATACATTGTATAACTATTTAACTCATACTCTGCTTTAGTGTCATTGAATGCTGCCTCACTAATCCAAGTCTCACAAATGCAGACTATATCCAGATTTTCAGTAATCATATAAATAAATAATTCATTTTTCTTATTCCTAAGGCTCCGTGCATTTGTATAAAAACACTTCAACCCCTCAGTTTTAACAGGTTCCTACCTCTGGTTAGATAGCTGATATGCCTATTCTTGACATAATATGCCCTGATGCTTTATGCCCTCTGTTGATCTAAAGTTATCTTTCAAAAACCCCAAAGAACTCATATTTTCCTCTAGAAGCCTCCCATATAAAGCAGTTCCCTTTCTACTAAGATGTATTCTATCCTTACTATAAAGCTCTCTCCTTTCATAAAAATTATCCACAAATCTATGAACTCAACCTCTTTCACTATATTGCATCCTAACTTTATCATTTAAGGCTACAATTCTACTTGTAAATTCCATGCTTACCCCAACTTTGGTAAAATAACACTTGCTCTACCTATTTTTTAGTTTCTAACAATTCTCTATACCTATGTTCAACTATTAATGAATTTCTGTTCAACTTAAATCTACCATCTTTATCTTTGCTTGTTAAATCATTTATACCTACATGAATTATAATATCTCAGTTTTCAGGAAACTTCTTCACTACCTCATTGACTTTAGAAATATTACCTCCTGGAATACACATTCTTTCCTTTATTGCAAAATTCATTGTCCCAATTCCTAATGATCGAGTCTCCAACCATGGTAAATTCACACTGTACTCCTTCATCTAAATTCCCAGTACTTTTCCGTTATATTTCCGCAATTTTAATAAAACCCCAATGTCAATCGCCCTTGACGATTGGTTAGTAAGTTTAGTCGTGATATTTTCGTTGTGTGTGTGTGTGTGTGTTTTGACGATTGGTTAGGTTAAGTCGTAATACTTTCGTTAGTTTTAACGAAAATATCACGACTAAACCTAACCAATCGTCAAGGGTAATTGACATTGGGGACTTTAGTCTCCGTTATACCCCCGCAATTTTAATATTTTAATATTTCTATTTCAGAATAAGCATTGTATTTATATAGTAAATGTCCATAATAAATTTCTAAAAATATATTAATAAACATCGTATTCATATAGTAAAAACTTACCATTTGCGTTGGTATAACGGAAAAATACCAAATTCCCTAGTATCCTAAACCTGTTACTAGTTGCTACAACATGATTACCAGTGGTGGGCAAAAAGTAATTGATTACAAATAAAAATTACTGATGTCTGAAAAGTAACCAAAAGTATGAAGTAGAAATTACTTCTCTGGATTAATTATAATATAATTAATCCAGAGAAGTAATTTCTACTTTATACTTTTAGTTACTTTTCAGACATCAGTAATTTTTGTTTTATTTATTTTATTTTTTATTTGTAATCGATTACTTTTTGCCCACCACTGATGATTACTATTCTCTCTAATCCTATTTCTTGACTGACCCTTAACTCTGTGCCATTCATCAGGCTTAACTTTACGTGGACCCGCATGCTCACCCATCATAACTCTCACATGCTACACGCAGGGGTTCTTAACCTTTTCAGGCTGCGATCCAAATTCTGGTCTCGGGTCTAGCTCGGCGACCAATGCCTTCAAACAGTTCACTCGTAATAAATAATAAAATAAGTAATAATGGTAAAATGATCAGGGATAACATAAATAAATGATAAATGACAATTTAATGACCCAAGTTTGGGTCGCGACCCAGAGGTTAAGAACCCCTGTGCTACAGCCTTACCTCCTTCCCTAACTTTCTTTTCACAAACCCAACAGTCAGTCTAAAATCATCTTAAATAATATTCTTTAACTCGGTTAAAAGCTCTATGGTCTAAGTTAGGCTATCCTCTGGATGGAATGAGCTAATATTGGGGGCCTAGGCTAATCAACCAAAAAGTTGGACTTGCATTGAATGAACCCCTAGATCTCTCTAAAAATCAGGGGTTCTTAACCTGGTGCTCTTGTGATTTTATAAAGTGCTCTCCAACATAACCAAAACCAGTGCTCACGAGCACCGAATTGAGAACCCCTGAGTCCTAGAGACCTGATTACGATAATTATATCTGTTTGATTTTCATTATGTGCTCCATGAGAAAGGCTAAGTCATTGCAGTGCTCATTAATGAGAAAAGGTTGAGAACCCCTGCTCTAAATAGTAAGTTAAATTAAACTTGAAGTTTAGGAATAGAGCTATTTGTACTTTAATATCCAATAAAGTAAAATCCTGTTAAAATATCTCTTGCCTTTAATCAGTGCTCGCCACTGCTTGTTAACATTGTGCTTATTTTTTGTTTTAATGTACAGTGCTTACAAGAAGTCTCGCGCCTCTGTCTCGTCCCAAGCTAGTCTGTTAGGTATAAAATGGGCGGTCCTTATGGCAGCGGAGGTGTGTTCGGATTGGTGCACATAGTTGCTCTAACCCCATCAATGACGTCCACATTATCTTTGTGTTGATCACTCTATCTATTTATATATAGAGACATACTGTATATAGATATATATATAGTATGCAGGGGATAACATGTCTCAGTCCCAGCTATGGTAGTTGTCTTACAATTAACAGTCCCAAGTGCAAGTTACGTTAACACCTCCACATAAACTACCCTGACTAAAATAACATACGTGAAGCCCTTACCCAGAAACCATTTAAAAGGTGTGATTTAAAAGCTCTCTCTCTCTGATCACACCGCATCCCATCAGAGGTCTTCAGCAGGGACATCGGCAATGTATCCATATAACGTTAATAATAACCGAAACTCGGGGAAAATACCGGGTGTCCGAGAATTATCTGTACAATTTTTGGCTGTTATTAAAAGTCAACCATGAAGTGTAGAAATTCCAGTGTTGTCCCATTTTACAGAGAATCTCATTAAGTTTTTTCTGATACCAAGTTTTGACAAGTTTTTTAGAAATGTACGCGGGTGACAGACATTGATGATTTAAAAGCAAGAATCACAGCTGCTATTGAGCGAATTGATGTGGATATGCTGCAGCGTACATGGCAACATTTGGAGTATCGATTGGATGTTTTGCGAATCACTAATGGTGCACATATCGAATGTTTGTAACAACGTTACTTTAATAAAAGAAACTTTTGAAAATACAGATTCTAAATAATCTTGTTTAAGAATTTTACGTGTGTTATCAAGAATTTTATTAAAAGATGAAATTGTACAGATAATGTTCGGACACACTGGAATTTCTAAAAACTTGTCAAAACTTGGTATCAGAAAAAACTTAGAGATTCTCTGTAAAATGGGACAACACTGGAATTTCTACACTTCATGGTTGACTTTTAATAACAGCCAAAAATTGTACAGATAATTCTCGGACACCCTGTACCTATACTCTCTGCCTTCCGCTCTATCCCAAATCCTTTTCTCTTAGTAACCTCTTAATACAAACTAATCTATCATATTTTGCGACTTTTTAACTCTGGTAGGATTCAATTCCATTCCTATAGTGTAAGAGATACTTAAATTCATGTGTGTATTATGCCATATGACGTGTGTAATAAATAATCATTTTTAAATAGTTGGAGCGTTCAAGGTCATCTGTAATAATCTATAGACTACCCCTCAAGCCCACTCTCAACACTTAGATTCCCCTAAGACACAGGCGTCTTCAAGTAACATGAATGCGTAAAGATCTAAGGTGTTAGATTCCGTATTATATAATTTATGTTCTAGGTTTAAGATCGCTGGCATTGAAGGATGGAAGGAAGGGACAGTACAAGCGATAATAGGTTCAATGAAGGAAGTGGAATGAGGATGGAGGTAAGCGTTGCTATGTCGAAGGAAACGAGGTTGGGTGGGGCTGGATGTCTGGCTATGGTGTCGGAGAATTGACTCAAGTAGATGGACGCTTTACTGGACAGCAATATTGCCAGATACTGGAAGAGGTGCTGCTACCCAGTGTTCGTGCGTATCTGGTTCCAGCGCCGGAACCATTTTACTTAATGAAAGATAACAGTCCCATTCATAGGAGTAACGTTGTGAGAGCGTGGTACGAAGATCACCCAGAGATTATTAATCTAATTCTGCCACCACGTTCTCCTGATATGAATCCGATTGAAAACCTTTGGGCAATAATGATTAACGAATGGGAGCAACGCAATGAAAGAACATTTGAAGCACTTTTAGCTCACACGAGGAATAGTTGGGAGAGCTTACGCCGAACACCAAACATTCCCTACAACCTGGCCTCTTCTATGCCGCAACGATTGCAAGAAATTATTGATGCCGGAGGAAGCTATACGAAATACTGATGTTAAAGCCATGACGTAAATGTGTATCGAATATATATTTATGTTAATATAGAATTTTATTATATTTTTATGTTTGACATCTATAAAAGTATATACTGTGACCATGAAAGAACTTTACTTATCCTTAGTTAGAATCTTTTCTTGCAATGTCTACGCTCGTGAAGATGATAATACAGTATATGCATTGTTGAAACAAACTATGAGAAGGTAATAGTTTCAGGAAAAAAATAAAAACTGGCAACATCGAGGCCATCACATGTTTATGGGAATTGTCATATGATATGCTACCAATAAACTCTTATTGGTACAGATTTCAGAAAGTTGGTCGGGTGACCATCTCCGATTTTCTTCAAATTTTCAGGGTTGATTCATACACCATTCAATAGCTTAAACCTAAAATTTTAGCTTCCTCAGTCAAAAACCTTTAATTTTATGGTCGCTTAAATGGCCCCCACCTTCGACAAAAAATGCCCATGTTGGGCTTGATCGGCCAACGCCTTCATTTTGAGAGGCCTTGAAAAGTGTCTTCTAATAGGAGTAGAAGCTTCAAATTTGTCATGCTAATACAACTTCTGGTGGGCTTTCCAATTTTGCAAGCTAAAAGGCTGTGGAACAAATAGGTTCTGAGTTACAAGGGCTTAAACATGGCTCCATTTTGAAGCTTGCATCAATTCCTCCCACTTTCACGACTCTACCATTTTCAAAAGTTTTAGTTCTACATCAATCACAGCTGTTTTAATACTCCTAATAGTCTCTATGGGTTGTAAATTTATGAGTGAAATAAAAAAATAACCAAAAAAGGATTTATTTTTATTTTTAAAAATTTCCAAAAGTTGATATTTTCACAAAATTTGCAAAATTAACATCAACTTTGGGGCTTAATATAAAGGTGTCCGAAATTAGTCAGGGAGTTGATACTTCTAGTAAAGAAAGATACATATGTGTACAAAAACATATATTAAGGAATAGATCTCAACTCAACTCCTTCATATAGTTTTGGCTATTCAAAGAAAAGTACTTTTTGTGAAAAATTCTGAATTTTTTCAAAATTTTGAAATGTTTAAATTTCTTTTTACAACATTGAATTGTAATTTTACTTCCATTTTATTACTTGGTAAGTTAATTCACAAATGTTAAATTATCTAAATAAGTTTTACTCATAAAAAAGACAATATATACCTAGATTATTACTACATTTGCAGTTAACACAACAGATGGACCAGCTTGTAGGCTCAATACTTGGATCTACCTAAGTAAATCATGTAGAACCGTGTTCTACTGCTCTTTAAGCACTTCCTAGTAATTTAAATTATGCAGTTAGTACAGATAAACTAGCAGTAACCACCATTTTCAGTACAAAACCTTAAATTTAAGTAGCTTTGTTGTATTACTTCCCTTAATACAAGTGTACAGTACTTAGCTATATACAATAATGAATTCCTGAGTTTTTAAGCATGTGAATTATTGGCTATAAGTTCATATTCTTTTTTTAATATGTGTTGTTTTATGTAAATTCGTATGTAAACTTATATATAGCTAATAACTCTTATGTTTAGACACTGACTCAGGAATTTATTATTGTACTCAGGCTTTAAGTCTGATTGTCTTCAACACTCCATGGCCTCACAGCCATAAATTGGCAATTTATTATTCAGCTTGATACAGGTCTGTAGTTACTTAGGCTTTTTTTAAAATACTCCTCAATTTTAGATAAACAATCATTTGATAACTTGTACTGTCTCCCCATTTTCCCAGCAACTGTAGGTGGTTCAATTGAACACAAAACATGTTGGAATGGAATCCAGCAAACGTCCTCTTGTTCAGGCCATTTAAAAGGATTCTTTTTCATGAAATTTACTAATAGATCCTTCTCAGTATCACACACTTCAACTATGTTTCCAACAAACCAGTCACCTTCATAGAAACAGGCCACATATGTACCAGGTTTATATTGGTAAGCCACATTTTCTTGTGTAGCATTGAGGAAGGAAAGTTGTACGTTAAAGAAATTTTCATCACTAGAAATTTTGTACAGTTTAATGCCTGTTGATGAAGGTCTAAAGCAGTGATATGAACGGGTTCATGGGATTGTCTTAATTAAGGAATACCTTTTTTCTAACTCAAATAAAAATTAGCATTTTCCTCAATTTTAGCTGAATCAATGTACAGAAATTGTATACCATTAATATTAGATTTGCACCAATCGAACACCTCTTTTGGATTGGTGATGTGACCTTTACTTGTCGCTTGTAGACTTGCCCGGGCAACTAACCTTTTGATGGTGCCACCAACACCATCACAGGGGCTCTTTCCGTGAGAGGTGGCAAAAAAGTTCCATTCACATGTTAGTTGGAAATCTTTTTCATGTAACACTGAATTAATGATGTTTTTATAGTTTTAATATTGACTTGCTGCGCTATCGCTAAAGTAACAAATATGTTTTAGTTTAGGATTCTGACTTTTAAGTAATTTCAAGGCTTCAAATAAAAAAGAATGAACTGCAGTTGTGTCGTGTGTAAGTGAATCTGATATTACACAAAAATTTGTAACTTTTAGTTCACCATCAACTTTTTGATAGCAGACTACCGGATGCAAGGTAGCCTGGGTATTGTCCCAGTGATGCCCTTGTACGGCATCCTGAATTATAAAACTATAGTTTTCAGAGAAGTCAACAAGCACTAATGCTGTAGAATCATTGAGGTTTTCTTTACAGTCTGACAAATATTTTGATTGGTCTTTTGCTATGAAATGGTGTACTTTCAACTTTTTTGCACTTTCACATATGTCTTCTACTACATTCGAAACACTTTTTGTCATTGTGACCAGTTGGGTATGGTCTGTATGAAGCCACTGCTTAAAGGAAACATCATCCATGTCATAATCATTGTTTTCAAAAATGGTAAGAAGCCAATCCCGTAATTCATTTAAACCAGGACATGTTTTGCAGTTATTAATCATGCCGTTTCTGGTTTCAGTGTTGCAGACTATTTTCCCTAGTAACTCTCAATTCTACTTTGACGGGGAGTGATTCACATAAAAGTTTAAAGTTCTGGTGTATTTCACAAATGCATACATTGTGTGATCCTTTACTCCCCACACCCATACACCATTTTAGTCTCAGTTCAAAAAACTTTGATTTGGAGATTTTGTCGTTTGGATATTTATTTTTGTAAAGCGTATATAATTCTCTGATATTTGTCAACAACAGTATTTTCTGCTTGTGAACCTTCCCTTGTGGTGTTTTTATTGATTTGTAGTCTTTTTTACCAGGGCATTCTCTAGTATATTCATTGTTTTGGAAAAATTCTATCTCTCTTTCCTTTATTTCATCGCTTATACCCTTGCTACTCTTTTTATTTCTCATTATAGGAAGGATACCTTCTTTTCTCTTTGAGGCCCTCACAGCATTAACCATTCTGGCTGACACTTCAAATTCTTTCATAATTCTTTCTCTGGACCAGGTTTTACCAATTGGAAGGAGTGTTAGAATTTGTATCTTTTCTTGTCTGGTACTAGTTTTACACTTTTCTTTCAGTTCCTCTATCATATGTTGATAACACTTTTCTTCCTCACTCTCTATAGGTTTCTCCGCTTCCTCATCCAAAATGCTAGGCTTCATATGAAGTACTTTTGACAGCTTTGATTTTGTTGATGTTTCAATTTGCTTTAGTTTCCTTTTCGCGTAAAACTTTCGATCTCTTGCTCTTACATACTTAATGGGTGAGCATTCTAGTGAACCTAACGTTTCGTCAAATGTCTCCTTAACTATTTCTTCTGGAACATATTCATCACTACCTGAGTCTTTTTCATCTTCAATCGTCTTGGCTCTAGAGAAGCATGTTGAGCAAAGTTTCTGTCCTGGTATCAGATTCAGTCTAGTTGCTATGTCTTTGTCAATAATTTGTAGTGATTCTGCAAATAAAGTAGGGTAATGTAAACTCTAAACACATTGGAAAATAATTTTAAAACCTCAACATTTGGTTATAGGCTATTCATATAAAATATTCAAAACATATGCATTCAGTAGCACAGTATATAGCCTACCCTATTAAAATTAAATAGCTAATTTAGGTTACAATTTACAATATAAACTTCTTCATGAAATATAAATGTATTAGTACCTATACTTACTTGTTATCTTCTTTCGATGATTTCTCCATGGATCTTGGCAGCTACGTTGCATTTGTTGGTAATGCATTCCAAACATTTTTTCATGGTGGTAGCATACAGTAGCACTATTTGGGTTGATTACAGTTGCTTTTGTTCTCCACAATAGCAGTTTCCTTGTTTCATCTGTCAGCTCATGTAAGGTATACATACCCACCTTCCTGGTGAGTCTGTGTTCATGACATGGATCATCCAAGTACATACCAAAGCTGCACTTTGATTCTTGATTAGAATAAGCCATTATTACAGGCAGTAAAATTAAGTTAATTGCTCTAGTTAAGTTTTCTGAAAATAAAAGATCATGATCTATGAAATAGGCCTGGACATTAATGATTAACCATCATGTTTTACATTTATAAGAATATACAAAGCGAAGTGAGCTACCCAGAGCCCTTCGAGTCGCTGGTTGTTTTGACAGACATATTAAATTTCTTGTATGTTTTAGACTTATTTACATATTATTACAATGGTAAATCAACTTAATAAGTAATAAAATGGAAGTAACATTACAATTCAATGTCATAAATAGAAATTTAAAAATTTCCAAATTTTGCAAAAATTTGAGATTTTTCACAAAAAGTACTTTTCTTTGAATCACCAAAACTATATGAAGGAGTTGAGTTGAGATCTATTCCTTAATATATGTTTTTTTACACATATGTATCTTTCTTTACTAGAAGTATCAACTCCCTGACTAATTTTGGACACCTTTATATTAAGCCCCAAAGTTGATGTTAATTTTGGAAATTTTGTGAAAATATCAACTTTTGGAAATTTTTAAAAATAGAAATAAATCCTTTTTTGGTTATTTTTTATTTCACTCATAAATTTACAACCCATAGAGACTATTAGGAGTATTAAAACAGCTGTGATTGATGTAGAACTAAAACTTTTGAAAATGGTAGAGTCGTAAAAGTGGGAGGAATTGATGCAAGCTTCAAAATGGAGCCATATTTAAGCCCTTGTAACTTAGAAGCTA
Source organism: Bathynomus jamesi (assembly GCA_023014485.1). Taxonomy (NCBI): domain Eukaryota; kingdom Metazoa; phylum Arthropoda; class Malacostraca; order Isopoda; family Cirolanidae; genus Bathynomus; species Bathynomus jamesi. Next base: position 2,356,368 of record JAJOZX010000012.1, on the reverse strand, counting down.
TTTGTTCCACAGCCTTTTTGCTTGCAAAATTGAAAAGCCCACCAGAAGTTGTATTGGCATGACAAATTTGAAGCTTCTACTCCTATTAGAAGACACTTTTCAAGGCCTCTCAAAATGAAGGCATTGGCCGATCAAGCCCAACATGGCATTTTTTGTCGAAGGTGGGGGCCATTTAAGCGACCATAAAATTAAAGGTTTTTGACTGAGGAAGCTAAAATTTTAGATTTAAGCTATTGAATGGTGTATGAATCAACCCTGAAAATTTGAAGAAAATCGGAGATGGTCACCCGACCACCCCTGTACCAATTGAGCTGGAATGACCCTATATACAGTATACTATATTACGTAATAATTACGATGAACAAATCAAATGCAAATTTCTCTGATTCACGGCCCACCAGTCTTGCTTTAGACTAATGACTTTCATAAGATGGAATAGGTTACCACTTAAAACAATGGATAAACTATCTATTAGTGAGACGACCGTGACTTCCTCGAAATGCGAGCGCGTGAGAGGTTCACTGAGGAATTTGGTATTAGATTCTTCACGTAGGATATGTATCACAAACAACAATATTGAGAACAATTCCCAACAATTACTTAATATCAATCATTGCATTTGAGCAAATAATTTAGACCTGCGTCAAAATAACTTAGGTATCATGCCATGATTTGGGATATTTGCCGAATTAGTCGTTCTCTATAGTCTACAGTATACAGGGTGTCCGAGAATTATCTGTACAATTTTTGGCTGTTATTAAAAGTCAACCATGAAGTGTAGAAATTCCAGTGTTGTCCCATTGTACAGAGAATCTCATTAAGTTTTTTCTGATACCAAGTTTTGACAAGTTTTTTAGAAATTCCAGTGTGTCCGAACATTATCTGTACAATTTCATCTTTTAATAAAATTCTTGATAACACACGTAAAATTCTTAAACAAGATTATTTAGAATCTGTATTTTCAAAAGTTTCTTTTATTAAAGTAACGTTGTTACAAACATTCGATATGTGCACCATTAGTGATTCGCAAAACATCCAATCGATACTCCAAATGTTGCCATGTACGCTGCAGCATATCCACATCAATTCGCTCAATAACAGCTGTGATTCTTGCTTTTAAATCATCAATGTCTGTCACCCGCGTACATTTCTAAAAAACTTGTCAAAACGTGGTATCAGAAAAAACTTAATGAGATTTTCTGTAAAATGGGACAACACTGGAATTTCTACACTTCATGGTTGACTTTTAATAACAGCCAAAAATTGTACAGATAATTCTCGGACACCCTGTATATTGAGACGGTATAATGTAATGCCCAGCTAATATTATGACGACTAGGATTGCTCCATAACCATCCCAACATCCCGAAACTTGGTAATTCTGCTTCTTAATCATTTGTATTTTAAACACTAAAATGTAGCAGAAGTGACGTAATAATGGACGTCATTGATTGGGTTAGAGCAGTTATGTGCACCAATCCGAACACACCTCCGCTGCCATAAGGACTGCCCATTTTATACCTAACAGACGAGCTTGGGACGAGACAGAAGCGTGAGACTTCTTGAAAGCACTGTACATAGGTATATATTTTGCAGTGGCGACTCGTGGTATAAATGTATGGGGGTGCGATTTCATAAAATTGTACGACAACACGGACTCACAATAGGCTAGCGCGAATCCAACTGCCGCTCACAAGAGTACTTGTATTAACATATGCGGCTATGCCAGACGTACAATTCTAGTTAATTACAAATAAGTAATAATTTCAATAAAATACATATAAATGGTTTATATCATTATTACTGAAGTCACTATTAGTAAAAATAAAGTTGTTATTATAAAAAAAATTCGCGATTGTACTTATATTTTCATTACAGCAGTAAAATATAATTTATATTTACTTGAGCGAAAAATCTATCGCTCCATTCGGCTGCAATATTATTTTGTATTCAAACAGGGTACGCTGTTTGAAGCTATGCTATAAGTTTAGAATATTATGTACTGTATGAAGGCTTACTCAAAATGCCTCATGAATCATGATATGCCACATGAATTTTTAAAATATATTTCAAGAATATTTATTTTAATATCTTAAAATTAATATATTTTTTATCTGTTAAATTAATATTTATCGTTTCAAGCAAGGGGGAGCGACCGCTCCATCGCTCCTATACGCCAGTCGCCACTGAATTATTTTGGTAATCTTTCTTTAGTGTTAAGTTAAATAATGTGTGTTTTTGAAACGTTACCAGTTTATAATAGTCATATATAAATAATTAGTTAAGTTTAACTTGATATGAAAGAAAATTACTTTTAAATGTATTCTATTCTTTCAACCTACTTTCCCATACACAAATTTCATCGTAAAAGATAAAGACATAATTTCCAGTTGCTATTGTTCACTTTTTTTTTAATTTATGGAGGGTCGAATTCCATACCGGCTTTCACTTTCCATGGAATTGAAAATAAAATATACAGTGGAATTTCATGACCTCTGACACAAACAGATAAAACACATTTTTCAATCTTTAGTATAAATTTCCGTCGCCTAGCCGTCATAGTTAGCGTGTTTATTATTATTATTATTATTATTATTATTATTAAAAAAAAAAGACACTTCTGAGACAAACATTATTTCGATTAATGCGAGTTGGGTATCCAACCCCCAAAATTGAAATGTATTTTATATGATAGAGGTTTTAATGATCTTCAATTTTATATATAAAAAAGTGAGTCCTCGGCGAGAGAATTTTAGTGCAAATTTCAATTAAAGATTCGAAAAAGTTTGAAATTTAGGTTCATACAAACTTTGTTCTTCAATTATTAAAAGAACAATACCTATAGGAACTTTAGAAATTAAATTTAAACCATAAATAAAAGATTTAATTGTCTACAGAATGGTATCAAATAAATTTCTAAATTTCATATTTTACACGAATTTAAAGTTTCTTTACTATAAAGCCTTTAGAAATTATAAGTTATATTTTTCAACTACAGTAATTCTATCTTATGCAAAATATGACTTTTGTGGTTGATTACACAGCTCAACAAAAAAAATTTTTGTTTCGTTGCCAAGGAAATTCGTACGAATTTAGGGTATTTTGGGGTTGCTGAATTCCAAAATGAAAGTAGTTTTTCCGATTTGGCTCTAGTTCTTGAGATAATGAATACCCTCAATTAATAGGAAACGTAACCATAACGCGTGCATATGGGAAACTACCGGGACATTCTATATGGTGAGACACGCGAATATTCTTAGTGTTTACTCCGCGATCATTCTAGAATATTCCCCCTCCGTATATAAGTCATCGGCCACCCAACCAGTAAGTAGGCTCCAACTGAACATTAAATTTTTTGCATTTTTACGTGTTTCAATGGGGTACCAATTATCTCATAAATTAGAGCCAATCTAGCAAAACCGATGTCATATTCGGAATCAGCACCACAAAGTTACCCCAAAATCACACTAATATGATTGGCAATAAAATAAGTGTTGACCAGTGTTATCTATGACCGTTGGTACGGAGCATAATTTCTGAAAATTGTGCTCTGAGCCAAGCGCGCAAAACATAACGTATAGATGTTGATCATTAAATCGTCAAATAAAATCTATGAGAGATAAACTTGAAATTTTGATCATATATGCAGCTATAAGTTGTCTACATAACAGTATAAATACAAACTGGCTATTTTAAGAAAACAATATTTTTAAATTTAAGTTACTGTATTTGATACAACTTTTGAAGGACTTTATACTCGTATATATAGGAGTCAAGTGATTTTTTCAAGGAACTGTCTATGAACATTTTTCTAATTTTTCGTTTTCGACACGTGCTCATTTAAATATAAATAACTCAACAACTATAAACTGAACATGCGCAAAATAAGTGTCGCTCAAAAGAGAATGAATTTTTCTATAATATTTTTTCCATACATTTTATTTGGCGAGTTCAATACGAGGGCCACTCAATATATTTTGCCCCACCTTTTTTTTTCTTTTTTTTTTTAAGTTCTCTTGTAAGTTCCAGAAATTTTGTACACAAGTAGTTACATACCTTTTTTACAAGTTTTTATTTTTCCACATAGTCTCCATCCTTTTCTACGGCTTTCCTCCACCTCGAAACAAGGGTCTTTATTCCTTGCTGGTAAAAGCCCACTGGGTTCCGGTGGAGCCACCTCTTAACCTCCTCAACACCCTCATCGTCACTGAAACTTTCTTCCACGAATAGCATCCTTCATTGGCCCAAACAAATGGAAGTCTGAAGGTGCCAGATCCGGGCTGTATGGAGGGTGGGGTAACACGGTCAAGGGCATTTTTGTGATGACCTCTCTTGTTTGCAAACTGTTGTGTGGTCTTGCGTTATCGTGCAAAAGAAGGACGTCTTCCAGTTTTCTCTCCGGTCGAACTCGCTTTATACGTCTCTGTTGGGTAGCAATATATGCCTCTGAGTTGATTGTTTGTCCTTTCTTCATAATGTCCACCAAAATCACCCCTTTCATGTCCCAGAAGATGGTGGCCATAACCTTCCCTGCAGAGGGAGCCATTTTGAACTTTTTCTTGCGCGGGGTGTCTGCGTGATGCCACTCCATGGATTGGCGTTTTGTTTCAGGTACAAAGTGGTGTACCCAAGTCTCACTCATCCCCAGTCACAATTCATGAAAGGAAGTCATCCCCTTCTGTCTCGTATCGAACCAACGACTCGGAAGCAATTTCTTTTCTTTGGGCTTTGTGATCTTCAATCAGTTCGCGAGGAACAAACCGTGAACACACTTTTGAGTATACCACTTCCTTCACTAATTCCTAGCTCCAGTGATAGCTCTTTGTATGTGACGCGCCGATTTGATCGAATGATGCTGTTAGCATGTTGCACAGTGTGAGATGTGACAGCCGATGCCGGGCGACCGCTGCGTGGCTCATCATCGAGGCTAGCTCTCCCTCTCTCCGATGATCTCACACGTTTAGACCAGCGTCCAACTGTGCTTCGATCAACAACCTCATCTCCGTAAACGTTTGTGAATATTTCCAACCGTTTCCTTCTCTGCTTTTAAGAACTCGATAACAGCTCTCTGTTTACGACGCACATCACTATCAGACAGGCCCGGGCCACGTCCAGCTTTTGAGGCCCATAGCTAAACCCAATTATTAGTTTCACTGCAAAGCATTATATTCCAAATTTGAGGGCCCCCCTTAAGCTTGAGGCCCAGGCCAAATGGCCCTCCTAGCCCCCCTCTGATAGGCCCTGCTGTCAGACGCCATTTTCGAAACTGCGTTAACCATCGGTTTTATACAAGGGCGTTTAAAAGCGGTTTTGTACAAGGAGGGGAGGCTCAAACTGGAAAATTCCGGTTATGTGAACGGCAGAAAGTTCAAACTTACGGCCCAAAAGACATTTCAGCCCCATGGCCTATTATTTAGTTAAGAAAAAAGGGTGGGACAAAATATATTGAGTGCCCCTAGTATTTCGACTGGTTTATAAACGAATATTTTTAATTTTAAACACAATAATATTTTAAGGTTCTGTAAAACCTTTCGAATGATACCCCCCACATGTCTGTAGAGTTAAAATAATTAAAGAAAATTAATTAAAGAAAATAGGCAATGTGTGGGGTCCCCTTTAAAAAGAAACGAGTCAAAATGTGCATAGCCAAGTCTACCGCCCTGGCGGTAGAATTAACTTTCCCCCAGTTTATGCGAATTTTTACTTACAGTTCTACCTAGATGCGAAATCTACCGCCAAATCAACTTTTCTATCAAAAAAATTATAACCTACCAATTTATTGTGAAAATATACCTCCAAACCAGATGTCTGGTGGAGTGCTGTGCTTCGCAAGAAAGGACCAGGGGTCCAGGTAAAATACGGCAAGCTGGCCAAACTGATTCACCTACTGCTTTACGACCAGGCCTCAGTGGAGAGGGTGTTCTTCATGGTCAACAAGATCGATACAAGATAGAGACCATCCATCAACAACAACGGTGTATGTATTACTGACAACCAAGATAAACAGTGGTGTACCCTGCCACAAGTTCGCCGTGAATGAAGAACTACTGAAGAATGTGAAGTAGGCAACTACAAAGAAGAACAATGTCTCGAGATATGAAAATAAAAACCCACTCTAATAGACAGAGTTTATTTCCACAACAGTTTCGATGCCCACTGGCATCCTCCTCGGGTGGATACATAACAAGTGGGTTAGAGTGGGTTTTTATTTTCATATTTTGACCTTCACGTAGAAAAAAAGTGAATTTTTTTTTCATTTATAATGTCTCGAGAACTACACGAGAAGGGGCATCTACTGCCACTGTACTTCCAGACTGTAGTACTGGCACAGTGTGCACAGATGAGGAGGATGACAGATTTGTTTAAAATTCCCGAGTGTATGAATAAATAGTTTCATAATGGACTGGATAAAATCATCTGTTGATTTTTAAATAAAAAAAAGACACTTATGTGACATTGATAACACCAATACACATTTGAAAACTTGTCGATCGATTTTCACAAACTAGTTGGTGATTCTATATAATGTGAGTGCGCTGATATAAAAAATAGTTAGTTTTTCCCTATCACGTATGGTTTTCTTACTACAGGGTGTGTCATAAATCCCCCATTTATCCCCAAATGTGAACCATCTTATCGAGACCAACATTGGATTGCACATGCTAAACCATAAATTTTGTTGTTATAGACTACAGTAACGCTTACATAATAATGTAGGGTAAATATATATAACAACCAGTCCCGTTCCCAGCAAAATACTCTCTCCCCTCCCATCAATGGGTGGTTAACATTTGGGGACAGATGAGGTATTACAACACCCCTTGTAGCACGAAATCTTTATGTGATAGAGTAAAACCTAATTAAAGCAGAATTAAATAGCTCCTAGCTCTTGGACAAGCATATTGCTTGTTTATGAAAGAATAAAAAAATAACTGAAAGAAACAAAATATATTTACCTTCTTTACTTGCAAACATTTCAGGACTTATTCCAAAGACTTAAGACTACGAAGGGAGATCTGACTAATGACGACTAAACCGGTGCTTCTTTGATGTTTTCTTATGCTGTGCGTTAGGCTGATCTCGTTGCAGACACCAGCAGTAATCCGCCATCATATTTGTATGCCATCTTCCTTGATATCTTCTTTCCATGGTTTTGATGTCCTGGTGAAATCGTTCCCTTGCTCCTCACTGACATCTCCGAGATTTTCGGGAAAACGGTCAAGATGCGAAAATAAGAAGTGAACTTTCAGGCTCATGTTGCAGCCTAAGGCGCAAAACTTTTTAAGCATATTTTCCACCAGTCTTTCATAATTTTGGCTTTTGTAGTTTCCCAAGAAGTTTTCAACATCATCTTTGAAACCAAGCCATGCTTCTTTTTCTTTATTGGTCATTGTGTTCAGGAAATGATCGTCTGTCAATAGCTTTCTAATCTGAGGACCTATAAAAACACCTTCCTTTATTTTCTCGTAACTAATCTTTGGATATTTTGAACAAATGTACTTGAAACATTCACCTTCTCTATTCAGTGCTTTGACATACTGCTTCATCAAGCCTAACTTAATGTGCAAGGGTGGTAGGAGGATTTTATTTGGTTCAACTAGATGTTCATGTAAAATGTTCTTTGATCCTGGGGTAAGATTCTCTCTAGGAGGCCAAGTTTTCCTCTTCCAGTGCTGGTCACGTGTTCGACTATCCCATTCGCAGATGAAACATGGCATCTTAGTGTATCCTGATTGCTACCCAAGTAACATGCAAAGGACTTCGAGATCCCCACACAATATCCATCTGTGATTTTGATACTTAATTTTTTCCAGAAGCAGTTTCATGTTATCATAGGTCTCTTTTAAATGAGTAGAATGGGCCACTGGGATTGATGCATATTTGTTACCGTTGTGCAGTAACACTCCTTTTAGACTGGTTTTAGAGGAATCTATAAACAACCTCCAGTCACTGGTTTGGTATTCGATGCCTAGCTTGCACACTAATCCTGTGATGTCCTTGCAAAATACCAAGGGACCATCTTCTTCGAAAAAAGGCACGAAGTCTTTCTCACGATTTCTGTACCAAGCGAAGTATGTGTCGGATGCCAATAAATTGTTCTCCTGCAATCTAGACCCCAAAAGTTCTGCAAAGTCCTTAGGCAGATTCAAATCCCTGACTAAGTCATTTAGTTCGGCTTGGGTTAATGGTTTAGGAGGATCTCGGTCAGCTGTTGGCTGTTGGCTGTTCATAAACATCATCATTGTCTGGATTTGGAGCTGAATCAGAATCTAAATTGTATTGATCCAGACTCTCGGGTGGGCGGGGAATAGGAACTTCTGGACCATGGGGTACCGGCCTTATTGCAGATGGAAGACTTGGGTATTGAAGGCTCTCTTTATTCTTTGCATTATAACCTTTAACATTGCAAGAACAGAAGTAGCAGTCGTCGGTATGGTTTCTAGGCTCGCGCCATACCATAGGGATCCCAAATGGCAAACTTCTCTTTTTACCTTTGCTCCAATTCCTTAGTGCCGCAACACACGTAAGACAAACCTTGTGTGGAGCCCAACTTTTGTCTTGATCTCCTAATTTAATTCCAAAATAAGCATGATAAGCTCTCTTAATGAAGGTCGTTACATTTGTCCCTTGTTTTACAACAACATACCGACCACAAATATAACAAAATATGTCTGGACTATGGGTACATCCTCTAGAAGCCTTTATTAAAATTTTAAAGACGTAATGTTAGAATTATCTATCTGAAAAATATGAAAAAACGAAATTAATTAAAGATAAAAAAGGTAAAAAATTACAAAACGCCCCAAAATTGTTTTGCTAATAACTTTAAAACTGTGGGTGATTGAAAAAAACGTAGCATTTTTTAATTCAGCGCAGCGAACTGCTTCAGAATCACAACTCAAAATAAAAAAATCGATTTTCATGCAGACCGGTGTAATTCAAGAGAACTTTTCCATTGTGTTTGTAAATATATAATTACCAGTAGATTTTAAGGATACTGTCAGCAGTCAATAATGTAAACTTCTAGCTGTGATCTGACTGCAGGACAAATTCATTTTGCCGGGAGCCTGGAAGGCAAACTCATTTTATTTCATTTTAATACCATGTGAAGTAGGAACCCGCTTCTACCCTTATTCACTCATATGTCCTGATCAAGTGCAAAAGCCTGTGGTCTCGGTTAAAATCTGCCTCTCTCTAACTGTCTAAAGTGGTAGATCTACCACTTTTTGTACAGTCTGACTTGGCACCTCTGCAAGATATACCATATGATTTTCTGGAAAGTAGAGGAGCATACCTAAAATATGTTCTAAAATATGTTCTGAAAACTAAGATTTTTCTTCTCCGATCTTTGGTGACGTTTTTCGCACTTTGATAAGATGCCCTGAGTAAATATATAAGGTTGTAACATATACTCTGCTCGATTTTTTTAGTTCATTCAGAACAAAAATGAAAGGACATAATGACAAATTAATCATCAATATAATTCCCTTCTTTTTCTATAACCTCCTCCCAGCTGTAGAAAAGTTTTTTATGCCACGTTCGAAGAAATCCCTTGGTTTCGAGTTAAAAAAAGCGATCACTTCGTTTTCGATAGCTTGCCTGGATTGCAACTTTTGTCCATCTAGGTGGTGTTGCAGACTTCTGAATAAATGGTAGTCTGAAGGTGCGATGTCCAAAGAATAAGGTGGATGAGGCATTTTTTCCCCAACCAAATGCCTCCAATTGGGCAGTGGTGATTCGAGCAGTGTGAGGGCGCGCGTTATCCTGGTGAAATAGAACACCTCTGCGATTAATTAATGCAGGACGGTTTTCTTGTAATGCCATCTTCAATCGTTGGAGATGTTGGCAGTAGACTTCAGCTGTGATTGTTTGGTTATCTGGCAGAAGCTCAAAATGAATAATTCCTCGCATATCCCACCAAACGCATAGCAAAATTTCCTTTGGATGGGGTCCATTCCTTGGCTGAGGTTCAGGCTTTGTTTCACAGCTAAGCCACTGATGTCGACGCTTAATATTGTTATAGAGGACCCATTTTTCATCCCCATTGACGATCCGATTCAAAAACGGTGCCTGCAGTTGCCGAGAATGCAGTGATGTGCAAATATCGATTCGATGTTGAAGATTCGCTTGTAACAAATGATGCGGAACCCATTTTCCAACCTTCACTACTTTTCCTAACAGCTTCAAATGACGATGAATGGTCATATGGCTAACGCCGAGTTGCAGGTCAAATTCTCTTACAGTTACCGTTGGGTTTTCCCCGACTGTTGCTTTCAGCAACTCTTCATCTAACTCATTTGGTTGTCCTGTTCGTTGATAATCTTTCAGACTGAAGTCTCCATTTCTGAACTTCTCAAACCATCTCCTACACATCCATTCGCTCACATCATTTCCATAAACTCTTTGAATGTTTCTTGTGGATTCGCTAGCGTTAGATCCTTTATGGATGGAACTCATACAGCATCACATGTCGACAGTGGCGGTTCCTCATATGGGCAATATGGGCAGCCGCACAGGGCGGCATGAGCGCCTGCAAAAAAAATAAAAATAAAAATAAGAATAAATAAATAAAGAAATAAAAAAAAATAAAAAATAAAATAAAATAAATAATAAAAGATCAATAAATATATTTTTATTAATAAAAAACCATCTATTGCATTTTCCATAAACCTTCCCATAAAAGACCTAAACAATGCCAAATGCTTCCAATTAATATTATTGGGAATAAAGGCCCTACTTTAACATATGTAATGTTTTTTTCTGGGTTTGGTTAAATAGTGAAATGTATATTATTTATTACAGAACGAATCTTCACACTAAGCCACTAAGGTCTGTCAAATAACCGCAAATGGATAAGAAGAGGTCAAAGCTATCAGGTGCTCAGTTTAGAAAAAAGAGGAAAGAAGAAAAGGAGAAACGAGCAAAAGATAAAGGTATAGAGCTATGTCTCTACTCTTCACTGCTATATTGCACTGCTATTTTGTGATATAGCTTTCTGAGTCATTTGAAGTGTACTATTATGTATATAATTAGCCATTAACCAAGGAGGTTGTATTATTCATTTGTTTCCTATTCTAAAAGTTTAATAAATTGTGCTTAATAACATGTTAAATTAATTGTACTAGCCTATTCATGCATTGGTCTGTTATGTTCTATTTTACTATTTGCAGGGGCACTTTTGAAATATTTTGGAACACCCTCTGCCACTAGCCAGGATGAGAAGCCGTCTACTTCTGCCATTATTGAGGCTGAGGAGCCATCTACCTCCTCAGCCTCACATATGTCTCCACAAATGCAGTCTGATCCTGAGGATGAAGACCCATTTGCTTCTACTTCTCCCCGGCAGGACTCTTCAGGTGAGTTTGTGTGCACATATGTCTGTGAGTGTGTGCGTGTGTGTGTATGTGTATGTGTGTGCATCCCTGCAAAGCATTTTGCAAACAGTTATAAATTATAATGTTATTATCACTGGGTCTGGGTTACTGGGTGTGTGTGGTGTTTCACCACCATAATTCCATAACACACCACCATAACAAAGTGCTGTGAATAATGTGTTATCTAACTTAGGTGTGTATACTAATGAGTAATGCTCTTGTTCTTTCTATTAGAAAGGCCTGGAGCAGAATCGCCTCCTGAGGATGAGTCTCTGTCCACCGACCCTGCTAACTGGCCTTCAGTTTCTGACTGAGAGAATTCGGACACAACTGGTTTCCAGGGGACCAAGTCAAGTACCATCTGACTTTGTATTCCCTAGAAACGACAGTGACGGAAGAAGTTTCCACCATCAATACTTCAGGAAGTCATTGGTTAGTGGGGAAAATATAACCAGAAGTTGGTTGGTCTATTCCTTAAAAAACAACAGCCTTTTCTGTTTGTGTTGTACATTATTTTCCAAGAGGAAAATAAATTTAACAAGTTTGGGACTCTCGGACTGGAAGCATGCAAGCTCATTGCTCACATCACATGACAACAGTTCAGAACACCTAAATTCTATGAAAATCTGGAAAGAACTGGCAGTGAGGATGAGAAAAGGGGAGACCATTGACAAGCAGGAGATGGCACTTGTGGAGGCTGAGAAGTTGAGATGGAGAGCGGTGCTGACACGTCTCACTGCTATTGTGCATTCTCTGGCAGTTAGGAATTTGGCACTAAGGGGACATACAGAAAAATTGTTCTCACCATCAAATGGCAATTTTCTGAAAGAAGTTGAACTGATGGCACAATTTGATCCTATAATGCAAGAGCACATTAACCGTGTCCAAAAAGGGACCTCCAGTCACACCAGCTACCTCGACCACCACATACAAAACGAACTCATTGATTTGTCGAGCAGCAAGACCATTTCAGCAATGGTGAGCGACATCAAACAATCAAAGTTTTTTTCAATAATTCTAGATTGCACTCCAGATATCAGCCACACTGAACAGTTGTCAGTTGTGATTCGGGTTGTGTCACTGGAGGGGAAGCCCCTATAAAGGAACATTTCATGGGGTTTTTGGAGGCAGAGGAGTCCACTGGTCAACATTTGGCATCTCTGATTCTGAAGAGACTGGAGGAGCTAAAAGTTCCTTCATGGACTGTAGAGGACAATCATACGACAACGGGGCCAACATGAGGGGAAAAAACAAGGGTGTTCAATCCAGGCTCCTAGAAATTAATCCCAGAGCTCTGTTTGTTCCATGTGGGGCTCATTCTCTGAATTTGCTTGTGGCCGATGCTGCTAAGGGATCTATTGATGCCACAAGTTACTTTGGCATCTTGCAGAAGCTTTACAACTTGTTTTCAGCCTCCACACAACGATGGGCCATTTTGAAAAAACATGTGAACATCACATTGAAGATATGGTCTGATACAAGGTGGGAAAGCAAGATCAAGAGTGTGGAGCCCCTGAGATATCAGGCAGCTGCAGTGAGAGATGCACTGATCGAGGTGAGGGACCACACCAAAGACTCTGTAATAAAGGTCGAGGCTCAATCTCTGTCAGAGGAGGTTGGGTCATACCGCTTCGCCATTTGTTCAGTGGTGTGGCATGACCTGTTGTGCCAAATTCAGCATGTGAGCAAGCAGATGCAGTCTCCTAGCATGCACGTTGATGTTGCAGTAAATCTCCTGAAAAAAACAGAGAGGTCTCCGCAATTACAGGGCAACAGGTTTTGTGGCTGCACAAATGGCAGCCACAGATATCTGTGAACAAATGAATGTGGAGGCTGTGTTAAAACAAAAACGGCTGAGGTCCACAAAGCGGCACTTCTCCTATGAAGCATCTGATGAGCCCTTGATTGATGCTTTGAAGAAGCTGGAGGTGACATTTTTCAATGCAGTGGTTGATGCTGCAACATCAGCCATTCAGGAAAGATTTTCCACGTTGGAAATTGTGGGAGAGAAGTTTGGAGTGCTGACACATTTCCAAAATCTCACATTTGAGGAGCTGACAGAACAATGTGTGAACCTTAGTACTACACTACACTTTAAGGGACAATCTGACTTGGATGGCAGAGAGCTTGCACAGGAGCTGAAGAACTTGCCTGACTTGCCATCAAAGACCATATCCTTGCTTGAACTGCTGACATTTATCCATGAAAGGGAGCTCTCTGAAATATATCCAAATTTGTGGACTGCTCTCAGAATTGGTCTTACTCTTCCAGTCACTGTTGCTGAAGCAGAGAGGAGCTTTTCAAAGCTGAAGCTCATCAAATCCTACCTGAGGTCAACTATGTCACAGGAACGCCTACCGGTCTGGCCATCATCAGTACAAATCATACAATTGCTGAGCAGATTTCATATGATGATTTAATTCATGACTTTGCATCAAGGAAGGTAAGAAGAGTCAGGCTTTAGATGGCAGTTGTGCTGTGGTGCAATTTATTTTGTTTCTTGTTCAAAGTGTAGCATAATAATTACCCTCTCTTAAGTGTCTTATTCTATTTATGTGATAGAGCATTTGTACAATTTAGAAATTTGATTCTCTAGTTTATTTATGGCAGTTGTGCAATTTAATTTGTATTTTTCCTGTTCATAGTATCATAATTACATTCTCTTAAGTGAGTTATTCTATTTACGTGATGAAGGATTTGTAAAATTCAGAAATTTGAGTCTTTGTTTTGGTTCTGAAGTTCCAACAATTAGTCCAATAAAAGTTATTTTATGAAAGAGTTATGTCTGTCCTTTATTTTGGGGGGATTCGAATGTGTGTGTGTTGGCGAACAGGGGGGGGGGGCGCTGAAGGTGAGGTTCGCCCAGGGCGTCATGTAAGCTAGGACCGCCACTGCATGTCGAATATGCTCTTTCGTGCGCTCCATGTTTTTTCAATTACTGTAATATCGTCGGGGTGACGTTGTAACTGTACGAAAAACACCAGAGAAAATATCCATTAGCCTAATCCTACACTAGCCTAAGTCATTCTGTATCGTGATAAAACATGTGCGAACCTGTCGCCGCGTGTATTTTGCAACATTTCTAAAACTATTTCACATAATCTTAGGTTATTCTATTATCTATCGTCCGTTTTCTAATCGAGCAGAATTTATGTTACAACCTGATATTAAGGAATTTTTCCGAAATGACAATCATTCAGAGGAACATTCCTGCCGAGTTTCATCATAAGTTGAAAAGTCATGATTTTAGAAATTATTACTAACACTGATAATACAGGGTGTCCCTAAAGTCTGGACACATAGGAAATATCACTAACTATAACTAACTATATGTTATTATTATTATTATTATCTTAAATTCATGCAACTGAGGCCTAAGGTAGGCCCACATCGAATCAGCAACCCTGAGGTAGGACCAAATAGGACCTCCAAGTCCATAACTTATGGACTTGGAGGTCCTATTTGGTCCTACCTCAGGGTTGCTGATTCGATGTGGGCCTACCTTAGGCCTCAGTTGCATGAATTTAAGATAATAATAATAATAATAATAATAATAATAACATATAGTTAGTTATAGTTAGTGATATTTCCTATGTGTCCAGACTTTAGGGACACCCTGTACTATTAGTAATAGCAATGTCTCGAGATAAAAATATTAGCTTATGTTTAGAGAATAATATTGTTACTTCTATCATTCACTTTTGTTCGTGCGCGCAATGATTTTGGAGTTGATACACTGACCTATGGCCAAAAATTGTGGGAATAAGCCCGTTAGGGCATATTCCATATTAGTCTATAGTAGCAAAATGCCCTCCAAGTTTTATGAAGATCCTACCAGCAGTTGAAGTCGTGAAAAAAAGAAGAAAAATAAAAAATTGACCGATTACAATAAGAATTTGTGCGAAAGCAGAAATTCTTAATTTCAAGAACAGTTCGGGAACGTATGAAATAGACCACATCTTGTTAAAATACCTTTTGGCTTCAATTAGTACTTGTTAATTTTTTGCTAATCTTCCCTGTTTTTCTTACGCCCTACAGATACATATACTGTATATAGTTACCGTATATAATACTTATTGACTAAAAAACATTTACAGTGCCAACATGCTCACATTTTAAGTAAATAATTGAATACACTAATTAATAATTAGTCCCTGTGTATCGTATTGCACGTCGGGCTAGCATCATGAAAAAGAAAAACTATGGTATTTGTCATTTACCATTACTTATTCGGACTATAGTGGATTTAATTATCCCAGAAGAGTTCCTTGTTCCATGCACTGTCTGTGTGTATCATAAAAAACTCAGGGGACCATTCTGAGTTCATTCCCATATATATATATATATAATATATATTATATATATATATATATATATATGAATAGAAACGACATAAGTATTAAGGAACGTTTCTGCACACGAGGAGGAGAGATAACGAAATAATGAAAAATGAGGCGAACCGCCTGGGAATCGAACCCAGGGCCTTCCAATTGCCGGTCTCCTCCTCGTGTGCAGAAACGTTCCTTAATACTTATGTCGTTTCTATTCATTTATATACTGCGCGGTCATTGCAGTTATTTGCGCATATTCACGATTTGCGAGGGTGCTCTCTGAGGGCATTGGTTTCTGCCCTATTTGGGAGAATTTCGATTTGTGATTGAGTGAGGTCCGTAGCATAATGGTAGAGCGTCCGACCGGCAATTGGAAGGCCCTGGGTTCGATTCCCAGGCGGTTCGCCTCATTTTTCATTATTTCGTTATCTCTCCTCCTCGTGTGCAGAAACGTTCCTTAATACTTATGTCGTTTCTATTCATTTATATACTGCGCGGTCATTGCAGTTATTTGCGCATATTCACGATTTGCGAGGGTGCTCTCTGAGGGCATTGGTTTCTGCCCTATTTGGGAGAATTTCGATTGTGATTGAGTGAGGTCCGTAGCATAATGGTAGAGCGTCCGACCGGCAATTGGAAGGCCCTGGGTTCGATTCCCAGGCGGTTCGCCTCATTTTTCATTATTTCGTTATCTCTCCTCCTCGTGTGCAGAAACGTTCCTTAATACTTATGTCGTTTCTATTCATTTATATACTGCGCGGTCATTGCAGTTATTTGCATATATATATATATATATATATATATATATATATATTATTATATATATATATTATATATATATATATATTTTTAATATCACAGTACAAGTTTCGACGTTTCACTTATCTTTCAGCTTCAAAATGAAAGAGTTAAGGACGAGTGAAGACTTAGGCCTGTTCAAAATCAACTTTTTCTTATTTTCATAGGTTTCTGTACATTTTCCCATGCTTTTTGACCTGAAAAAGCCGAAAATCACAACTATTTTGACCTAGGATGTTGGGAAGCATTGCCGCATGGAGCTTTAAATTTTCTGCCTTGAAATCGGCCAAAGCGCCAATTCCGGGGTCCCTTGAATTATGTTTTGCACTTTAACTTTTGATCTAAACAAGATAGAGCAACAAATTAGGTATCAAATGAAAGAGCATAAAATTAATAAATAATAATAATAATATATAATAATAATAATAATAATAAATAATAATAATTAATAATAATAATAATAATAATTATCTATCATTTTTCAGGAAGCAACAGAAACTCAATCAGAATCTAGAAAACCATCTACAAGTTACAACTTCACAATGGCATTAAGCAAGGAGCTGAGGGAGCTCCGTGGGCGCACAGTTGATATCTCAGAACCTCCACGTACTGTCCACAGGCAGGTGTCAACTGGGCCATCTACCAGATCTCTCACTGAAACTTTCCTGGTTGGATACCCTTCAGCTTTTATCAGTGGTTCCCAGCTTCCCACCAACAGACAGGCGTTCCAGTATTTCCTTAATCTTCAGAATTTACCGGAAAATGCAGGGAGACCCATGGTTCAAGACCTTGCATATGAAACAGTTGAATCTATCATCCCATTCTGGCAGATCGCTAGGATCAAGACAATGACCAAGTACAACGCAATGAAGCTCTTCATGAAACTACATGAGAAACATCGTGCTCTGGTGAAAAGCAAAGGAAGAGCAAGTAACCCTGGAGGAAAGAGAGGAGCATTTGTGCTGGAATTAGACAGCCTGTTCGATATAGGAGCTCCAGATGCAATCCAGGAAATACAGAACAACAGACTGTTATCCAGAGAGAAGAAAGATGAGGATATCAGGTTCTACGAAGACCAAAAGACTGAGAGGAAAGGTCATATGTCTGGTCATGACAAGATTCTTGAGACAAGATCCCTGCAGCAAGCAGCGAGGAATGAAAGACTGCACCATAGACAAGAACAAGGTAAAACTAATTACTTTGAACGTTACAAAAAGTTTTAAGTTTTACTCCATTGCGATATTTAGCATGTACTTAACAATTACTGTCTTAACATGTTGTACTATTTTACAGTTGCAGCAGAGCAAGAGGCAGTTGTTCATGTGGATGACATTACCTGGGGTGACTCAACTGACAACGACGCTAACACAGAGGACATGGATTACCATCAGCCTCGTCCTGGATGTTCTCACCATCAAGACACTGTGACTAGTGTGACTTTGACGTTTCCAAGGAAGGTCATGGAATGTGATGTCATCTGCAATACAGCTGATCGTCTTGGTTTATCAGACAATCAAGTTACTGCCATGGTTTCTGCCACCTTGAAAGCTGGAGGGGCTGATCTGGATAACTTCGTCATCTCAACCTCAACAACACGTCGCAACAGAATGCTGTCCAGGTATAATATCAGCCAGAGTCACATGTCCAAGTTTTGTGAAAACCCCCCACAGTACGCTGCCTTACACTGGGATAGAAAGTTGCTCAAAGATGTCTTGGGCAGTGAACCTGGAAGTACCTCAGAGACTTTAGCTGTGCTAGTGTCTGGTCCACCTTCATACACTGAAGGAAAGTTATTGGGAGTACCTCTCATCGACAATTCTTCTGGCACAGCTCAGGCTGAGGCTTCAATGGATTTACTGGAGACATGGGAACTTACGGATAATGTTACTGCCCTTGTTTTTGACACTACATCCAGTAACAGTGGAGTTCACAGAGGAGCTGCCAAACTGCTAGAGAAAATGCTGAACAAAAAGGTGTTTTATCTGGCCTGTCGACATCACATCCTGGAAATCCTAGTAGGAGCAGTTTGGGAAGGTGAAGGGGCCAGATAATCCCTGGTTTGAGCATCTGAAGGATGTTTGGACGGACTTGTCCAAGGAAAACCCAAAGATGCTGGCTATCAACAGCAAATGGCTGAAGGAAAAGAAGAAGAACAGTGAAGAAATACTCCAAGACATTCTAACAGCAGAAAGGCTTCCAAGAGCCGACTACAGGGAAATGGCTGAACTGACAGTCATTGTTCTTGGAGGAACGCCTCTCGAGGTATTCACTGGAGTCGACCAGGCGCCATTCATCAGGCCAGATGGATGGCCAGAAACCTGTACTCCATGAAAATGCTGATGTTTGCAGATCAACTTGAGTACGACGAAGACACTGTATCAAAGCTGGAAAGACTCAACACCTTCCTTGCGCTGTTCTACACTCCTGTATGGATGATGTCAATGTCTGCTGCAGATGCTCCCGTGAATGATCTAAGTCTAATCCAGGGCATGTTGAAGTACAAGAAAACTGACCCAGAGCTTGCTGATGCAGTACTTAATAAGATGGAAAACCACAAATGGTACCTGACGCAGGAAGTCGTGCCATTTGCCCTGTTCAGCAGTAGATTGAGTGACACATTGAAGCACGACATTGCTGCCCAGTTACATGCCACTGAGAAGCCAGACAGCTTCAGAACAGGAAAGCCTCTATTCCAGAGTCACAGCTAAGACCACCCTGGTTGATCTCATTGGCCCAGAATCACATTTCCTGCTGGACACACTGAACATTGGATCCGAGTGGCTTCTGGAACCTGTCACGTCTTGGCCACAGAATGAGGACTACAGAAAAGCGTTGGACTATGTTAAGAATCTGAAAGCGGTGAATGACATTGCTGAACGTGGTGTCAAGATGATGAGCGACTTTGCAAATGTCATAACAACAGATGCCAAGCAAAGGGACTATCTCCTTCAAGCTGTGGAGTTCAACAGACGCCGCTTTGACAGCTTCAAGAAACAAACTCTCAACAACTGACTGTGTAAATGTCATTATGAAATTAATCATCATGTAATGCTTTCACTTCTTGATCGATTAGACTTGTGACAAAATGTTAATCTCAAATTTGTGTCATGAATAAGGCGCCTTGTCTGCCTTGAGTGTGAGAAAACGAATTTTGTGATATTTCTGAAATCTTTGTATGTACCAATGTGCCATTTCTTGTTCCAAGACTATCATAATTGTATAAGTTAGAAAGAGGATTAAAAACACTTTAATTTGGTGCCTATTTTGTTGCTCTATCTTGTTTAGATAAAAAGTTATAGTGCAAAACATGATTCAAGGGACCGCGGAACTGGTGCTTTTGGCCGATTTCAAGGCAGAAAACTTAAAGCTCCATGCGGCAATGCTTCCCAACAACCTAGGTCAAAATGGTTGTGATTTTCGGCCTTTTCAGGTCAAAAAGCATGGGAAAAAGTACAGAAACCTATGAAAATAAGAAAAAGTTGATTTTTGAACAGGGCTAGAGTGAAGTCCTTAAATACTAGAGTCGGAGCCGACGTGATTGCGGCGTGGCTTATCACCGGATTAAACGTATAGTTTCCTTTCGTCAAGCTGAAGTTCGGGGGAGTTTCAATTAAAGCAAACTCGACTATCAATCTTTTGACGTAATTATTTGAATTAAAAACTACTTTGCTTTCATTCCAATTAACCGTGATTATTATTATTATTTGATTATTACACGGTGAACGCGTTTAAAAATTGCGTTCGATTCGTCAGCAAACGAGACTTCTTTCTCGGGCTCCTTCTTAAATCGCTTCTCCAAACTTCTTCCCGTTTCTCAGATAAATATTTATCACAGTAGTTAAATGGGATTTTGTATACTCCTACCCATTTATCATTCATATCAGTTTTGCTTTTTAATTATTTGATTGCTAGCTGTCTGAGAGGGGGGAAAAACTAGTGTATAATTACAGTATTATTTCCAAATTTTCTTTTTAGCATTCTCTGTTCATTATATGGTACAACAATACATTTCATATTATTTACATTTTCATCATTACTAGCATTTTCATTACATATAAAATATTTCTTTGCATTATATATATATATATATATATATATGTATAGAAACGACGTAAGTATAGAGGAGTGTTCTGCACACGAGGAAGAGAAATAACGAACAAATGAAAAATGAGGTGACCGCCCGGGAATCGACCCCAGGATTTTCCAATTGCCGGTCAGACGTGCTAACCACTACACCACGGAGCCACGATAGTCAGAAGTCGCAATTCTCCTACATAGGTCAGAAACCAATGCCCTATCGTGGCTCCGTGGTGTAGTGGTTAGCACGTCTGACCGGCAATTGGAAAATCCTGGGTTCGATTCCCGGGCGGGTGCCTCATTTTTCATTTGTTCGTTATTTCTCTTCCTCGTGTGCAGAACACTCCTCTATACTTACGTCGTTTCTATACATTAATATATTGCGTGGTCATTGCAGTTAAATGTGTGTGTGTATATATATATTAGTGGTGGACCGGATATCCGCATCATTTTTAATATCCGCATCCACACTTCTGACTGCGGATGTTATGCGGATATTACCTCTAATAAATTATGTAATTTACAATTAAATTAGTTTATAAAGTAGCTTATAAGGCCCAGTCATGCACATTTCATGTAAAGTATTAATTATTAATGAACAAACAAATATATAAACCTCAAAATATATATACCTGGTAACACAGAAAATTGAATGAAACATGTTTCATTGAATTTTCTGTGGCTGAAACTCTTGAGAAAGTTATTTTTTTTATCATAATGAAAGCATTAATATTAATTTTAATTCTTATGCATTGCCTGCCATAATAATAATATCACGAAATTTGAAAAATTGTCATATATTCATAATTCTATATTATATTGATAGATTAACTAAATATCCACATCCGCGGATGTTGAAAAACTGACATCGATCACTTAGAAAGTAGAGATTTGATTAATAGTAGTCAGCATGGGTTTCGACGCCATAGATCCTGCTTAACTAATTTGTTAGAATTTTATAACGAAATAGTGCGCGAATACGATAGGCATAGAGCGGCTGACGTTATTTATTTAGATTTTAAAAAGGCGTTCGATACAGTTCCGCATAGAAGATTAATTGCGAAGGTTAAAGCGCACGGTATACGCGGTCAGGTAGCTAGCTGGTTGAGGAATGGCTTCGTGCTAGGAGACAGAGGATCGTTGTTAATGGTAGTAAATCGGGGTGGTTGGATGTAGGTAGCGGTGTCCCACAGGGTTCAGTGTTAGGCCCATTGCTATTCGTAATTTACATTAACGACATAGATGTAGGATTGACTAGTAACGTATCAAAATTCGCGGACGATACTAAAATAGGCGGTAGGGTTGTTAACGAGGACGATAGAAATAGGCTCCAAGATGATGTAAATAGGATTATGGAGTGGATGGTTACGTGGCAGATGCAATTTAACGTAGACAAATGTAGTTTTGCATATAGGTTCTCGTAACAATAATTACACGTACACGATGGATGGTAGAGAGTTAGCGAGCGTTCACGAGGAAGTAGATTTAGGCGTACGCGTATCTAAGGATTTAAAGGTTAGGAACCAGTGCCTGGAGTCTTGCGCAAAAACTAATAGGATGTTAGGCTTCATAGCGCGTAATTTCGAATTTAAATCGAAGGATATTATATTGCCCCTTTACAAGTCCCAAGTCAGGCCTCATTTAGAATATGCCGTTCAGTTTTGGTGCCCGTATTTGCGTGAGGATATCGATAGGTTAGAAAGGGTTTAGCGTCGTGCCACGAAACTAATTCCGTCATAGCGCAACAACTTTTATGAAGATAGGATTAGAGAGTTAGAGTTGCATTCACTCGAAACTAGGAGATTAAGGGGGGAGCTTACTGAAGTTTTCAAAATCGTTAATAACATCGATAACGTAAATTTTGACAAACTGTTCACTTTCGATAATAGCAATACTCGTAATGACGGGTTTAAGTTGCGTGGCAGACGTTTCATTAATATCGCTAAAAACTTCTTTACGTTTAAAGTAATTGATAAATGGAATTATCTTCCCGCGTCAGTCGTTAACTCTACCAGCGTTAATATGTTTAAGAACCGTTTAGATAGGCATTTTAAAAATATTAACATTGTTTAAAATAAAATAAAAAATTAGCAACAGGGGCTCTGGGGGTGGTGGTCAAGGATGAGTCTGTTGACGATTAATGCCAGCAATAAAATAAATAAGTAAATAAAAAATTAGACTAACACGAACATTGTAGCAGCTCGTAGCGTAAACTAACCCACTTTTTGTTTAACTTTACCTACTTTTTTTTTTCTCTTATCCTCTCCTTACTTGCATGTCTGTAACTCTCTTTACTTGCGTGTCTGTAGTTTGCATGGTATGACAGTGAGTTAAGACTGTGTTTGCATGGTTTGTAAACGTTCTTATTTTACTTCTTTTCATCTGTCACCCCTTTCCTATTCTCGTCGACTATTTTTCCGACTTGTCGGCAGTGGCCGGCGGATGATGATGGCGAGTCTTTTTTCTCTTTTTCTGAATGAATGTTAACTCACGAGTGATGTGTTGCTACTTAACCCCTTACTCTCTTCTCTTAACCCCCTACTCTTTCCTTTCTCTCAGGCTAACCTTAGAGTGGATCTTAGGGTCTTTGTTAGCCTTAGCTTCTGTAGATCCTCGGCTAAAAAGCAATGTATCTGGGAAACGAAGCGATTGCGGATTTATGTTCATGTGAACTTTCTGTTCACTTCGACGTCCTGAATATGTATACTAATTTATGAAACAATTTGATAACACCCTGTATATATGAAGTCCTTCCGTTTAATAGCCCCCATTTTTTTAAATAGACCTTTCCAAGATTTTATTTATTTTGATTAAATATCTTATGCAGTTGGGTTAGATTAGGTTATATTTTACTTAAATGCATAAAAATATTTAATTAAAGATGGCCACGACTAAGATGATGTCACATCGCGAGGATTCACTCGAGACATGTCCTTATGCCTTGCCTCACACCTCAACCTCGTTACAAGGATTTCTCGATGCACCGCGACATTCTCTCTCTCTCCGAAGAACTAGTAACAAGAGAGCTACCATCATGTAAATATCATTGTGTAGGCCCCATTTTGGCCTGGTGTCATTCACCTAACTTTATATAAAGACTAATCATTACTCGCGCGTTATTACTACTAAAGTCATTATTCAAGTGCACATTTAATTTCAAGTGTAAACAATCAACTTTTATTTTTGCTCATTCATAAATCAATTATTTTGTTTAATAAAGAAAGAAAACTCATTCTAGCAGTAAACCTAATTAATAACATTTGATCTGAAAAGATATATATATATATGGGCTACGTCGTAACACCGCTTCCCGGAGATCAGCGAAGTTAAGCGACATTGGGTCTGGGTAGTAGTTGGATGGGAGACCGTCCACCGCGCTCAGATTATGTAGCGACCCGTGGTTCGGATCTCACGTAAAGCTGTAGGTCCCCTCCGTCATATGACCTTAGTAGTGCAGTAGCTTAGACCCTGATTTTTGAAGTAAGTGGACATTCTGGACAAAAGCACCAAACTTGGCTCAAATGTTGTTCAGGACCTTAGCTACCAATTTTTCCCCGGAACCAAGACGCACAACCCTATCTTGGCTGCCATTTTGGAAATCCAAGATGGCTGCCAGCTAGAAATCAACAAACTATTGTGAGGAGTAATTGTAAATAAATAGTCCCTAAACCTACATATTTCGATGCCAGGATTGCTATAAAATAATCAGAATTACCCTTAAATGTTTATTTAATGTAAAATATTTAATAATATAACTATATAATATGTGCTTTTCTGTTTTGCAGGTGATTTGTGAACATGGATTGGAGCAAATGCATGGTTTGTCAAGAGAGCAAAGGTGAGACTCTTAAATGTCCACTCAATGCTGTGAGTGGTAAAAAAACTGAAGCATATGCAACATTTATGGAGAATGTCAACGCATTCAAGAATCTTGGAAGACTACCAGTTCCTCTTCTTTTCAATGAAGAGGTGACTGTTGAAGATCTGGTTCAGAATAAAGCTGTGTGGCACAAGTCATGCCATGTTAAATTTAGTAAAGAAAAGCTTGAAAGGGCTACAAAAAAGAGAGAAAGGGCGGATGAAGGTGAAACCAGTTCATCTACGGGGAAGCGGGTTCAGCGGCATCCTATGGACAAAGCAACTTGTGTGTTTTGTCAACAAACACATGGGCATCTTCACGAATTCAGTACATTTGGCGCTGACGTCAATTTACGAATGATGGCTACAGAACTCAGTGACACAGAACTAATGTCTAGAATAGGAGGTGGTGATCTCATGGCCATTGAAGCCAAGTATCATCTGCAATGCTTGACATTTTATCGGAACCGTTACCGCTCACTTTTGAGACAAAAACAGAGCAAGGAAGAAGGCTATGAAGAAAACTTGATGAAAGCAAAGGCAATAGTTGAGGTCGTTAATCATGTAGAAAATTGCGTGGAAGAAGGAATCTTTCAAATGAAGTTTTCTGTGCTATTTGATCTGTATCAAAAAACTTCGGGACTTAGGTATTAATAAGGAAATGAACAGAGGACGATTCAGAGAGAAGATTCTGGAGTATTTCCCATATGCCCAGGAAGTGAGTGATGGCAAGAACAAAATCTTAGTTTTTCAGCAGGGAATTCAGGAAATGCTCAGAGAGACAAATAGACAGAATTTTGAAGGAGATACTATGATTCTTGCAAAAGCTGCTAGAATCATACGCAAGGAAATCGTCAACTTTACTGGATTCAAGTTTGCAGGTGCCTTTCCATCTGGTTGTCAACAGGAATCGGTACCTACAACCTTGAAAACCCTTATATCTATGATCACAAATGGTGCTGACGTGAAGGACCAAACACCAGAAGACTCCCCTGCAACTCTCACTGTCTCGCAACTTATCCTTTTTAATTTTAGGAACAAGCATACATCATCATCTAAGGTTCGCCATTCTTTGGAAAGAGAACCACCATTGCCTCTGTATCTTGGTCTGAAAATTCATACTGAAATTCGGTCAAAATCATTAATTACACAACTATATGAATTGGGTCTCAGTGTGAGTTATGACCGAATTCTTCAAGTCGAAAGCCAACTTGCAACAGCAGTGTGCCAGAACTTCAAGACCAAAGGAGTGGTTGTACCAGCTCAGTTTCGTCATGGACCATTTATTGTTGGGGCACTTGACAATCTGGATTACAACCCATCTAGTACAACTGCCGTTGGATCATTTCATGGTACAGGGATTAGTCTGTTTCAGTTCCCAACTGTCTCAAACTGTGGAACCAAACAAGGTGATCTTGTGCTACCTTCTCTAGGTTCAAAGGACTTGGAGTTACTCATGTCCTACTCAATTGTACCAGCTGTTGCAATGGACAAAACCAAGGTAGAAGTCCTGAAGTTGTCTAATGTGTCTGACCCTATTGAGGGACACTACCATGAAGCATGTTTCCAGGAAAAGGAGTGGATGAAAGAAGCGTTCAGGATCTTGGAGAAAGACACGATAGGGAAGGGTGATGTTATATCATGGTCAGCATACCACGCTACAAGGCAAGAACAAGATGAAGATCAAATGAAAACCCTTTCCTACCTCCTTCCCTTATTCCATGAAAAGGCCGCTACTCCAGCGATGATCAAGCATGGAATGAATGTTGTTCGGTCTGCTACTGAATTCCTTAACCCCGGGCAAATACCAGTTGTTGCATTCGATGCACCCCTATATGCCCTTGGTAAATTCATTCAGTGGAAGTGGCCAGACACCCACGGAGAAGACAAGGTCATCGTCATGTTTGGAGGTCTACATACAGAGATGGCCATGTGGAGAACGTATGGAGATTATCTAGAGGGATCTGGGTGGACAAATGCCTTGACACAAGCAGGCATTGCTTCGGCAGGAACTGTTGACTCATTTCTTAAAGCCTCTCATCTTACAAGAACCAGACATGCTCACCAGGTAACAGCTTTGACATTGGCAAAGCTGCAGCATGAAGCCTTTATGGAAACTGTTGGTCCCTATGATGACAAGACAAAGGAAGAGTGGAAGAAGATGGTTCAGGTCAGTCCAACATTCCAATACTGGGAGACAATTCTTCAGATGGAGATAGACGGCCTCATATTCATACGATCACATCGTGCAGGAGACTTTCCATTGTATGTAGAAAGCTTGAAGAAAGTAGTTCCCTGGTTCTTTGCTCTTGACCACCAGAATTACGCACGTTGGCTTCCACTCCACATCCGGGACATGAAGAATCTCCCTCAGCCAGTTATGAATGAGTTTTCACGAAATGGACACTGGGTAGTACACAAGACCAAGAAGAGATTCTCAGCCATGCCTTTAGACCAAGCGCATGAACAAAACAATGAGAAAGTCAAAGGTTCAGGAGGCGCGGTGGGTCTGACTGAGAATCCAGTGGCATTCAAGAAGTGGATGGTAGCAGGGCCAGAACAAGCCAGATTGATTACTGAATATGAAGACGAAAACCTTCCAGAAACTGAAGACAACAACTTCCACCACGAAGAAGGACTATCTACACAGAGAAGATTCAAGGATCATGTTTCTAATCTCGTTGAAGTCTTCCGTGATATGGGAAATCCATTTTGTGATAATGGGAATGAGTTACTGGCTTAGACACAAGGAATGTCATGGATGAATCTGTGGTCCATACAGTGAGAACTATAAAGGATTTGGGTAAGGAGCAATATAGCCGATACTACAAAGAAGTTGTCACAGATTGTACAAGGTCAATTCATACACCGATCAAGAAGAACTCGCTTGCCCTCTTCAGATGTCCTCGGCCGAAATCTCAGGTACGGAATGTTGGGGGAATCCAACTACTGAAGAACGATGTTGCTCTATTCTCTCATCTGTATATTGTTATGCAACATCGGCATAGTGACATGGATGCATTCTTCCAACACGAGAATCACCCCTTTCCTTCTTCCCTATCTGATGGTGGGAAATTGCGGTTTGGGAAAAAGTCTGACCTACTGAAAATCATTACATTTGAAAACAAGGACAACCCTCCAGATCCTTTTGATGTGAAACTTCTTGATGGAGCTGCCATCGTCCATTTGCTGTCTACTGCAGGTGTTACCAACTTTGAAGAGTATGCAGATCGTGTATTCGTCCCTTATCTCATCAAACAGTTAGAAACTTGCCAGCGAATTGACATCGTCTGGGATACCTACACTGCAAGCACCTTAAAAGAGACTACCAGAGAAAAACGGGGAAAAGGAATCAGAAGAAAGGTTGAAGGAAAAACCAAATTACCCCTAAATTGGCATGACTTCCTTCGAGACTCTAGAAACAAGCAAGAACTGTTCGCTTTCCTATCAGACAAGGTTGCTGCAATGGAAGTTCCTAACAACAAAGAAGTTGTTATTACATCAGGACCTGAAGTCATCATCAATGGGGCCGACCGCACAATGCCAAGATGCGACCATGAGGAGGCAGACACTAGACTGTTCATTCATCTTCAAGATGCAATAAAGGAAGGGCACATTAACTGCATGATCAGAACTGTAGACACGGATGTTATTGTCATTCTAATAGGAAAATTCCATCACTTGACGTCCATAAGATCTGAAGTAAATATTTGGGTTGGTTTTGGCACTGGGAAAAACTTCACTTACCATCATATTAACACAATCTGTGCCTCTTTGGGTGAAGAGAGATGCACATCCCTACCACTGTTTCACTGCTTCACGGGATGTGATACACATCATCCTTTTACGGAAGGGGCAAGAATACGGCATGGGCAGCATGGCACCATTACCCTGAGGTAACACAAGCATTCACATTCATGGCACGAAATCCATTTGCAGATGTTGACGCCGAAACTCCCCACTTCAAGCTTCTTGAACGGTACACAGTTGTCCTCTATGACAACACCAGTGACATTGAACGTGTAGATGAGGCAAGAAAGGTCATGTTCTGTCAGAAGGGAAAAGCTATGGAGACTATCCCACCAACTCAGGATGCTCTTCTCCAACACACCAGGAGGGTCACATACCAGGGAGGAATATGGTCGACCTGTGAGAGAAGTGAACAGAATCTTCCAACTCCTGAAGGATGGGGATGGACCTTTAGCGAAGAGTCCCAGTCATGGACACCAGTTTGGACCACAAGACCAGTAGCATCTAAAGCTTGCAGCGAATTGGTCAAATGCGGCTGCAAGAGCAAGAGTGGATGTGGCACCAGGTGTGCTTGCAAGAAGGCCAGGTGGAAGTGTACAGAACTGTGTAGCTGCAACTGTGCAGTTTAACATATAGCGTCGAGCGGGGTGAGTTGGGACAGTAGGCATTGCAATGCTAAATGCCAAGATATTTCCATTTTATGGTGCCCATTTAATAGCCCTGCCCTTACTCTACAAATGTTGTTAATACAAGTTTTCTATAGAACCACGAATAATGCATGAAAATTGTGCAAATATGAAAGGGTAGCATTTTGACCTTTGTAGAATTTCATTTTTTAAAATGCACATATTTTGCCAATTTTCCTCTCCCACATTCAGTTATAGAGCTAAAGGTCTACTTTTTGGTGGGTGAAATCTTCAATTGTTATAGTTTCGTTGATTTTTCTTAAACATGGTTTTCTTGAACATGGTTTTTGTGTTAAAATATTCACGATTTTCACTGTATATGTTGTACGAAGTGTGATTTCTGCAGTAAACATACTTCTGATCAGCTTAAAAGTTGTTTTATTGATCTGATCATGCCAAAAAACATATAGTTTGATGCCAAACATGCCAAGGGAATTCTCTATTGAAACTTATATCAGAAATTCCATTTTGTCTATGGCGGCCATCTTGAAATCCAATATGGCGGCCAAGTAATGGTCTCTGAAGGTGGTTCCGGGGATATTTTTAATTGTTGGTCCAAAATATACAAGTAGGGAAAGTTCGGTGCTTTTGTCCGGATTGTCCACTTCAACTTGTTTAGCTGCCCTACTAGTACAGTAGCTTAGACCCTGATTTTTGAAGTAAGTGGACATTCTGGACAAAAGCACCAAACTTGGCTCAAATGTTGTTCAGGACCTTAGCTACCAATTTTTCCCCGGAACCAAGACGCACAACCCTATCTTGGCTGCCATTTTGGAAATCCAAGATGGCTGCCAGCTAGAAATCAACAAACTATTGTGAGGAGTAATTGTAAATAAATAGTCCCTAAACCTACATATTTCGATGCCAGGATTGCTATAAAATAATCAGAATTACCCTTAAATGTTTATTTAATGTAAAATATTTAATAATATAACTATATAATATGTGCTTTTCTGTTTTGCAGGTGATTTGTGAACATGGATTGGAGCAAATGCATGGTTTGTCAAGAGAGCAAAGGTGAGACTCTTAAATGTCCACTCAATGCTGTGAGTGGTAAAAAAACTGAAGCATATGCAACATTTATGGAGAATGTCAACGCATTCAAGAATCTTGGAAGACTACCAGTTCCTCTTCTTTTCAATGAAGAGGTGACTGTTGAAGATCTGGTTCAGAATAAAGCTGTGTGGCACAAGTCATGCCATGTTAAATTTAGTAAAGAAAAGCTTGAAAGGGCTACAAAAAAGAGAGAAAGGGCGGATGAAGGTGAAACCAGTTCATCTACGGGGAAGCGGGTTCAGCGGCATCCTATGGACAAAGCAACTTGTGTGTTTTGTCAACAAACACATGGGCATCTTCACGAATTCAGTACATTTGGCGCTGACGTCAATTTACGAATGATGGCTACAGAACTCAGTGACACAGAACTAATGTCTAGAATAGGAGGTGGTGATCTCATGGCCATTGAAGCCAAGTATCATCTGCAATGCTTGACATTTTATCGGAACCGTTACCGCTCACTTTTGAGACAAAAACAGAGCAAGGAAGAAGGCTATGAAGAAAACTTGATGAAAGCAAAGGCAATAGTTGAGGTCGTTAATCATGTAGAAAATTGCGTGGAAGAAGGAATCTTTCAAATGAAGTTTTCTGTGCTATTTGATCTGTATCAAAAAAGACTTCGGGACTTAGGTATTAATAAGGAAATGAACAGAGGACGATTCAGAGAGAAGATTCTGGAGTATTTCCCATATGCCCAGGAAGTGAGTGATGGCAAGAACAAAATCTTAGTTTTTCAGCAGGGAATTCAGGAAATGCTCAGAGAGACAAATAGACAGAATTTTGAAGGAGATACTATGATTCTTGCAAAAGCTGCTAGAATCATACGCAAGGAAATCGTCAACTTTACTGGATTCAAGTTTGCAGGTGCCTTTCCATCTGGTTGTCAACAGGAATCGGTACCTACAACCTTGAAAACCCTTATATCTATGATCACAAATGGTGCTGACGTGAAGGACCAAACACCAGAAGACTCCCCTGCAACTCTCACTGTCTCGCAACTTATCCTTTTTAATTTTAGGAACAAGCATACATCATCATCTAAGGTTCGCCATTCTTTGGAAAGAGAACCACCATTGCCTCTGTATCTTGGTCTGAAAATTCATACTGAAATTCGGTCAAAATCATTAATTACACAACTATATGAATTGGGTCTCAGTGTGAGTTATGACCGAATTCTTCAAGTCGAAAGCCAACTTGCAACAGCAGTGTGCCAGAACTTCAAGACCAAAGGAGTGGTTGTACCAGCTCAGTTTCGTCATGGACCATTTATTGTTGGGGCACTTGACAATCTGGATTACAACCCATCTAGTACAACTGCCGTTGGATCATTTCATGGTACAGGGATTAGTCTGTTTCAGTTCCCAACTGTCTCAAACTGTGGAACCAAACAAGGTGATCTTGTGCTACCTTCTCTAGGTTCAAAGGACTTGGAGTTACTCATGTCCTACTCAATTGTACCAGCTGTTGCAATGGACAAAACCAAGGTAGAAGTCCTGAAGTTGTCTAATGTGTCTGACCCTATTGAGGGACACTACCATGAAGCATGTTTCCAGGAAAAGGAGTGGATGAAAGAAGCGTTCAGGATCTTGGAGAAAGACACGATAGGGAAGGGTGATGTTATATCATGGTCAGCATACCACGCTACAAGGCAAGAACAAGATGAAGATCAAATGAAAACCCTTTCCTACCTCCTTCCCTTATTCCATGAAAAGGCCGCTACTCCAGCGATGATCAAGCATGGAATGAATGTTGTTCGGTCTGCTACTGAATTCCTTAACCCCGGGCAAATACCAGTTGTTGCATTCGATGCACCCCTATATGCCCTTGGTAAATTCATTCAGTGGAAGTGGCCAGACACCCACGGAGAAGACAAGGTCATCGTCATGTTTGGAGGTCTACATACAGAGATGGCCATGTGGAGAACGTATGGAGATTATCTAGAGGGATCTGGGTGGACAAATGCCTTGACACAAGCAGGCATTGCTTCGGCAGGAACTGTTGACTCATTTCTTAAAGCCTCTCATCTTACAAGAACCAGACATGCTCACCAGGTAACAGCTTTGACATTGGCAAAGCTGCAGCATGAAGCCTTTATGGAAACTGTTGGTCCCTATGATGACAAGACAAAGGAAGAGTGGAAGAAGATGGTTCAGGTCAGTCCAACATTCCAATACTGGGAGACAATTCTTCAGATGGAGATAGACGGCCTCATATTCATACGATCACATCGTGCAGGAGACTTTCCATTGTATGTAGAAAGCTTGAAGAAAGTAGTTCCCTGGTTCTTTGCTCTTGACCACCAGAATTACGCACGTTGGCTTCCACTCCACATCCGGGACATGAAGAATCTCCCTCAGCCAGTTATGAATGAGTTTTCACGAAATGGACACTGGGTAGTACACAAGACCAAGAAGAGATTCTCAGCCATGCCTTTAGACCAAGCGCATGAACAAAACAATGAGAAAGTCAAAGGTTCAGGAGGCGCGGTGGGTCTGACTGAGAATCCAGTGGCATTCAAGAAGTGGATGGTAGCAGGGCCAGAACAAGCCAGATTGATTACTGAATATGAAGACGAAAACCTTCCAGAAACTGAAGACAACAACTTCCACCACGAAGAAGGACTATCTACACAGAGAAGATTCAAGGATCATGTTTCTAATCTCGTTGAAGTCTTCCGTGATATGGGAAATCCATTTTGTGATAATGGGAATGAGTTACTGGCCTTAGACACAAGGAATGTCATGGATGAATCTGTGGTCCATACAGTGAGAACTATAAAGGATTTGGGTAAGGAGCAATATAGCCGATACTACAAAGAAGTTGTCACAGATTGTACAAGGTCAATTCATACACCGATCAAGAAGAACTCGCTTGCCCTCTTCAGATGTCCTCGGCCGAAATCTCAGGTACGGAATGTTGGGGGAATCCAACTACTGAAGAACGATGTTGCTCTATTCTCTCATCTGTATATTGTTATGCAACATCGGCATAGTGACATGGATGCATTCTTCCAACACGAGAATCACCCCTTTCCTTCTTCCCTATCTGATGGTGGGAAATTGCGGTTTGGGAAAAAGTCTGACCTACTGAAAATCATTACATTTGAAAACAAGGACAACCCTCCAGATCCTTTTGATGTGAAACTTCTTGATGGAGCTGCCATCGTCCATTTGCTGTCTACTGCAGGTGTTACCAACTTTGAAGAGTATGCAGATCGTGTATTCGTCCCTTATCTCATCAAACAGTTAGAAACTTGCCAGCGAATTGACATCGTCTGGGATACCTACACTGCAAGCACCTTAAAAGAGACTACCAGAGAAAAACGGGGAAAAGGAATCAGAAGAAAGGTTGAAGGAAAAACCAAATTACCCCTAAATTGGCATGACTTCCTTCGAGACTCTAGAAACAAGCAAGAACTGTTCGCTTTCCTATCAGACAAGGTTGCTGCAATGGAAGTTCCTAACAACAAAGAAGTTGTTATTACATCAGGACCTGAAGTCATCATCAATGGGGCCGACCGCACAATGCCAAGATGCGACCATGAGGAGGCAGACACTAGACTGTTCATTCATCTTCAAGATGCAATAAAGGAAGGGCACATTAACTGCATGATCAGAACTGTAGACACGGATGTTATTGTCATTCTAATAGGAAAATTCCATCACTTGACGTCCATAAGATCTGAAGTAAATATTTGGGTTGGTTTTGGCACTGGGAAAAACTTCACTTACCATCATATTAACACAATCTGTGCCTCTTTGGGTGAAGAGAGATGCACATCCCTACCACTGTTTCACTGCTTCACGGGATGTGATACAACATCATCCTTTTACGGAAGGGGCAAGAATACGGCATGGGCAGCATGGCACCATTACCCTGAGGTAACACAAGCATTCACATTCATGGCACGAAATCCATTTGCAGATGTTGACGCCGAAACTCCCCACTTCAAGCTTCTTGAACGGTACACAGTTGTCCTCTATGACAACACCAGTGACATTGAACGTGTAGA
Organism: Bathynomus jamesi; assembly: GCA_023014485.1. NCBI lineage: Eukaryota > Metazoa > Arthropoda > Malacostraca > Isopoda > Cirolanidae > Bathynomus > Bathynomus jamesi. Next base: position 2,322,425 of record JAJOZX010000012.1, on the reverse strand, counting down.
TGAGGCAAGAAAGGTCATGTTCTGTCAGAAGGGAAAAGCTATGGAGACTATCCCACCAACTCAGGATGCTCTTCTCCAACACACCAGGAGGGTCACATACCAGGGAGGAATATGGTCGACCTGTGAGAGAAGTGAACAGAATCTTCCAACTCCTGAAGGATGGGGATGGACCTTTAGCGAAGAGTCCCAGTCATGGACACCAGTTTGGACCACAAGACCAGTAGCATCTAAAGCTTGCAGCGAATTGGTCAAATGCGGCTGCAAGAGCAAGAGTGGATGTGGCACCAGGTGTGCTTGCAAGAAGGCCAGGTGGAAGTGTACAGAACTGTGTAGCTGCAACTGTGCAGTTTAACATATAGCGTCGAGCGGGGTGAGTTGGGACAGTGGACAGTTGGGACAGCAATGCTAAATGCCAAGATATTTCCATTTTATGGTGCCCATTTAATAGCCCTGCCCTTACTCTACAAATGTTGTTAATACAAGTTTTCTATAGAACCACGAATAATGCATGAAAATTGTGCAAATATGAAAGGGTAGCATTTTGACCTTTGTAGAATTTCATTTTTTAAAATGCACATATTTTGCCAATTTTCCTCTCCCACATTCAGTTATAGAGCTAAAGGTCTACTTTTTGGTGGGTGAAATCTTCAATTGTTATAGTTTCGTTGATTTTTCTTAAACATGGTTTTCTTGAACATGGTTTTTGTGTTAAAATATTCACGATTTTCACTGTATATGTTGTACGAAGTGTGATTTCTGCAGTAAACATACTTCTGATCAGCTTAAAAGTTGTTTTATTGATCTGATCATGCCAAAAAACATATAGTTTGATGCCAAACATGCCAAGGGAATTCTCTATTGAAACTTATATCAGAAATTCCATTTTGTCTATGGCGGCCATCTTGAAATCCAATATGGCGGCCAAGTAATGGTCTCTGAAGGTGGTTCCGGGGATATTTTTAATTGTTGGTCCAAAATATACAAGTAGGGAAAGTTTGGTGCTTTTGTCCGGATTGTCCACTTCAACTTGTTTAGCTGCCCTACTATAGATGTTGCAAAGGTGGTTAAACAACCCCAATGAAATTTTTTTTTATATATATATATATATATAATATCCTTAGTCTATCTTACCATGTTACTTTTCAATATCTTCCGACTTTACTTAAAGCAATTGGTATTAATGTAGTCTTTAAGTATAATAATAATGCTAAATCACGCCTAATAAGGAATAGCCCGGGTAATGCGGTTGGTTGTGTGTATTCGATTGGATGTAAACAATGCAACTCAGTATATATAGGCCAAACGGGCAAAACAGCACAAATATGCGTGAGAACAGCAAATAATTATAATGCATTGTTTAACCAGATGTATAGATGTAATTATAGTATGAAGTGGGATAGTTCTAAAGCGCTCGTTAAAAACACACACATAATTGAAAGGAATATTCTAGAATGTGCATTTATCCAGCATTCTGCTAACAACGCTTTAAACGGTATCTTTGTCATCCAAAAACGAGCAATAAGGTTATTATCTGATGCTGATTTCCTTAATTATTCTAGTGCATTATTTAAAGAGCTAAAATTACTAAAGCTCAATGACGTAATCAAACTGGCACATTTTATTTTTATTTACGAGTGTAAGAACAAAATCATTAAATTACAATGAGTAAATCAGTGGTGCACAAACTTTTTTGATGTGAGGGCCAAGCGAAGAAAATAACTAAATGTATTAGCCTACTTACTTTCCATCTAAGTCATAAATTGGGTCACTTTTATATTCTAACTTTTTCATTGAATTGAAAAGACCCGTGGGGGACACATTTGGCCCGCGGGCCAGGGTTTGTGCATCACTGGGGTAAATAGATATTTTTTGTAACAAGAAATTCACTCATATCAGACCAGAAATAGATCAAAGCATGTTATACCTCAATTTAGATTGTCTTCATCTCAAAAATTATCCATTTTCATTGGATTGAAACTGTGGAATGATTTAAATGCCGATATAAAATATATTGTGAATGTAAATTCATTTAAAACGAAGTTGAAATCTCGATTAATAATGGAATACTAATAAAAATGTTTTATTAATGTACATACATTACTATTGTTTATTCATTTCTCGTATGTAATCTGGAATTAAAGATACATTACTCGCGATTGTTCATCTCATCTCTCTTGTCTAATACTGAATTCTTTATATGGTATTGGTATAATACTTTCAATAATGACTTTACATTTGTTATATCGATAATAATAATTTAAGATTAATACATACCTTAATTAATAATTCTTATTATTAATTACTAATAATACATAAATCATGAATAACTTTTATTTTTAATTGAGAGCCCAGTAAAGCCTGAAGCTTAAGGGTCAAATAAAATAAAATAAATAGACCAATAACATAGCACTATTTTTCCTTGAGTTTGCATCATTCATTCATTTCACGTGTTTAATTGTGAAATTCATCCCATATATATATATATATATATATATATATATATATATATACACATACACACACATATATATATATACATACACATATATACATACATATACATATAGGGTGAACCAAATGTAGGTGGACAGTAAATGATAACGTTTATTTTGAGAATACATATTTATTTTTTTTGTATACTATAATACAAAATAAAATTTAAATAAATTTAGTTATAATATTTAATATAATATAACACAAACACCATAGTTATAATGAACACCATAGTTATAATATAATATAACACAAACCGTATTCAACCTACTGTCCACCTACTTTTGGTTCACCGTGTATATATACAGGGCTATTCAAAATGATTCACCTGATTTTAAATGAGAATATTTTTTAATGTTACAAATACAGTGTGATTTGTGATACATCAACCAAAAGAAAAACTGTCCAAATTTTGTCTTTCACCTCATAAATGCTCTATGTGACTTCCCCTAGTTACACGAGCAACGTCGACACGATAGTCGAATTCCTCCCATACTCGCTCCAGCATGTCCGTTGTCACTGACTCTACGGCAGTAACAATGCAACCTGTATGGCTTCATATGCAAGCGCCGTCTCAAAACACGCCAAACAGTCGTCTGAGGAAGTCCCAATTCTCGACTGGTGCGGTTTGTTGATTTCCTCGGGCTACGTTGGAAACTCTGATTCTTTGCACATTATCCTCAGACACGCGCGGTCGTCCTGTGGACTTGCCTTTACACAAACATCCTGTTTCCTCGAACTGCCGATACCACCGACGGATGCTCTGAGCACCCGGTGGATCTGTTCTGTAACGTCGACGAAACTCACGCTGCACTGTGACTACCGATTTACAGCTCGAAAACTGCAACACACAAAACGCCTTCTGCTGTGCGGACGCCATTTTCACACTGACTGTTTGTTGCTAGGCTAGGCCACGGCGCGGTGAATTTGGAGCCCTCTCGCGGTGATCTTGTAAAACTTGGAGATTTTCTCTTTCATGTGGTGTATGCCCAGTTGATGCACGGTTGATAGGTACGGAAGTATTCTCAGTTGAAATCGGATGAATTATTTTGAATAGCCCTGTATGTATATATATATATATATATATATATATATACACACACACACATATATACAAACACACACACATATATATACACACACACACATATATGGGAATGAACCTCTTTGCGAGTGACTCGTTGCCCGCGTCGGGCTAGCATCATGAAAAAAGAAAAACTATAGTATTTGTCATTTACCATTACTTATTTGGACTATAGTGGATTTAATTTTCCTAGAAGAGTTGCTTGCTCCATGCACGGTCTGTGTGTATCATATATATATATATATATATATATATATATATATATATATATATACACACACACACACACACATTGGTCTGCAAAAGTATTTACGAATTGAGAAATATTATCCAGATATTAATGGTAGCTTTATTTTTTGCGATTTAGTAAAATTTATTTTATGTTAATATATTTTTTATGGTAATTTAGGTTATGTAGAACACAAATAAATTAGTATAGGACAGTAATTATTAGATTAAATACAATATTTTGCCACTTTAAAAGTCATTGTAATTAATTCCCGTAGAGTTTCTTTAATATTTCGATAATTTGTTATCGCTAAATTAAAAGTCCTCCAATTACGAAATTATCGGCACAGACGATGCGCAGTTTAGTGTGCTGTCAATCTCGATAGGGGAAGGTTCACTTTAACGCTGTTCAACGAAATTTTTACTTGTATATTTCCAATTTGAGAGGATGGTTAAGACATGCGAGTTATTTAGCCAAGAGTTAGGAGAATTGACTGCTCTTGTTAAAATGGGTAATTATTCCAATACAAATATTGCAAAAATGTTGAAGATAAGTGAAGGTACAGTCAGATACCATAAGAAACGTATTACCAAGGAAGTACATGTTAGTCCGAATTGGAAGAAAGCGTGGTGTAAGACATCTAAAATTTCTGGCTTTGGAGAATAGATTTGTGACAGCAAATGACTTGAGTAAAGAATTAGTGAAAGTGGGAGAAACAAAAGTTAGTGCTGTGCTGATACAGTAAGGGGGAGGTTAACAGATAATAAAATATTTGCTAGAGTGAGTAAAAAACCTTTATTGTCAAAGAAGAATGTGATAGCACGATTAGAATTTGCTATTCAACACAAAGATTGGGATGCTGAGAACTGGTCGAAAATTGTATGGAGTGATGAGAGCAGATTCGAAATTTTTGGTAGTGATAAAAGGGGGAAAGTTGTTGTTAATAGACGAATTGGTGAAGAATATAAAAATGAATGCCTTATTCCGACGGTGAAAAAAGGAGGTGGGGGAATCAATGTGTGGGGCTGCTTCTCATCAAAGGGAGTTAGAAAACTACACCGGATCACTGGGAATGAAAATGGACACATGGATCAATATGTATTCAAACATCTATTCACTAATATTGCAATCCCAGCTGCTAAAGAACTTCATGGAGATTATGCCAACTTCATATTTCAACAGAATAATGATCCTGAGCATAGTGTTAAATGATGTAGCAAAATCGAATTAATAATTAAATGTATTGGTTATAAGAATTTAATAATGTTTGTTTAATAAAGAAGATATTAATGTTTAATAAGAAATGTAATTATGGTTTGTACGAGTACTGTAATAAGAAATTAATAATGTATGTATGTTTATAAAATGCTAGTTGGCAACACCCGAAATGGGTCTAGGGACGAGAGAGAAATGACTTTTAGTTATCGGACGGCCGTTAGCCTAATAAGATGTGTTTTTGTATTACGATGTTTTTGTAGATTTAGAATATTCTTTCTCTCTCTCTCTCTCTCTCTCTCTCTCTCCGGCTAAATGTTAACGCTAATTTCCCCCTCGCATTACCCCGTTTATCAAAGTGTTTTCGGAATAAATAAAAGTCAGTAAAGTGTAATTAAGTTTATAATTTATACCCCGTTTCTGCGCAAGGTTCAAATTCCTCACCGGCTCACGCTACCCGTTTTTAGAAAGTATAGTGAAATCGAGTGTAAAGAGAAATAGCAACGATAAAAAGAACTTGAATAAAGAAAGAACAAATAGTTAAAAAGGCAAATAAGACGTAAAAAGAATTAATCACTACATTATTTTGGTAGCAAGCGGTGGCCCTATTACATTCAAATACGGGCATTCCCACACCTTCTGTTTCGGCTAAATTACATTGTTAACCGTTTGATAGTATTTATAAAATTGGTAGATATTCTATTTCGGTTATTTAAATAGTAAAATACAAAGTGTACCCCATTTGCAAGCAAATTCCGATTCCCAACTATATTTCAAGATGGCGCCTCCCTTTCGAAATTCTCCGCGTCCCTTCCGAAATTTCGCGGTCAAAATTTTCAGTCGTTTTTCTTTTCTCTTCTCGTTGGAATCAAACTTTCAACCATTTCGACTAAAAATTTTATTTTTACCTAGTCAGCTTCCACCGTTCGAGTCAGTTGAGTCGAAATTCGTGAGTCGTTTTTCTTCTCATGGAGTCAGACTCTGTTTCGCCCGCTCGTTTTCTTCAGTCGTGGAGACGTGTAAAATTTGAAATTGCCGTCCGGTAACTCATTTTTTTTTTCTTTCCTTCAACTTTTATTACTCTTTATACAGCCTGCCTATTTTGTTTAAAAATTGGTATTATGTTTATGTTTTCGGCATTAGAAATAATTGTTAGTAATAATAATACAATAATAAATAAATAAAATTCACACTTTCATGACTAAATTATTTTAGTTGTCATAAAATTGTTACATGCAATTTAATACGGTCGTTTCAAAGGTTGGTTCTTATATTGTAACGCATTTCTAGGTATATATATATATATATATATATATATATATATATATATATATATATATATATATATAGTAGAGCATTGTAAGAGATTAAATGAGTAACAAAATTTTCCACTATCTAGTAGGCAGTTTTTAAGGTTATTCTTCGATAGATGTATAAAATGTCAGAACTCAAGCCGACACATGACCATCTTGTGTGTATATTATTGTAGCGTTTTATTTATTAAAGGGCCTATTTGGCCGATATATTAAGAGTACAACAGGTTAATAAGTATCTGGTCCAGTTTTACCAGCCGACTTTTCACCGACACAACCTAAAGGATTGACGAAATAACTTACCGGTTGGAGTTTATGTTTATTAAAATAACTAAATTATTTTAGGATGTCAAGCCTTTAGGGCAAGGACGAACGTTAATACATAAAACAGCACCGAGAGAGAACCTGGTAATATGCGATTAACACTAAACTGACAAGCTATACTTACAAAATTTTGAGAGCCCCAAAAACCTGTGATTCTGACTGAACAAAATCTAGAATTCAACTCCCCGTATGAGGATCTTATGGCACCCTTGTAGAGGGTTTTCTCCAACTTCTTCCCCCATTCCCAACCGAAACACCCACAAAAAATATAAAAACCGTTACATTCTCCGAGAAGTTACATTCAACAGACATCTTAAATTTATCTTTCCAAAACGACTATATAAGAAAACTATATTAAAAAGTTTAATTTGAAATACTTATAAAACTGCTATATTAACAATGTTCATTACAAACATTTCTCTCGGTGCCATTTATTAAATTTATTACAAATCATTACATTCGCCCCCACCGCAAGAAAATAAGTTTGAGCAACAAACTTATTATAACTTATTAAACCATAAAACTAATACTTGTACAATGGAAATCAAAACGAAGCAACTGCATTACCCAATTCATTATCACTAGGAAAACTTATTTATTTCATTTACTTTCTTTTAATAAATTTATTTATTCAACAAATTACTTATTTCGCAGTTTTTTTTTCTTTAACAAATTCAAAAGTAGAATAGAGAAATCATTAGAATGACAAGTCTACACATCAGATATTTTGTATCATTTTATAAAAATCGAAAGAAAAATTTTTATAATTGTCACATTTGCATAAAATAACATTTCACACTAATAATCAAATTTACAACCTGTAACAAAACTGTTGCGTTAAAAATAAAGGATAATTTTCTGAACATGTTACAACAAATTTCAAGTTCACAATCTATTCCAGTGATTACTCCTCAAAGATCGCTTTACATTCGGAACAAATATTCCTATAGTTATAGTTACTATCAGGGCAACATGTTCTAGAAAGAACAAGAAAATGTTTCCATAAAATACTGACACCAGCGTGCATACTATTTCACAAAACAAATATGGGTAATAATCGCACCCTTTCACTTATAATTTCATTACATAATAATAACACTGGGGAACAAAAAAAAATTTTTTTCTTGGTGCCTGAGATTTTAGACCTTATTCTGGATATTTTCATGCCACTGATTCAGAAAATATCATCCATTTTGTTCTAGTAGCTCTAGTTTTTGAGATATTGCGTACGTCATTACCTACTTTATTACCCTTCTGGAACGGTATTATGAGTTGCTCGTAAATCTAAATGCATCTGTATAATTAAATTGTAGCTATGATTTTGCTGATGTTGCTGTTTTGCATGTGTATTGTACATGTACTAACGTGAATTCTTTCCTGTTACAGGTGTTGACATGGCTTCATCACGAAGAAAGTGTTTAAATCATCCAGATGTGTTTTGTTTTATCTGCGGAGAGTACACGTTCATTGAACAGAGAAAAACTATTACTGATTTTGTGAAAAAAGCTTATTTTGCCTATTTCAAAGTACAACTAGGGGACCAAGATAAGCCATGGGCTCCTCATGTTGTGTGTAAAACGTGTACGGAGCATCTGCGGCAATGGACCAACGGAAAGAGGAGCTGCCTGAAATTTGGTATACCAATGGTATGAGAGAACAGAGAAACCACAGTGATGACTGTTACTTTTGTTTGGTGGATATAAAGGGCATCAATGGACGTAACCGGAGTAATGGACGTATCCTGACATAGACTCAGCTAGACGGCCCTGTTTCACATTCAGATGAGATACCTGTCCCATCATTCAGCCATCTTCCAGAGCTCCCTCAAGAAGAAGATGAATCTGCTACTGACAAAGAAAGCATATGTGGGCAAAATGACAGTGATTTCGAAGGACCGTCATCAGTTGCAGAAGGTTTTAGTCAACACGAATTAAACGACCTCATAAGGGACTTAAGTCTTTCGAAGAAATCGTCTGAATTGTTAGCTTCCAGGCTGGGAGAAAAAAATTTACTGCTGCCGGGAACCAAAATCACGTTATATCGCGACAGAGACAGAGAAAAGGATTTACTGCCCTTCTTCTCAAAGAGAACGATTTAGTTTTCTGCAACAATGTGCGCGGATTGCTGATGAAAATGGGCATATCGGAATACACACCAAGTGAATGGCGGTTATTCATAGATAGCTCCAAACGGAGCCTAAAATGTGTTCTTCTACACAACGGCAACAGATACAGATCAATCCCAATTGGTCACTCAGTCGGTATGAGAGAAGAGCACGGGACAGTCGCCCTAGTCCTAGAAAAGATATACCGAGACCACCAATGGGTGATCTGTGTGGATCTGAAGATGGTGAATTTTCTCCTGGGCCAGCAGAGTGGGTACACCAAGTACCCGTGCTTTATATGTCTCTGGGACAGTAGAGCTAAAGATGAACACTGGGTGAGAAGACAGTGGCCTCTGAGAGAAAACATGGTGGTTGGAGAAAAAAATATCATCAAAGAAGCTTTGGTTGACAGAGAAAGGATCATATTGCCACCACTGCACATCAAACTAGGTTTGATGAAACAATTTATAAAGGCTTTGAACAGAGATGGGACTTGTTTTGGCTACATATGTAGAAAATTTCCTGCGCTGAGCATGGAAAAGCTGAAGGCAGGTATTTTCGATGGACCGCAAATCCGGGAACTCATGAAAGACCCGCGTTTCCAAGATTCAATGGACAACATTGAGGCACGTGCGTGGTCATCGTTTAGTATGGTTGTGAAGAACTTCCTTGGGAACTATAAGGCCGATAACTACGGTGAACTAGTGGAGAATATGCTCTCTTCTTTTTGTAAACTTGGCTGTAAAATGAGCATCAAACTGCATTACCTCCACAGTCATTTGGATCGTTTCCCAAATAACTCGGTGATCTAAGCGAGGAACAGGGTGAACGATTTCACCAAGAACTAAGGACCATGGAAGAACGTTACCGCGGACGATGGGATACTCACATGATGGCAGATTACTGTTGGAGCATCCAACGCGAATGTCCTGGCACATCTCATCGCAAGAAATCTCAGAAACGCGGTTTATGTGAGATGTCTCAATGAAAGAACTTTTTTTGCGGTCGTGTCTCAAGCTTGTTTGAATTTAAGAAATATTTTTCGTACCTTATGCTTGTTTGATGTTAATACACTATTTTTGCTGACATTCATCATACTTTTGTATTCAATTGACAACAACAGTGATTGCCAGTCAGCAATTATATAATATTATATACATTATATACAAATATATATAGATATATATCATATCTTGATAAGCAGAGCTGATGGAGAAAAACTAATGCCATTTTTAGAATCAGCGACCTCAATATACCCAGAAACAGGTCTAACATCTAAGTCACCAAAAGTTGTGTTCCCCAGTGTAATCAGTACATTAATTGCTGGACGTTTAGATAACAATCCGCACAGGTGACAACGGACTTCTTGACTTTTCAATCGCAGCTCTCCTGCTCACTTCGCTAGAATGCAAGGAGTTGCATCACCATGCAACAGATCAGCACGCTTGAGGTTCCGCTCTCTCTCCAAAAATGGCGAAAAAAAAGAAGAGCTACATCCAATTCTGAGAGGATCAGGGGATGGAGATATCTGAAACTGGAACCAGGCACCGGAATTGGACGGAATTTGCAATTCTAGAAGTCGACGAAGAAACTCGTCTCTCTCATCTCGACTTGTCGGTGAACGCTGCTCCTCCCACGTCCAGCTGACTCTCTACGTGACAACAATCAAACGATCACTTCGCCGTTCGTGGTTTCACAACGAACCTACTGTATGTCTGTATGGACAGTAAAGCCGTAGATACTCGTTCAAACTCTAGTAGTTTGCCTACCGAGTGCTAAAACACACATTGAGCGAAGCATGGAGCAGCAGGACCAGGGATTGCCCGAAAAATACCAGTCGACCATCTGGGATCGAAGCTGTCCTGCACGAAGTCGCTGCGCTTTCGGTTTCGTTTTCCTCATTTCTCTATTCTCGTTTTTCTCTCTCTCTCATCGGTAATCGATCACCTAAATCGGCAGGGTTGGTAAAAAAACCAAAATTTTTTTTTTATAAAAACCAAAAAATCCGTTTTTTTTTGGTTTTTAATATACAGCTTGTAGGCTTATATATATATATATATATATACACAGGGTGGGCCGTAAGTTTCCATACATAGGAAAATTTAAACGTTTGTTTTTATGTTTCAGATACCCTAAGAATATGCGTTTGTAAGATCTTGTTTACTGATGAAGCAAATTTTTACGTCAATGGAGAGGTTAATCGGCAAAACATACGTTATTGGAGTAATGCTAACCCTAACTGGCTGAGTCCGACGAAGATGCAAGGTGCCGGTAAAGTGATGGTGTGGGCCGGGATATGGGGTGACAGAATTATTGGACCAATTTTTGTCAGTGGAAATCTTAATGCCGAAAGGGATCTTAACATGTTGCAAGAAGAGATTTTCCCATCCCTGCTAAACGAGGAAGGTAACTTCCAGTTTACTTCCAGCAAGATGGAGCTCCACCTCATTATGGTCTTCCCGTGCGTTGGTATTTGGATCAGCAGTTTCCGGATGCTTGGATTGGTCGGCGTGGTCCTGTGGAGTGGCCTCCCAGATCCCCAGATCTCACCCCCCTTGATTTCTATCTTTGGGGGCACTTGAAGGCCATGGTGTATCAGGAAAAGATACGAGACATAAATCATCTAAAGGAACGTATCACCAACGCCATTACAAGCATAACGTCAACTGTGCTAATGCGTGTTCATCAACAGTGGGGAACACGTATTGAAATGTGTTTTCAAAACAATGGCAACCATGTAGAGCATATTATATAAATAAAAATGGTTGTCCATAAAAAAATGTTTATTTTTCCTATGTATGGAAACTTACGGCCCACCCTGTATATATAATACAGGGCGTCCCAAAAAATGTACACACACTTTAACAGCTGATAGCTCAATTGATGTTTCTTTCTTTCCAAGTTAAACCCATTAGAATTAATAATGGCAGTCAGACTAAGCTTTGAACAAAGGAAATTCATTCTAAAATGCTACTGGAAGTGTGAAAACGCAGTTGAAGTGCAAAGACAGTTTAGGAGGGAGTTTCAAACAGATCCACCAACGCGACTTACCATCACTCGAATTAGAGATAAGTTTGAAGCCGATGGAACTGTTCAGAATGTCCACAAGAAGCGTTCCGGAAGACCACGGACATCGACAAGCCCCACAAAGCAAGAAAGAGTACTGGAAACGTATCACCAAAGTCCAAGAAAATCTGTGCGGCAAGCGAGTCGTGAGGTAGGAATTTCAGAATCGTCTGTCCAACGCATTTTGAAGCGCTGTCAATGGAAAAGTTACATTCCAAGATTAGTCCATGCTATTAATGAAGATGATCCGGACCGTAGAGTGGAGTATTGCGAGTGGTACTTGGCACGATGTGGATGTGGATTGGACGAAGGGGTTTCGGTAGAATACCCTCCGCGTTCACCAGACCTCACACCACTAGACTTTTTTTATGGGGATACTTAAAAGACAAAGTCTACGCTATAAACCTGCAACAGTCGCTGAATTGAGAGCAGCCATTGAACGAGAATGCACACAAATACCAAACGAAATGTTTCGTGATGTTTGCGATTCCATTGCTTCGCGTTATCAGCAGTGCCTGGACCAGAACGGACGTCAGTTTGAAAACAGGCGTTGACAAAACAATTAAATAATGTCTGTAGATTCTATTACATTTTGAAAATGAAATGTATTTTAATAAACACTGCCTTTATAATTATTTAAAGTGTGTATACATTTTTTGGGGACGCCCTGTATATATATATTTGAGGAAATTGAAAACTTTTAGTATTTCTCATAATTTAATTGCTGACAATTAGAAAAAAAGAAAGAAATCAAGTTTAACCATAAACTAAATAAAATAAACATTTAACTTGACTGTGCATATAGCTAAACAAATATTAAAAAAATAAAAATCCTTTAACGTATGGTACAGTACTGAATAGAAAAATAAACAAAAGAAAAATATATTGTTCTTTGGCCTTTAAATTTATTTCACACTAACTATTTGTTAAAACATTTATAAATAAATACAAGTTTAGAAGCTTTATGAACTCCTAATTTATTTCTTAATTTGGACTATATCAGTCCAAAAGCAGAAAAAATTCTTTCAACTACAGCATGAGATGACAGTTATGAACACTGATGCATTGTTCTGCACATCTTCAGACAGTTCCCTGATAGATCTCCATCATGCAAGTGGGGTTATATTTAGATTAATGGAAATACATGCATGCACAAAATATAAATGCAAGGTTGCCTGTATTCTTTTATTTCTTCTTCATATACTTTTGTTTTTTTGTTTTTTCTAAAAATGATTTAAACCAAACAACCCTGTAAATCGGGTCAACTAAACTCAATGGATGGAATTCGGATTCAACTTAGTTGCTTCCAAATCGAGCCTCTCGGAAAAAAAAAAAAATTCAAAACGTTTGTACTGCTACTGATTATCACTTCATATTTAATTTACCGAATTTTCTCGACACTTCACTTCGAAACAATAACTATAATTTGCTCTGGCCAAATTTACAGAAAAATATGACAAATCTAAAAAAATTTCACAAATTTAATCACGCCTTGCTACCAAGAAGGTCACTTATGGCAGTTACATCGAAGATAATAAAAAAATCATCAAACGCAACGAAACAATACTGCACAGTAGAAACAAAAGCACCCATACATCCATACATAGTAACCGTTATTATAATTTCAAAAATATTATTATTCGAACTACCTTCAGAAATCACATCGATACATTTAAATACAAAAGACAAGAATGAAACCCAGAAACTTCATGTCATCAATCCTCGACAATCATGAACCATCTTACACTTTGTGGTGAGCACACATAGATTAACTACAAAAATGTTACTGGTAATCTAAAAGAGGCTCCAATTCCGGTCAACACTCAAGCTAAAGTTTCAATTGCACGAGTAATCCCAAATGAAGTTTAAAAAATAAGTTCCCGAAACAGAATCATTAAATATAAAAAATGTAAACATTAATAACGAAAATTAACTTGACATTAATTCCAGCCTGCAACGGTAAATTTCACAGGAAGAAAACTCATAATTCACAAAATGACATATGAGAAACAACTCTCTCATTCAATACAAAACCCAGCATGGTTTGTAAATCTCCATAATCCCAGTAATTTATCGTTTCCAAGTGAAGCTAAATACAATTTCCCATCGTTATTCTAAATAAGAACAGATATTATGAACCCAAAAATTCAGCGCAACCTACTACGTACACAAAAACTAAAATAAATCATTGCATAATGAACAGTGTGTTCACTTTTTGTTGTAAGCGAACCTCTATAAAATATACCTAACTGAATTAAATTGCAGTACATTGTGAAATAATTTTTGTAACATTTTCTATGCAAACACGCAAACGAGAAATTTTTTTATTATTTTTAGCCAAATTAAAATGTTAACCCAAAAACACTCTATCACAATAAAATCTATATTCAGAACAAAAAATATTAAACACTGTCATTCAAATGAAAGAAAGAAAGAAAAAAAACAACAACAATCAGCCCACCGATAAAAATGAGATATAAAAAAGTACAAAAAAAAAAATTTACTACACCAATTCCTGTATTTCAAATAAATTATAATAATTTCCAGATGTCGTATCAAGTCATCCCATAAGTAATGTTTTTTAGATCGGACTTTGAAGGACAAAAAACTCAACTGAAACTTTTTAATCTAGTATATATTTTCCATCGGAATCAATGACACTGCCAACGTCCTACGAGCTTTTCAATGCCATGTTTATAAAATTCAGGCGGTTTTGAGGCAAAAAACGTACAAAGACTGGTGTGCAGGTCATCTAAAGAAGTATACTGTTTCTCATCAAGATAGTTTTACAGACTCCTGAAGAGATGATAATCTGAAGGCGCAAGGTCTGGAGAATATGGAGGATGTGGAAGTTTTTCCCACCCAAGCTCCTCAATTTTTGCAGAAATGATCCGAGCGATATGAGGACGTGCGTTGTCGTGGTGGAACATGACTCCTTTCCGATTAACCAAAGAAGGTCTCTTTTCTTTTAGTTCAGTGTTCAATCGATCCAGTTGTTGACAGTAGACTTGAACGGTGATTGTTTGGTTGTGTGGTAAGGTTTCAAAGTGTATTACACCACCTTTATTCCACCAAACACTAAGCAACACCTTCCGAGGGTGAAGATTTGCACTAAACGGTGCAAAAACGGATCTTGGAGTTCACGGGAATGAAGAGCTGTGCTAATGTTTACCCGCACCCTCAGATTGTCGACCGACAATTCATGTGGCACCCATTTTCGTAACTTAGGCACTTTCCCGAGTTGTTGCAAATGTCGATGGATGGTGGATGGGGATGAATTGAGTTTCTGGGCCAATTCTTCAACAGTTGTTGAACAGTCTTCTTCAAGTACAGCTAACAGCAGGTCATCATCAAACTCAGCAGGGTGTCCAGAGCGTGCTGCATCTGTCAAACAGCAGTCACCATTCCTAAACTTTTGAACCCATCTGACATTTGCTCACATGCAGAATATCGTTGCCATAAACGTCCTGAATGTTTTGCGTTGCTTCAGTAGCACTATTCCCTTTTTTGAACATGGCGGTATCAGAAGAGCATATCAGGCATATGCTCTTCTGATACCGCCATGTTTATATGAGGTTCACATAAAGCAAAACACATGTCTTCACTGGTCAAGGTCTGTAAAGTATGTAGCGAAACACGATAGGTCTCCTCTTAGATATAACCTTCGGAAAATTTATGCTTAAACCGAGTAGGACTAGTTTAAACTTAATCTATCGTAAAAAACATTACTTATGGGATGACCTGAGATAAGAGTACAGTAAACATTGATATATTTGAACGCGAATCATGGGGCATGCATTTTTCGCAGGTAGAGTAGGCTTTGCATTAAGTATGGGGCCTAGTGGTTGAGCAGATTTATTGATGTTATTTGTCGGCGAAATGTGAATGTCGAAGTGTGTCGTTGCTTCGTAATAGGCTTGGGAGGGCCTATTACGTCCGTTGCCTCTTTGCACGGGGTCCATTTCCTTAAAAAGTGGGGCACGTACTACGCGTATGCCCCGGCATGCTGCAATGAAAGAAAGTGCCTCTCAGTGGGTTACGAATACATTCCGTCAAAGAATGACTGAATGCGGAAAAATGGGCAGTATTTTCGTTGGGGATCTATCGTGGGCAACTGTGACGCGTTGGGAGGGGGTAAAGCGTTAGGGAGAATTGGTTGCGGGGGAGGGTAATGGAAGTAGTTAGAGTGAGGGGATATTCGGTGGTGGCATTGGTGATAAGGGGAAAGACGCTTTATTTTTCATCAGACGGGACGGATTACACCAATTCATTATTTCATCAGGATCTAATTCGCATTCAGATGGGTCAAATTTTTTTGCAGGGTATCGACATCTTTCGGGTCGAATGTTGACGGTAATACGTTCAGGACATTCCGTTTCACGGCCAAGCTGGTTAACATTAAAGCTACTTCGTCTATCGAAAATTTTCTGCTTTTGTCAAAAGCTCCGCAGATTTTATTCTTTACGATAGTAGAATATTCAGGGAACGACATATGAGGAGTGATTTGAAGGTTTCTAATAGAATTAAATAGCAACAGAAACCTTTGTTCGGTGTGTCTTGACGATAAGGCGTTCCGTAAGTCCTCTATCAAGCAAGACTCCGGGTCCGGAAGCGTATCTATCACCTTGTACAGTTGCGACCCTTCCAACTTACCAAGAATGATCGTTACCCGATCCCGCTCGCTAATTTTCTTTAAATTTGCTTTTCACGTAAACGTTTGAAAATACGTTTCGGTATCATCTTTATCTAAATTTAGGGCGGGTGTACGTTTCTCAAACTCTATATGGTTGCGGAGACACCGTTAAAAGGTGATTAGTTCGAGGCTGACTATTTCCATTACGCCTACCACAGCCATGTTAAAAGAGCTATATGTACTCGTATGTATCTTATGAAAAAAAAAAATGAAGTGCCCGAAAGGAGAATCTCAAAAAATTAAAACCGAACGAGACGAAAAGGAATTGTACCCACAGAAGGACCGTTTAAAGTTTATAACCCTCCCTTCGTATGGGGGATCTGGGGGAGATGGAGTATAATGGGGTCGGGGAATCGAGGGAGGGCCTGAGGTAACCACTCGAGAGGTTTAAGGTCAAACAAAAAAAAAAGCTACACAATCTGAGAAGTGACAATTTTTTTTTTTTTCAAAAGTCTACCCACGAGACAAACTATATATAAATACCTATAAGGGTACCAGAATTTCTATATAACAATGTTAACCAAAATAGATCGAAAGTGAAGGATGTAACATTAATTGGAAGAACACGCACACAAATTTTCCTTTCCTATTCATAAGACACGAAATAATGCAAAGGCCTACTTTAATAACGGAGTGCGTGGGTTTGTATTATTAAATTGATAACAATTTAATAAGATTAGCTGCCACCAGAAATGTAGTTTTATTTATTAAAGGGCCTATTTGGCCGATATATTAAGAGTGCAACAGGTTAATAAGTATCTGTTCAGGTTTACCAGCCGACTTTTCACTGACACAACCTTTGACGAAATAATTTACTGGTTGGAGTTTATGTTTATTAAAATAACTAAATTATTTTAGGATGTCAAGCCTTTAGGGCAAGGGCGAACGTTAATACATAAAACAGCACCGACAGAGAGAGAGAGAATCTGGTAATTTGCGATTAACTCTAAATTGACAAGCTCTTCTTACAAAATTTTGAGAGCCCCAAAAACGTTGGATCTTTTCGGCTTGACGGCCTGTAATATTTTTTAACAATACTTGTTTTTTATTGTCCAGTTTTAATCGAGGATTTAAAAAATAACATTCATGTTTTAGAGAAACAAAGAATGAGGCAGTTATACATTTTAGTTTAGAGAATATCATATACGCTTTAAGATTCCAAAATCCCTGAAAGTTTTAGGTCATCTGTACGCTCATGACTTAACCTAACCAATCGTCAAGGGCGTACAGTTGACCTAACCAGGCATTCTGTTAACCTAACTGGGCATTCAGTTAACCTAACTGGGCATTCAGTTAACCTAACTGGGCATTCAGTTAACCTAACCAGTTGGTAGAGTTTAGAATTTGACGGTCTCGTAGCCATGACTCCTTTTTGGTTTGACGGCCGGCATAAATAAACATCTCAATACGGTTTAAAAATATATATTTTAAATTTGTTAAATTGCATATAACTGCCTCACTATTTGTTTCTCTAAAACATGAATGTTATTTTTGAAATCCTCGATTAAAACTGGACAATAAAAAAGAAGTATTGTTAAAAAATATTACAGGCCGTCGAACCGAAAAGATCCAAAACCTGTGATCCTGACTGAACAAAATCTAGAATTCAACTCCCCGTATGTAGGATTTTATGGCACCCTTTTAGAGGATTTTCCCCAACTTCTTCCCCCATTCCCAACTGAAACACCCACAAAAAAATATAAAAACCGTTACATTCTCCGAGAAGTTACATTCAACAGACATCTTAAATTTGTTTCCAAAACGACTATATAAAAAACTATATTAAAAAGTTTAATTTGAAATACTTATAAAACTGCTATATATTAACAATGTTCATTACAAACATTTCTCTCGGTGCCATTTATTAAATTTATTACAAATCATTATAATCATTACAATACTTTTAAGGATCACTTTGTAGTTTAAGTTCGCTTTCTAGTTTACGGTAGATCATTGTACTTTTAGGCTTAAAGTCGAAAAATAATCGTTAAAGACACTAATTTATACTGGGTCAATTTCGGACTGTTTAAGGTTGTA
Source organism: Bathynomus jamesi (assembly GCA_023014485.1). Taxonomy (NCBI): domain Eukaryota; kingdom Metazoa; phylum Arthropoda; class Malacostraca; order Isopoda; family Cirolanidae; genus Bathynomus; species Bathynomus jamesi. Next base: position 2,303,867 of record JAJOZX010000012.1, on the reverse strand, counting down.
TGCTTGTCATATATATATTGTGTGAGACCTTAAAGCAGAGCTTTCCGAACTGTGTCGCGACACATTAGTGTGTCGCCAAATTTAGTTAATTATTTTCAAGTTTTTTGTATTTTGAAAATTTTGATTTTTGTATCAACAAAATCGGCTACAAGATAAACCACCTACTGAAAAATTATCTGATATTTGATAACAAAAATTAATTAGTGTGTCGCCAACTTGAAAAGTTTGGAAAGCTCTGCCTTAAAGGAAGCAAAATTTATTATAAAAAGATAAAAATTTGTTTAATTGAATGAAATACAGGAATTGTTTTTGTAAATTCTTTTGATAAATTAGTTTTTTTTTTTTTACTTTTTTATATATTCATTCATTTTTATTTTATAAGTAGGCTGGTTTTTGTTCTCTAATTTTTTTTAATTCTTTCACGAGTTTTAATGAAAATTCCAAGTGATATTTTGTACGGATAGGTTGGTTAAATTTTTATTCTGAAATTAGATTTTATTGTGTTGAGTGTTTTTGTTTAACATTGTAATTTGGGTATAAATAATGAAAAATGTATTTTTTTTACGTTCGAGCGTTTGCATAGGAAATATTACAAAATTATTTCATGGTGTAAATGCAGTTTTGTTCGGTTAGGTATATTTCATAGAGGTTCGCTTACAACAAAAAGTGAACAAACTCTTCATTATGCAATGTTTTATTTTAAAATTTTTTACATAGTAGGTTGCGTTGTATTTTTGGGTTCATAATATCTGTTCTTATTTCTAATAACGATGAAATTTGTAGTTTCACTTGGAAACGACAAATTACTGGAATTTTGGTGATTTACAAACCATGCTGGGTTGTGTTGAAGGAGAGTTGTCTCAGATGTAATTTGTGAATTACGAGTTTTCTTCCTGTGAAACTTAGCGTTGCAGGCTGGAATTAATGTATTACGTTCATTATCGGTATTAATATTTAATTTTTTTTTATATTTAATAATTCAGTTTGGAAACTTATTTTTTTAAACTTCAACTGGATTTACTCGTGCAATTGAAACTTTAGCTTGAGTGTTGACCGGAAATGGAGCCTTTTAGATTGCCAGTAACGCTTTTGTGGTAATCTGTGTGCGCTCCCCACAAAGTGTAAGAGGGTTCATGATTTTCGAGATTGATGAAGTTTCTGGGTTTTCAGTTTTGTCTTTAAATGTATCGATGTGATTTCTGAAGGTAATTTGAATGATGACATTTTTTAAAAATTATAATAACGGTTACTATGTATGAGCTCTTTTATATTTATACTGTACAGTTTTGTTTTGCGTTTCATGATTTTTTTTTTATCTTCTCCGATGTAACTGCCATAAGTGACTTTATTGGTAGCTAGGCGTGATTAAATTTTTACGAAATCATCATATTTTTCCATAAATTTGGCCAGAGCAAATTATAGTTCTTGTTTCGAAGTGGTGTCGAGTAAATTTGCAAATTAAATATGAAGAGTGATGCGTTTCGAATAATTTTTTTTTCAAAATTTCGAGAGGCTCGATTTGGAAGCAACTAAGTTCAATCTGAATTTCATCCATTGAGTTTAGTTGACCCGACAGGTGATCGATCACCGACGAGATGAGAAGAGGTAAGATGAGTGAAGAGAAGAGAACGAGAGAAACGAAACCGAATGCGCAGCGACTTAGTGCAGGACAGTTTCGATCCCAGATGGTCTGCTGGTATTTTTCGGGCAGTCCTGGTCCCGCTGCTTCGCTCAACATGTGTTTTAGCACTCGGTAGGCAAACCAAGAGAGTTTGAACGAGTGTCTAAGGCTTTACTGTCCATACAGATATACAGTAAGTTCGCTGTGAAACCGCCTACGGCGAAGTGATCATTTGATTATTGCCAGTAAGAGAGTCCCTCAGCTGGACGTAGGAAGAGCAGCGTTCACCGACAAAAATCGAGATGAGAGGCGAGTCGACTTCTAGAATTGCAAATTCCGTCCAATTCAGGTGCGTGGTTCCACTTTCAGTATATCTCCATCCCCTGATCCTCTTAGAATTGGACCTCTCTCTTGTTTTATTATTATTTTTTTTTGCCAATTTGGAGAGCGGAACCTCAAGCGTGCTGATCTGTTGCATGGTGATGCAACCCCTTGCATTCTAGCGAATTGAGCAGGAGAGCCGCGTTTAGAAAATTTAGAAGTCCGTTGTCAACTGTGCGGATTGTTATCCAAACAACGTCCAGCAATTAATGTACTGATTATTATGTAATGAAATTATAAGTGAAAGTGTACGATTATTGCCCAATTTTGTTTTGTTAAATAATGTGTGTGCTCTGGTCAGTATTTTTTTTAAATACACACAATAATTTAATTTATACACAAATAATTTTAAATACACACAATAAATGTTTCGAATGTAAAGTGATCTTGATGGAATAGATTGTGAACTTGAAATTTGTGTAACCAGTGTTCAGAACATTATCCGTTATTTGTCACGTAACAGATTCGTTACAAGTTGTAAATTTGATTACTAGTGTGAAATGTTATTTTATGCAAATGTTGTGACAATTATAAAATTTTTCTTTCGATTTTTATAAAATGATACAAAATATCTGATGTGTGGAATTTGTCATGCTAATGATTTCTTCGCTATTCAACTTTGAATTTGTTAAAAAAAACAAAAAAACTGCAAAATAAATAAATTTGTTAAACGATATTAAGTTTTCCTAGTGTAAAACTTATTTTCAAGAGGGTGATGCGAGTGTAGTACTGTCGAATTAATAATTAAATGTTATGGTTATAAAAATTTAATAATGTTTGTTTAATAAAGATAATAATGTATGTTTATAAAATGCTAGTTGGCAACACCCGAAATGGGTCTAGGGACGAGAGAAATGCCCTTCAGTTATCAGACGGCCGTTAGTTAGCCAAATAAGGTGGGTTTTTTTTATTACGATGTTTTTGTACATTTAGAATATTCCTTCGTCTCTCTCTCCGGCTAAATGTTAACGCTAATTTCCCCCTCGCATTACCCCGTTTATCTAAGTGTTTTCGGAATAAATAAAAGTCAGTAGTGTAATTAAGTGTATAATTTATACCCCGTTTCTGCGCATGGTTCAAATTCCTCACCGGCTCACGCTACCCGTTTTTATAAAGTATAGTGATATAGTGTAAAGAGAAATAGCAACGATAAAAAGAAATTGAATAAAGAAAGAGCAAATAGTTAATTAAAAAGGCAAATAAGAAGTAAAAAGAATTAATCACTACATAAATCGCTAAAAGAGCTCTATAGTAAGCTTGAAGAAGGGTTTAAAATGCTTGGATGGCCATCTCAGAATCCAGATTTAAATCCTACTGGACATCTTTGGGATGAGCTCAATAGAAAAGTAAGAACATGATGATTTATGGAGAGTTCTTCAAAAAGAGCGGTATAAAATCAGTCCTGAATCATGCACGAAGTTGGTTGACTCAATGCCTTAAACTAGTCCGAAAGAACAAGGGTGGCCATACAGAATACTAATTTTCATCAGTTTTTATAAATAAATTTTTACAAATAAGTATGGTATTTTTCCTTTATTAACCTGTTTTATTGTCAAATATATCAAATATTATTATATTACAATTAAATATCTTCTTATAACATATACATTATTATTCCAAATATATTACAACTTACGATTCGTAAATACTTTTGCGGGCCAGTATATATATATATATATATAATTATATATATAATATATACAGTGCCCGCGAAAAGTATCCGGTCACTCAAGAAAATACAATATTTTCCCTTGATATTCAGAGACACGTAATTCACTTTCTATTTGTTCTAGCGACATCTGGTAACTTTGAGGTTGCTCGCTGATATGAGAGCTATCCAACGCATTCTCAAATTAGTGTTCTGGTAGCCTTCGTTGCGGGTGGCTGTGTCTCAAATTTGTCAGATTTCACTGTTTGTGTAAATTTCTTGTTTTTTTTTTTTTTTTTTACAGAAAGTGGTGTAAATAAAATTTATATATAATGTGTGCTAAAAAACAACTTAAGAGTGATTGTCGAGGTGCTATTGTTGCTTTGCATGCATGTGGGAAATCACAGAGACAGATAGCTAAGGAATTAAACATATCCCAAAGTACCGTTAATTTATGGGTTTCACGGGCTAAGAACAATGGTGGCCTAACCACGCCAGTCCCTAAAAAACGATCTGGCAGACCGAGAAAAACAAATTCGCGAACAGACAAACTTATGAAACGTTTAGTATTGAAAAACCCAACAATAACTGCGAAAGAAATAAAATTTAATATGAATAATTTGTTATCTGGTGTTTCTGAACGAACTATCCAGGAGCGGCTCCAAAAAGAACTCGGATTACCATCTCGCCATGCTGCTAAGAAACCGTTCATTAATGAAAAAATGCGTAAAAAACGTGTCGCATTTTGTAAAAAATACATTCATTGGCCTGTTGATGACTGGAAGAAGGTTTTATTTAGCGATGAGTCGACATTTTTGACATTCAGAAGTTGTCCAAAAAAGGTTCGCCGGCCTATTGGCTCAAATAGGATGGACCCTAAATACACCCTAAAGACAATGAAACACCCTCCAAGTGTGATGGTTTGGGGTTGTTTCGGTTACTATGGGCGTGGAAACTTATATTTTCTTCCGAAGAACACAACTATGAATGGTGCACGGTATTTAGCAATGCTACAGGATAAACTTCCAATGGCAATGGCAATCCAAAGGACAAAAACATACATGCATGATGGTGCACCATGTCACAGGGCCAAAATAGTGACAAAATGGATTACTGACAATAAATTTGATATTTTGGATTGGCCTGGTAATAGTCCAGATCTCAATCCGATAGAAAATCTGTGGCTAATAATAAAAAATAAGGTTGAATGCCACGACACTGGCTCAGTCGAAAAATTACAAGAGGCCATCAAAAAGGTATGGTGCAAGGAAATATCAGTGGAAGTTTGTCAAAACTTGATTAAATCCATGCCAAAACGTCTAGAACAAGTCATCCAAACCAAAGGACAGATGACAAAATACTAATATAAGGTTAGTATACATTTAAACATTGTTTTTTATGTAAAAAATACAAATTTCAAGGGTGATCGGATACTTTTCGCGGGCACTGTATATATATATATATATATATATATATAGAATGAACTCAGAATGGTTCCCTGAGGTTTTTTATGATACACAGACCGTGCATGGAACAAGGAACTCTTCTAGGAAAATTAAATCCACTATAGTCCGAATAAGTAATGGTAAAAGACAAATACTATAGTTTTTTCTTTTTCATGATGCTAACTTGACATGGCTTTTTTTCTTTGATGTATTCAATCTGACGTGAAGGCAGCGAGTTTTTTGCTTATATTCAGGTTCTAAATGTGGCTGGGCTAGGCTGCTTTAAACCCTAGATCCTGTCCCAAAGCTGGATCCTAGTTGCTTTGCAGATAGCTGGTGAGGGAAGCTATATTTTTGGGACCTCTTTGCGAGTGACCCGTTGCCCACGTCGGGCTAGCATCATGAAAAAGAAAAAACTATAGTTTTTGTCATTTACCATTACTTATTCGGACTATAGTGGATTTAATTTTCCTAGAAGAGTTCCTTGTTCCATGCACGGTCTGTGTGTGTGTGTGTATATATATATATATATATATATATATATATTATATATATATAATCAACAAAATGTCGAACATTTGAGAAATTTATTTCAGTATCCCAAACGTTTCGGCAACACCTTCGGTCACCTTCACCAGAATCTAAAAATAATCTAAATGATTAAAAGTACCAAGTCAAAAATAGGAAAATTAAAATTACAATAGAAATTGAATATAATTAAAATGAAAAGATGCTTAGACAATATCAATTATATAAATTTAAAGTATAGAGCAGTGATGGCGAACCAGTGACCAGCGAGGCAATTTTTAGTGACCCACGAGCTCCTATTTAAATAAAATATAACTAATTTTTAATATTTTCTGCCTTACAGTTTTAAAATTATTTTATTCTCCCACCGAAATAAACAGCTGATACACATTGAAGCGTTTTTAAACGTATAGTATACGTTTAAAAACGTGCGTGTATGACAGACAATGAAGAAAATAAATCCAATGTGCTAAAAAAAGTACTGTTCAATATTAAGAGATGCCAGACAATCACTTTCAGAGGTTTTCATAATTCCGACACACTGATGCAACATTACAATTCATCTAATTCCCCCATACTATTTAATTTGAAGATCTTCAGTTATCAGCTTTTCATTGGCTTGACATTGGTAATTTAGAAATGAAATTAGTTGACTTCCAAGAAAGGGCAGTATGGAAGACTAAATTTATTGATCTTAATCTGAAGTTACAAGAAAAGGAATTGGAGTCGTCAATTTTGGGTGTAATCAGAGAACAACAATCAATAGAAAGAGTAGAAAATCTTATTCTTGCAGAATGGAACTCTCTACCAAATTCTTTTGCATCAATGAAAAAGCTAGCATTAGTTCTGCTAACAATGTTTGGTTCATCTTATTCGTGTGAACAGTTGTTTTCCTCCATGAATTTCGTCAAATCCACCACTAGGAATCGCCTTGGCACAGATACGAGTGCTGCATGTATGAGACTAAAGACAACTAAATATAAACCTCGGATCAAAGCATTAGCAGCTAAAATCGAATGTTGCAAAGGGGGGTGGGGGTTGTTGCAAAAAAAAATTAAAAAAAGAAAAAAAGAAAAAAAAGAAAAAAAAATACCCCAAAGGGCCCTTTCTTGCCAACCGGGGTTGCAAGGGGCATGCAACTTGGAGGCGGAGTTCTCCCCCAAGCTATTCCCCCCAAAGGGCCAGAAAGGAGAGAAAGGAGGTGGTGTTCACCTGGCAGGAGCCAAGTGCATATTAAGACTTCAGCCGAGTAGGCGTTGTTTTATAGGCTCCTAATCAGCCAGTTGGCTGAGCCAAGGGGGGGAGGGGTACACCTAAAGGAGAGAGTAGTTGCCTTTGATTGCAAGGCATGCAACTTGGAGGCGGAGTTCTCCCCCAAGTTATTTTCGTTTACCTAACCTAAGAGGCATCTAAGGGGGTTTTCCCAAAGGGCCAGAAAGAGAAGGACCAGAGGTCCTTGCTCGGCTGGGAACCGAGCTTGAATGAATCCGTCAGTCGTCTCTCGGTCTTTTATAAACCTCTATTCTGGCTGAGTTGCCAGATAGCGCCATGTATTCAGTTGCTGAGTTGCCAGATCACGCCGTGTATTCAGTTGCTGAGTTGCCAGATCGCACCATGTATGCAGTTGCTGAGTTGCCAGATCACGCCATGTATTCAGGTGCTGAGTTGCCAGATCGCACCATGTATTCTAGATAGCAGAAACCATATATTAATCATCCATTTAAATAGTGAATATATGACGGTAGATGAATCCAATTAAATTCTGTTTATTAAATAAATAATTTTTACACACTTAATTTTTATTATAAATATTTGAACGAAACAATATGAAAATTTACGAAACAATTCATTTAAAAGTTGAAATTATCCAAAACACAATCCGCTATAACGGGGTCGGACGACATGAGAGATCTTCCTTCCAGACCGCTCTTGATGTATATACAGGATTGTATACAAAGTTTTGTCCGATGAATAAACGCTGATATTCTTGTAATTATGAGGTCTATGGCTACTGAAATTCGGTTGATTTATTTAATATATAATTCTCGTGCTTCGAACACTATGCGTAGGCTATGCGTAGGCTAGGCGCTACATAGCGCCTAGCCTACCCAACCGTCAGCCTTCATCATTTTCTTTTCATTCATTTCTCGCTGCATTTATCATTTATTGCTTATTTTTAAGCATGGAATTTGAACGAAGAGACGTACGTAAGCTGATTTATTTCTTCTGGAAACGTGGAATGTCACCTGCAATCATAGCAGCAGAGATAAATTCGACACTTGGTGCTGAAACAACAAATGAACGTACATGTCGTCGGTGGGTGGCTCAATTCAAGGAAAACAATTTCAATGTCGATGATAAACCACGTTGTGGTCGACCATCACTGGATTTGAACACAGGTATACAAAACTTTCTGGATACAGAGAAGTATGCTACGACTAGGAGTATTGCATTAGAACTGGGTTTGTCACAGAACAATTCAGCAGCATCTTATTCAGATGGGGAAACGTTATTTATCTAATCGATGGATTCCACATTATTTAACTGTTGAACAAAAGGCAAACCGTGAACGAATATGTTTAGAGTTGTTGGAGAAATATGCTGCAAATGATTTCTTCGGACAATTAATTACAATGGACGAAGTTTGGATCTATTGGGACAATGATGGCAGCTATCACCATATGAGTTGGAGGAGAGATGGTGATATCCCAAATGTGGAAGTTCAACGGACGTTGACCATTCGTAAACATCTGCTCTCGGTATACTGGGACTGCAAGGGTGTTCTCCTTTTGGAGGTATTGCCACGTGGACAAACAATAAATGCTGATATTTACTGTCAGCATTTAGATCGCTTGAAGGTAGCAATTCAGCAAAAACGTCGGCGACTAGTTAATGGGGGATACCACCATCTTCACTACCTCCATGATAACGCGAAGCCTCATACAGCTGCTAAAACTGTTCAGAAACTGCGCGATCTCGGTTTCACAGTATTGCCACATCCCCCAGACCTCGCACCGTCTGATTTTTACCTTTTCTCCCCACTTAAAACTTCAATTCGTGGTAGGAAGTTCTCATCTGCGGAAGAAATTCACGCTGTTCTAGATGCCTGGATTACCGCTAAACCACGGACATTCTTTGCACATGGCATCAGGAAATTGCCAGGAAGATGGCAAAAATGTATTGCAAATAAAGGCGATTACTTTGAACATCTTTCTACCACTGAAGATTAATTATGTTTGGTTTATATATATATATATATATATATATATATATATATATATATAATAAACGAATAAACAACTCGTGCACACACACACGAGGAAAAGGCAGAAACTAGGTCATTTCGAATCGTGTCCCAAGAGACCTTTTCGGCCGAGGGTTAATCCTTCGTCCAAGATATTCGAGCAAAAACACCTTTCACATCAATTCTTATTATCATTATTATTATTTCTACAATGAAAATATTTTATATTTACGCGTAATTTGTATGGGGTCATATTCTTATAACTACATCTTAACTGCTTAAATCAATCACCTTTCACATCAATTCTTATCATCATTATTATTATTATTATTTATACAATGAAAATATTTTATATTTACGCGTAACTTAGACCCACAGTTTAACGTAGAAACTGAATGCTTTTTTAAAAATATAATTAGGATATATTTCTTTATATCCTCGACCCTCCTCCCTCATTCCCCCAAACCCCCCACCCATCTGTACTTGTATATATAATAAACTCAATCCCTGATAAGCCTCCCTTCACTCTCCTCTCTCTCTCTCGTCCCCCTTCACTCCAAATCTTCTTTCACACACACGCCTGTATATATATTATGAAAATCAGGAAAAATACCAAACGTATATTAATTTAAATGAAACTAAACGTATATTAATTTAAAACAAATGAATTTTCTCCTTTTAAGAAATTAATCAATAAACGTACGCGAAACACGTGTTCTCCCGAAATCTTTTGAGGTAGGACGCGAGCATACATTTGTCATCGTGTCCCAAGAGGATTTTCTCCCCATAATTTTACCTTTCTTGAAGTCACATCGACCAAAAACTCTCCTGACTCCCTTTCTTATCGAATTGTGAAAAATTACTAATAAATTGTAAGTAAAAATAAAAACCACTTTTGGAAATCATACAATGTTTTGCATTGTATAAAAAACATTGCAACTATTTGGGAGGATGTTACTGCGATTGAAAATGTCGATGAAATTAATAGAAAAATAATGCTACTAGCCAATACCATCAATATATATATATATATATATATTATAATATATATATATATATATATATATATGGCGTGATGTAGTATCTCGCTTCGCCGAAATAAAATCAAAACAATCGATCGTATTCACAAATCTACACACACACACACGCCCCGGAAACCAATGCATTTTTCATCTCTCCGTGGAGCAGAACGAATCACACGTGCTCGCCTTGATGAATTTAATGTTAATGAAATCGTCAAGTAGAATATTATGGTCTATTACATCAATCACCTTACTCAAATCCACCGCCAATACCCTCAATTTAGTAATAACAACTCTCTCTCTCATACACTATATATATATATATATATATATATATAATATATATAAATGGACTTTCACCGAATTAAAACAAATCACTAAGCAGTTAAAAGATTTCGCTCTATTATCATATTCACAAATCTACACACACACACACCTCTGTATATATTACGAAAATCAGGAAAAATGCCAAACGTGTATTAATTTAAATGATCCTAAACGTATATTATAAGAAATTAATTACTATTTTCACCTTTTAAGAGAATCATTTATTGTAAGAATTTAATTACTCAATATAAGAAATTAAACATTAAACGCGCGCGTAATATATATAACTCAAAACACACGTGCCTGCGTTGAAACCTTTGAAAGGTGTGGGCGTTCACAGAGGAATTTTTACTGGAACTTCCTCTCTCTCTCGTCTCCCTTCACTCCAAATCTTAACTTTCACACACACACACGCCTCTGTATATATTATGAAAATCAGGAAAATAACAAACGTGTATTAATTTAAATGAAACTAACATACGAGCCTCATTCCCCAACCCGGCTATATATATATATATTTTATATAATATATATATTATATATATATAAACGAATAAACAACTCGTGCGCGCACACACACACATCCCGGAAATCAATGCATTTTTTCATCTCTCCGTGGAGCAGAAAAATAACTTATAATTATAAAATATTTATCGTTTAATTTTGCTCATGTTGTTTGCAAAGTAAATACATTCAAACTAGTTTTAAATAAAGAAATAATTAATATATATATACTATATATATATATATATATATATATCACAAAATGTTTAAGACTGTATATATATAATTATAGTAAACTTATGTCAAGATAAACTAGTTACCCATAAAAACCTAATTGTTTTTCTATAATTGTTTTCTATGGTTGGTTGAATTGTGTAGGCTAACTACGTTATTTGTTTCGTCTCCGAAAAGTCAACTTTAATGAAGTTCAAGTTAATGTTATTTTTGTTTCTAATCGTTAAACACTATATACATCTATTGTAAAACACTATATACATCTATACATCTATAGTGAAACACTATATATATCTATATATCTATAAAAATTAAGTGTGTAAAAATTATTTATTTAATAAACAGAATTTAATTGGATTCATCTACCGTCATATATATTGTGGTACACTATTTAAATGGATGATTAATATATGGTTTTTGTTATCTGGAATACATGGCGCTATCTGGAATACATGGTGCGATCTGGCAACTCAGCACCCGAATACATGGCATGATCTGGCAACTCAGCATCTGCATACATGGTGCGATCTGGCAACTCAGCAATTGAATACACGGCGTGATCTGGCAACTCAGCAACTGAATACATGGCGCTATCTGGCAACTCAGCCAGAATAGGTTTATAAAAGACCGAGAGACGACTGACGGAGTCATTCAAGCTCGGCTCCCAGCCGAGCAAGGACCTCTGGTCCTCCTCTTTCTGGCCCTTTGGGAAAACCCCTTAGAGGCCTCTTAGGTTAGGTAAACGAAAATAACTTGGGGGAGAACTCCGCCTCCAAGTTGCATGCCTTGCAATCAAAGGCAACTACTCTCTCTCTCTCCTTCAGGTGTACCCCTCCCCCCTTGGCTCAGCCAACTGACTGATTAGGAGCCTATAAAATAACGCCTACTCGGCTGAAGTCTTAATATGCACTTGGCTCCTGCCAGGTGAACACCTCTCCTCCTCTCTCTCCTTTCTGGCCCTTTGGGGGGAATAGCTTGGGGGAGAACTCCGCCTCCAAGTTGCATGCCCCTTGCAACCCCGGTTGGCAACAAAGGCAGTACTTTTTTTTTTTTTTTCTTTTTTTTTGCACCCCCCCCGCCCTTGCAACCCAATTTAATTTCTTTAAAAATCAAAAGTAACAAAAATGACCCGCCAGCAAAAAAGGTTCGCCACCACTGGACTATCGGGTTATCCATCACAACAATCTTCTTTGGCCAATGCACCTTATTTATCCCTCAAAAATCAGTGTTGAACACGATCAACCCCTCCTGAAAAATATAGATTCCATATTTGTTGATATCTCGATTATGTTGTGGTTTGAGCTAATAGTTGGAATTATTTTTATATCAGCGATGAAGTCCGTGTTATTCGTGAATACCAGATCTAGGCAGTTATTTTTTCTGGTGTTTTCTGTTATCTCCTGTGTCAGCATAAACTCGTTTGTGAGTCATCAACATTTTTGCTTGTTCCTGGTCTTTTCTTTTGCCACCCTTATCCTGATATATATATATTATAGGGTGTCCCCAAAAAAAACTATATACTCTTTATAGCATCATATATTTTATAATTAAAAAAAACCAAAATATATTGTTATAGCAATTGCCAATGAAAGTTAAATTAGTAATCTAAGTGATCAAAATGTTATAGCGAGTTGTTTGCATATAAAATTTAATTAACTACGCCAAGTGCTCAAAATGTTCTCCGGCGGCATGAATGCACTTTTGAATGCGTCGACTAACTGATTCGCAGACATGGACTAATGTGGATGCTGTGATGGTCCCGCACTTTTCCCTAATTGCATCCTTAAGGTGTTCGAGTGTTGCAGGTCTTGTACCATAAACTGCATCCTTCAGGTAGCCCCACAAGTAAAAATCAAGTGGAGTCAAGTCCGGTGAACGTGGAGGATACTCAACGCTTCTTCTTCGTCCTATCCAACGGTTAGGTCATCTGTCGAAAACGTTGCTAAGGACCTAAGGAAAGAGTTAAAAACTTACAGTTTTGGTTTACGCTCTAACTATTGTGATCCAAACGATCTTGATCTAGCCTTAAAACGCTTCCAAAATGAACGTCCTCCAATATCGATGGAATTTCTTCAGCATTTGTTTTCCACCCGGAATGTATCAGATAGCAACAATCACTTGATGCCGAAGTGTGACACTATCTTCCAGATGTTGTTTTACATCCTTCATAATGGTTTGGAGCCCACCCCATTGCATGTCGGATTTGCTAAACTATACATAACCTGTCACAGTCTAAGGATCTTATTGAAATTGCAAACAAACGGAGCATTTGTGTAGGATATCAAGAAGTTCGCAAAATGTACAATATCTTCATGTGGTTCACATAGAGTTCCAGTTCCTCCAGTATTTGATCAAATCCATCCAATTCAAGCAGCAATGGATAATTTTGACACCTTGGAAAATATCTTGTCTGGAATTGGTTCGACACACGATATGGTGCGTTTTATTCCAAAATGCTCCATTAAGCTCTGCACCAACACAACAGCATACTAATAAGATCCAGAGTCAACCCTCCGGCTTGGCAAGTTACAAAGCGTTCTTCCTTGCCAAGAAATTATCTCGATTGGACCAAGACATGAACGAGGTACAATAAGTCAAGATTTCCAAGTCTCTGAATACAAGGCAAACGATCATTTACTAGAGACTGTTAATCTCGACCATTTCCTGTGGTTTGTGATGCGATACAAACATAGAACCACCACAATACAGGGCTCTTCAACTAACTCAAATACTGATAATGATGACTTTGTTCCAAGCTTTGTTGCTGTCAAAAGCCCTTTTGTAGGAGATAGCTTGAAGCCTACAACTATTGCGTTCACTCCCATACTGCCATACAAAGCAACTGAATTTGATACCATTTTTACAACAATGATTAACTTTCAGGACGTGCTTAAGCAGCAGAATAAGCCATACGGTGCACGCTGTGGTGTGATGAAGGAGTTTATGCTATTGCGAAGGAAATTCAGCTCCTGAAGAAAGATCTGTTCAGTAATTTGTTTATCGGATTGGGTGGATTCCATTTTGAGAAGATTGTACTTGCTTGTATTGGATCTTATCTTCATATATCGGGAATTGAATCTGTTTTGGTTGAAAGCGAATGTTTCGGTCCAGACACAGTAAAATCCGTTATGAATGGCAATCATTATGTGAGAGCCAAGCAAGGATTATCTTTCGTGCACGAAGCAATAACAAGCATTATGTTCGATGGGTTTTTGAGTGTCGATGAACACCGTAACTTATATCAAGATGCTGCAACTAAAATTTCAATTATGGTTGCAGAACAAGAGCAATGGGACGACTTTAAGTCTTCGATATATACTCTGTCTCAATCCTTTCAACAATATATAAAGCAGAGGTCTGATAGTAATGAAAACTTTCATTACTGGTATCATTTTACCAATAGATTGTATCCAATCATCAGAGATTTAACCTACTCAATGCGGGCAGGTGATTGGTCACTATTTCTTTCTTCCATACAGAGATCAATCCCACTTTTCTTCGCCTACAATAGAACCAACTACGCCAGATGGGCACCAATCTTCTTTGAGGATTGTTTAAACCTTGAGGTACATTTTCCTGATCTCCACAAATCATTCCTTAGTGGTGGTTTTGTAGTGAGGAGAACGACACGACAATGTAGTGGAGTTCCAATGGACCAGGCACTTGAGCAACATTATAATAAGCCTGCAAAAGTGTCCGGAGGATTAATTGGCTTTACTCGGAGAAAGGAAGCAGTGGCACTGTGGAATATTATTAAACATGAGAAGGACTTATATTCTTCACAAATGAGAGGTTCCGGCCAGTTTGAAAATCGTGACGAGTATGATATTCATCATGAATACTCCAAGAGCCATGCCTTATCGAGCTCCAGTAATGTCCAAGCTATTCAACAGTACATTTACAAAGTTGGAAACACATTGAGCAAAACATTAGATGGCAAACCATTCAGAAACATTGCTACCGGTGAAGAGGATAAAGAGTCTTATACATATCACATTACTTGCCTGGATAGAGGAGATGTTGCTTACAAGAATTTCAAAACCGAACGGCTTGAGAAAAAAACAGAAACTTTGTTTGCAGCAATTAAGAGGCAAAAACCCGCAACAGCGAGGAACACTTCCAGAAAACGAAAGGAATATGACAAAAAAAGAAACCATTGCAGCACTGAACTACATTGCATTTGCTCAGCTCAGGGAATTTCCATTGAATCAATTACTTTTCCATGAAATTACACCTCTTCCATTTTTTCTTGTAGACAGTGATGGTTTTTTGAAGAAATCTAAGAAATCGGAATTGGGATCGGAACTTGAAAAGAAACTGGGTGAAGACCTCCCATTGTTGTTAGAAGGGAATGATGCAATGATCATAGATTTTATGGCTCAAGTAAGGAAATTCCCGGTGAAAAAAGCAATGTTGAAAACATTTGGTGAATTTGCACAATCACTTTTAAATATGTTTTTGAGTATGGGATCCAAGTCAACCACAATTCATATCTTATTTGAAAATTACAAGGCTTCAAGCATCAAGACTGGAGAACGGATGAGACGATCAATTGCGCATTCGAAAATACAAATTTCCATAACATCACCTGAGCAGAGGCTTCCAATTGACTTCAACAAGTATTGGAGTTCCACAGATAACAAGGCAAACTTCCAAAAAATTTTTGTCGGCTTTTTCATGGAAAACTACCATGGAGATAAAGTAATTGTACTGGGAGGTGGTACTCTTGAAAAACCAGAAGTTTGTGTCAAATTCCAAAATGGGAAGGTCTGCGAAATTCCTGAGCTTTGTTCTTCACAAGAAGAAGCAGATGACAAAGTGATGTTACATGTAAACTATGTGGTGGATAAAGCAATGCCTGGTGGTGGAGCTACAGTTTCAGTAGCTACCAGTGATACTGATATCTTTGTGTGCCTCATCTACCATTTAACAAAATGGATTGAGCATGGCCTGAAGGAATTATGGTTTGTTAAAGGCTCTGGAACAAGTCGCAAAATCATTCCTCTGCATGGCTTGCATCAAAAGCTTGAAAACGATTTGATCCAAGTTTTACCTGCCTTGCATGCTTTAACTGGCTGTGACAGTGTCAGTAAAGTAGGCACAAAATCTAGTGCACTGAAGCAGTCAAACTACTTTGATGAAATTAAGGACTTTGGCAAGGAACCACTTACAGAGGAAATAATCGAAGGTGCCGAAAACTCTCTGGTTCATTGCATCAAACCCAAGTCAAAATCCATATCATTTGATCATATCATTTGATCAACTAAGATCTGAGCAATACTACAAAACTGGGGACAAAATCGATTTTACTCAGCTTCCTTGCTCTTCAAAAAGTATTAGACTGCATATTAAACGGGCATATCTTCAGTGCAAACTTTGGCTTGACTCTCCATATGGCTCCATATCTGAAAATTTAAATCCACTTGACTATGGTTACGTAAAGTCTGATGAGAGACTTTTGGAACCTCAACTAACTGATTACCCAGATAAACCTCAGGATTTGATTGAACCTTGCAGCTGCAAAACCTGTACCAAGAGGTCAAAATGCCCTTGCACTGCGTCATCCATACCATGCTGCTCATTCTGCAAGTGCAAAGAACATGCCAAAATCCTAACGCCTGAATTTCAGCAGGTAACTGAATAAAATTACAGATGAACAAATCTGTACATCGTACTTCTGTTTCATTTTCATGGTGTCGGAAGATGATACCACAAAAGCCATAGTGCTTTTATTTGTAAATAATGTTTCAATAAAAGTTTCAAATAAACATTAAATGAGGTCGTTCCCACTAAGTTAGCTATAATTTAGCTCATTGCCGTGGTGCTGCACTGGGAAGATGCACCTGAGTGATGGTAACACTCTTTCTCAATCACATAAGCGGCCTTGACAGTTTTTGTCATTTTTGCCAAACTCTTTGCCACTTTTGCAAGATTTTCAGTCAACTTCATCATCAGAAATAATACATGATCTTATCTCACAGTCTTTTACAACATGCAAACCTAAGTTTTATAAAATTAGCACAATTTTTTATATTTTGTCTATTTTTTTCAAATATTCTACAACCATTTTTAATCATTGTAACCCAAAATTTAGACATTTCTACATATTTTGGTGTTAGGAAATTTTAGTAGAGCTATTAATATCTAATTTATTGACTATTTAGTTCGATAAGATTGGAGAGAGCTAGTTTATGCACCAAAATAGCCAAAAAATTTCATTTTTGCGATTTTTTGACAATATTTACTTAATATGTATGTTACAAACACAGATTCTCAAACAAATAATTGTCCTTAAAAAATTTTTCAACTCAAGAATATGACAAAAATATGAAAAACTAATAAAATTTTGCCATTTTTGCCAATTTTCGCACCAATTTGGTGCGATGGCATAGAAAAATTCGGATTCTCCGCCCCAAAATTAGTCTAGATCAGTCGTCAAAACCTCTGCACCCAGAAATTTATACGACCTCTAGGCCAGATCCTGTACTAAAGCAAGATATTTGAAGATGAAGCCATATTTTTATCTTAAACCGCATATTATGAATTACACTTAAACATGCATACGAACCAAAAATTAAAGAGAGTCTTTACAGAAAATGAACATTGCAAAATTTAATCAGGTTTCATTATTAAGCTAAATTTAAAAAAATGATTAAGTAATTTAAAAAGAAACAATTCACCAATTACACCGGTCTGTATGAAAATCGATTTCTTTATTTTGAGTTGTGATTCTGAAGCAGTTCGCTGCGCTGAATTAAAAAATGCTACCAGTTTTCTTCTATCACCCACAGTTTTAAAGTTATTAGCAAAACAATTTTGGGACGTTTTGTAATTTTTTATCTTTAATTAATTTCGTTTTTTCATATTTTTCAGATAGATAATTCTAACATTACGTCTTTAAAATTTTAATAATGGCTTCTAGAGGATGTACCCATAGTCCAGACATATTTTGTTATACAGGGTGTACATAAAGTGAGGATCTATTTTTGTGAAGCACTTGGAAATTATATGGAATTCAATCATAAAATGATAGTGGTAACATTTATTAAATAATTAAGAGTAGGATTCGACGTGACGTCCATCAGTATCCATGCACAGCTCAAATCGTTCCGCAGCATTTCTAAACACATTCTGAAGCATTTGCGGGGTTATGTTATCTGCAGCAGTTCGTATACGTGTACGTAAGTTTTCAAGACTCGTAATCTTCGTCTGATAGACGTGCGATTTGATAAAGCCCCATGCAAAGAAATCTAAAGGGGTTAAAATCTAAAGGGGTTAAATCTGATCTCGCTGGCCAAGGTCTGTTGCTTCCGCGTCCGATCCAGCGATTTGGAAAACGTCCATTTAGATAATCCTGAACAATTTTGGCATAGTGACAAGGAGCACCATCATGTTGATAGACGACGGTACTAACAATCCTATCCCCGTTCTTATTTTCATATTTTGACCTTCACGTAGAAAAAAGTGAAGTTTTTTTGCATTTATTTAATAAATGTTAGCACTTTATCATTTTATGATTGAATTCCATATAATTTCCAAGTGCTTCACAAAAATAGATCCTGACTTTATGTACACCCTGTATGTATATATATATATATAATATATATATTATATATAGAGAGAGAGAGAGAGAGAGAGAGAGAGAGAGTTACAAGGAAAAGAAGTACCTCAAAAGGCCTTGCGGCCCATACCGAGGAGGTACCAATGGCAACGGGTGCCAGGGAAAATTTTGTAAAAGTTTATTTTTCTTGCAACTATCCTAGCAGTAGTAGAAAACTGGATAGAAAAGTAGAAGGCTCTCTCCCCACCCTCCTGCCAGAGGCAGGTACGGAAAAAGGTTGAAGAAAATACCTTGACCCTGGAAAAGTAGCCAAGGAAATTTTACAGGAAAGTGGAGATATAAATAGCTCTATATTTAGCTTGCTCACAGAGACACCGTGCAAGCGATCTCCTGCAGAGTTTTCTTGTTTTAGTCTTAAACTATGAGAGTATTCAGTACTTTGTCTAGCCTATTTTTAAACACATTTACACTTTGACTGGAAACAACCTCTGAGGGAAGTTGGTTCCAGATATTAACTATTTTATAGGAAAAGAAATTTCCGCAGACTGAGGTCCTAAATGTCCTTACACACTCAAATAGTGTGCAAGATTTCGTCTACCCTTTTCTTGAACTGATCCACAGAGGAACTGTTCACAACTTCTGAAGGTAACCTGTTCCACGTGTCACAGATCTTATACGTAAATTAATTCCCACACACACTAGTCCTAAACCGTTTCAAATCCAACTTCCAACCATTGTTGCGAGTTGGGTTATCATTTAAACTAAACATACTTCTAAAATCGACATCGTTGAACCCGCGTAAGAGCTTGAAAACCTCGATCAGTTGACCGCGCAGCCTCCGAGTTTCAAGCGAAAACAAGTTCAGGGCTCGTAACCGTCGATTGTAGCCCATATGCCTAACGGAAGGGATTAACTTTGTGGCCCTCGCCTGCACTCGCTCCAGCCTCTCAATATCTTTCCTGAGGGTGGGCGACCAGAACTGCACAGCATACTCCAGGTGCGGCCGAACAAGGGAATTGTACAGTGAGAGCACGATCGCCTTGTTCCGAAACTGAAATTGCCTCCTGATATAACCCAATAGTTTCTGGGCTTTCTTTTCCACCTCTACGCACTGTTTCGTAAACTTAAGGTCGCTGCTAATTAGCACACCCGTCCTTTTCTAAATCAGTCACCTCGATATTACTACCCAACATCGAGTAGTCCGACTTGGGATTGGCGTAGCCAATGTGCATCACTTTGCATTTACCCAAGTTAAACGGCATTTGCCATTTTTCGGACCACTCTCCTATCCTACCTAGGTCCGCACGCAGTTCCTCGATCGCTTCGGGCGTCCCAACTAGGGGTCGATAAATGAAAGTCAACTATCGCGTAATTATCGATACTTTTTATCGATAATTTAATGTCACTTCCTGAATTTTTAAGTTCACGCTCAATGAACAAATTTTCTTTCGTATTTGCGAATGAAATTTATTATAATAGAAAACGTTTTACTTTAAGTGACCAATTAGATCCCTTTTGACATGTTTGGTTACGTAACGTTACGGTACGATATTTTGGGCAAATCCACCGGCAAATAAGGATAAAATTAATGTCTTGTGTTTTTGAAATGTTACTTTCTAAATAAGGATAAAAAATAAAAATAAATAAGTATCGCTGTCATAAAGTCAAAGGATCTCATTAAAATTAATGCCTTATGTTTTTGAAATGTTACTTTCTATTATTAATGTCATGTTTTTGAAATGTTACTTTCTAAATAAGGATAAAATTAATGTCTTATGTTTTTGAAATGTTACTTTCTAAATAAGGATAAAAAACAAAACCCTAAATAAGTATAGCTGTCATAATGTCAAAGGATCTCATTAAAATTTGTTCTTTTAATTTTGTGATTTTCTTTTATTCCTAAGGCAGCTAATTTAACTAGAAACTTATCGATAAATTATCGATAATCCAATTTTTTTTCAAAAATTTATCGATAAAAATATTCTCGAGAATTTGCGACCCCTAGTCCCAACATTGGCCCCAAGCTTGGTGTCATCAGCGAATTTGGCGATCCGACTGACGATGCCACCGTCGATATCATTTATGTAAATGATAAACAGCGGCGGCCCCAAAACGGAACCCTGAGGAACTCCACTAGTGACCGAGGCCCAACCCGAGCTAGCCCCTTTAATTACCACCCTCTGCCGCCTATTCCTCAGCCAGTTTTCAATCCACCTACCTATTTCCCCACCGATACCCAGCGCGCACACTTTTGCCATTAGCCGGCGGTGAGGTACCTTATCAAAGGCTTTCTGGAAGTCGAGATAAAGTATATCAATCGCCCTACTCTTATCGTACTCACTCAACATGACGTGGAAAAACTCGAGCAAGTTGGTGAGAGACGACCTATGCCGTCTAAACCCATGTTGGGAGTCCCCAAGCAGCTTCTAGGAATCCAAATGGTCAACGATCCTATCCGCTATTATCCCCTCTAATCATTTACCTAAAACTGAAGTGAGACTAATGGGACGATAGTTCCCTGGACTTTCGTGATCCCCTTTCTTAAAGATAGGGGTCACGTTGGCTTCCCTCCAGTCACCAGGCACCTGGCCCATCTCCAACGATTTGTTGAAGAATGTAGCCAGGTGGGGAGCCACCTGGTCGCGCACCTCCCGTAACACTCTGGGGAGAAACTGGTCTGGCCCAGGAGCCTTAAACGCGCTCAATTTGTCTATTCTATCGGCAACGACTGTCGTGGTACATCGAACACTATCCAGGCCAGCACCTTCGTGCCTCACGCCTGGCTCGGGGATGATGCGGGTGTCCTCCCTGGTGAACACTCCCGCAAAGTACTCATTAAGCACATTGGCGATGTCCGCGTCGGAGGTCCGCAGAACGCCGCTTCCATCCTTTAACGGACCGGACCTATCATGCTTCTAATGGGCTTTCTACTATTAACATAACTGAAGAACTCCTTAGGGCTCCCCTTGCAGAGGCTTGCCACCCGTAGTTCTTCGTTACGTTTCGCTAGCCTAACCTTCGCCTTCACTTCTCTACACAGGCGGACATACGCTTCAGTGTTCTCGTGGGAACGATTGGCCTTCGCCCTCCTATACGCTACTTTCCTATTTCGGATAGCCGAAGCGATGTCACGATTGAACCACTTAGGCTGCGTTGAAGCAGGGGTGACCGGTTTTGAGGGTATGGCAGCAGACTGCAGCACCATAAACTCGTCCCGGAATGCACTCCACACTCCCTCAACATCGCCGCCAACCTCTAACCCCATCTCTCCTACGCTATCCCTGAGGCTAACAAAGTTCGCCCGCCGGAGATCGAGCTTACTGCCTCTCGAGTTACTACGCTTCACCCGAGGGACGCACACACGGAACCTAATAAGACTGTGATCACTCCCGCCCAACGATTCGTCAACGGTGAGGCCAGTGACGAGGTTGTCTTCGGTCGTGAATACTAAGTCTAGAACGCTTTCGCCTCGTGTAGGCTCGTTGACCCACTGACTGAGGACGTTCTCATCAGCAAAGTCAACTAGCCTCCTCCCTTCAGCATCAGCAGTGCTGTTTTCCCACTTTATGCCGCGACAGTTGAAGTCTCCTAAAACTACACACACCCTATCCCCTAGCAGGCTACTGAGTTCGGTGTACAGGGCTGTATCCTCCTCGAGGAGGAGATGCGGAGGTCTGTACACCAAGATTAACCTATAGCTCGTCCCTCCCACATTCAGATCGACGCCAAGCAGCTCCCGTTCCGACCGGAACTGGCAGTCAACCGGACTCAACGCGTCTCTGACGTATATTAGTACCCCACCCCCCTCCCCACGGGTGCGGTCTTTGCGAAACATTCTATACCCGGGAATTTCGAACTCCCCAACGTAGTCCCTACGATCAGTATGAATCCAGGACTCGGTGATAGCAACGATATCCTGGTATTCTGATGCTAAGAGCGCCCGTAGCTCGCAAAACTTGTTCCTAATCGACGTAGCATTAAAATTGCACCGAGGGAGCCATCCCTATTCTGACCGCCCCCTAGCACGACCCGTTTCCCGAACAGCTAGGGCTGTCGGGAGTTGAAAAGCCCCTCACTAACGAGGGGACAACTTCCGCAGGAGCCTGAGCCCCCTCCAACGTAGGAGGGTCACCCACCTGTACCTGGACGCACCCTTCAGTTAAAGGTACGTCCGCCACCGGCTCATCATCGTCTCTCCCCGGTGGGGCTCCATCATCTATCCCCGGACTCGACCTCACCATTCTGTATAGGTGCCGGTCGAGCAGCGCGCCTAGCACACCTTTACCCTTGTTATTGAGGTGGACACCATCCCTCTGGTAAAGGTCCCACCTACCTGAAAATGCGTCGAAGGGGTCAATAAACCTCACGCCCAGCGGGACGCACAAGTCTTGCACCCTCTCGTTGATGCCAATGACCTTACTGAGTGCGTGGTCACTGGCATTCATTCGCGGTAAAATCCCCATTAACATTCCCCTGTCTGTCTTCAGTTTTAGATCATCCGCAAGAGACATGATCTCGGTGATGATCCCCTGTGAAAGACCTACCCTACCACTTTTGAGGAACAGGTCGTTGCCACCAGCGTGGACAACGATCGCAGTCCTCCGACTAGCCACGCGCACCTTCTCTACCTCCTTCCTTAAGTGCGCCGTTCCCCGCCCAGGTAAGCACCTTACCTTCCTCCCATCCCGGTTTGCAGAAGCAAAGTACTTCTCCTGGCCCCTGATCTGTGAGTCCCCAATCAAAACAGTGTCTTCCTCCTTCGAGCACAGGAGACTAAAGCGGTTAGAGGTCCTGACAGGGGCAACTGGGGTCTCAGGCTTCGGCTTCGCAGCCTTCTTGCCCGAGACCTTTCGAAACCCGTCGCCACCCATACACGCAGTTACACCACCCGACCCACCCCGACCGGTAGCTACATCCGTCGGTTTCTTTGGGCCATCAGTAGGCCCCTTCCCACCCTTCTCTATCAGAGAGAGAGAGAGAGAGAGAGAGAGAGAGAGAGAGAGAGAGAGAGAGAGAGAGAGGAGAAATATAAAAATATATTGCCAAATGCACACATACATTTTTCATTAAATTTTAACCCCCAAACTTATTAGGAATTAGGTATACTGGAATAGGAAGAGCTTACTTTACTGATGTGATGGTTTGCACTGCATGGCATCAGCAAGCAGTGTGTAGTCCCGATTGTAGCTGCTGATTGCTAGCCTCAAACAAGCATCCAGATAATCATCTGTCAGAGTGGCTCGGTATTTTGATTTGATAATATTCATGCGTGAGAACGTTGACTCACAAAGGTAGGTTGATCCAAAAAATGCTGTCAATTACATGGCATTTTTTCTGACATTCGGACCTACAGATCTACAGAAGCTAAGGCTAACAAAGACCCTCAGATCCACTCTAAGGTTAGCCCGAGAGAAAGGAAAGAGTAGGGGGTTAAGAGAAAAGAAGAGGAGAGAATAAGGGGTTAAGTAAGGAGGAACAACCTATCATTCGTGGGTTAACATTCATTCAGAAAAAGAGAAAAAAGACACCATCATCATCCGCCGGCCACTGCCGACAAGTCAGAAAAATAGTCGGAGAGAATAGGAGAGGGGTGAAAGATGAAAAGAAGTAAAATAAGAACGCTAACAAACCATGCAAACACTTAACTCACTGTCATACCACGCAAACTACAAACATGCAAAGTAAGGAGAGGATCAGAAAAAAAAAGTAGGTAAAGTTAAACAAAAAGTGGGTTAGTTTACGCTACGAATTTTTTTTTTTTTTAATTTTATTGCTGGCATGTCACAAGCTGGCATTAATCGTCAACAGACTCATCCTCAACCACCACCCCCAGCTATTTCTTTTTTTTAAAATTTTAAACAGCGTTAATATTTTTAAAATGTCTGTCAAGACGGTTCTTAAACACATTAACGCTGGTAGAGTTCACGACGGGCGCGGGAAGATTATTCCATTTATCAATTACTTTAAACGTAAAGAAGTTTTTAGCGATATTAGTAATGAAACGTCTGCCACGCAACTTAAATCCGTTATTAAGAGTATTACTATTATCGAAAGTGAACAACGTCAAAATTTACGTTATCGATGTTATTACCGATTTTGAAAACTTCAATAAGCTCCCCCCTTAATCTCCTAGTTTTGAGTGAATACAAGTCTAACTATTTAATCCTATCTTCATAAGGCTTGTTGCGCAATGACGGAATTAGTTTCGTGGCACGACGCTGAACCCTTTCTAACCTATCAATATCCTCACGCAAGTACGGACACCAAAACTGAATGGCATATTCTAAATGAGGCCTGACTAGGGACTTGTAAAGGGGCAATATAACATCCTTCGATTTAAATTCGAAATTGCGCGCTATGAAGCCTAACATCCTACTATCTTTTGCGCAAGACTCCAGGCACTGGTTCCTAACCTTTAAATCCTTAGATACGCGTACGCCTAGATCTACTTCCTCGTCAACGCTCGCTAACTCCCTATCATCCATCGTGTACGTGCAATTACTGTTGCGAGAACCTATATGCAAAACTTTACATTTGTCTACGTTAAATTGCATCTGTCACTTATCTGTCCACTCCATAATCCTATTTATATCGTCTTGGAGCCTATTACTATCGTCCTCGTTAACAACCTTACCGCCTATTTTAGTATCGTCCGCGAATTTTGACACGTTACTAGTCAATCCTACATCTATGTCGTTAATGTAAATTACGAATAGCAATGGGCCTAACACTGAACCCTGTGGGACACCGCTACCTACATCTAACCACCCCGATTCACTACCATTAACTACGACCCTCTGACTCCTAGCACGAAGCCATTCTTCTAACCAGTTAGCTACCTGACCGCGTATACCGTGCGCTTTGACCTTCGCAATTAGTCTCCTATGCGGAACTGTATCGAACGCCTTTATAAAATCTAAATAAATAACGTCAGCTGCTCTATGCCTATCGTATTCGCGCACTATTTCGTTATAAAATTCCAACAAACTAGTTAAACAAGACCAATGGCGTCGAAACCCATGCTGACTACTATCAATGAAAATCTCTACTTTCTAAGTGATCGATGATACGATCCCTAACTACGGATTCCAAAAGTTTACCGACAATTGACGTTAAGCTAATGGGCCTATAATTGCTAGCTACTGCGCGGTCGCCTTTTTTAAAAATAGGCGTGACGTTAGCTAATTTGAAGTCTTCAGGAATAATCCCCGTTTCGAGTGACTAATTAAAAATCTTCGTTAAGGGGCCTACGATAACGTCTTTCAAATCTTTCAAATCTCTGGGATAAAAAGCGTCAGGGCCTGGAGCCTTGCTAACTTTTAGCCTATCGATATAATGCACAATCTCAGCCTCGTAAACAATTATTTCATCCAAAATAGTCTCGCTACTAAATGAACGATATCGTCCACGTCGGGACATTATTTAGTCTTCTACGGTAAAAACTGTCGCAAAAAAGTTATTAAAATACCCGCCATCTCCTGAGCGTCAGAAGCCAAAGCGCATTAGTCCACTAGAGGGCTATGTTATTTTTATCGCTTACGATTATTAACGTATTCAAAAAACTTTTTTGGATTATGTTTACTATCCGCAGCTATAAGTATCTCTAAATTACTCTTAGCATTCCTAACTGATCTTTTAACCTGACGTCTAAGCTCGATATATCTATTAAAGTTAGCTGCTGTGCCATTGCGCTTATTAAGTCTATACTCTATTACGCTCGTTTATGAATCGCCTATTTCCTAGTCCACCACTTGGGCCTACATGATTTCTAGCGCTTGGGCCTACGAGGAATAAACTCCCTTTCAATATTCATAAAACTTTCTTTAAACGCCACCCAATGCAAATTTGTGATTACCCATAAATAAGTTATCCCAGTCCTCTACTCTCATCTATCCGAAAACTCAAAATTGGCCCTATGAAAATCAGGGACTTTATTACGTTACTATCCTTAGTGTTTTCTATCAATAACAACCTAGAATTTGATGATCACTACATCCTAAACTCTCGCCTACTTCTAAACCTTCACTATATTCTCGCTGTTCGTCATCACCAAATCTAAAATATTATCACCGCGCGTTGGTTCGGTAACCATCTGTCGTAAAAAAATTATCCTCTATGAACTCAATCTCAAACCCTCCTCATTACCAGTAAAAGTCTCATAACACTGGCCAACAAAATGAAACTTTTTTTCTCATCACAAACATTATCACACTTTTCTTAATGCATGTTTCGCGCTGATTCCGAATCTGGTTTTATTTTTTTTCTACCACGTATAGTTACATAGATACACTGGTTTTGATATTTTTAAGTTTTTGATATTGCTATAAGAAAATTTATGGAATGCTAAACAACAAATACATCATATACCTTATTCAATGTACTTATAAATAAAGAATATATACATTATTTTATTAAAAGCGCTGTGAGTGTGATTTCCTTTTGTAAATTTGGCCTGGATTGTCACGATACAGCATCCAACAATGGTCCGCCATCATGCTTTCATTCCAATATCCTTGGTAGCGCTTCTCCATCATCTGAATATCTTGATGGAAGCGCTCTCCTTGCTCGTCACTCACTGCACCAAGGTTTTAGGAAAGAAATCTAAGTGGGAATGCAGGAAGTGAATTTTTAACGACATTCGACACTCCATTTCTTTGAAGGCATCAAGGAGGTTCTTGACTCCATCCTTATACGCAGGTGACTTGTTGCTTCCAAGAAAGTTTTCACATATCCATTTGAACGCCAGCCAAGCCTTCAATTCCAGCGGACTTAGGACTTTTCAAATTCAGTGTCATTCAAAACCTCCCTTATTTGTGGCCCAACAAAAATTCCTTCCTTCAATTTTGCTGCAGTAACCTTCGAAATTTCCTTGAAAGGTATTGGAACCCTTCAGAATTGACTTTACCCATTGCTTTAACAAAATGCTTCATTAAACCAAGTTTAATGTGAAGAGGTGGCAGATAGATCTTTTGGGGATCCACTAAAGGGACAGACTGGACATTGTTATCCCTGGGACATATGTATACCTAAGTGGCCAGTCACTTTTGGTGTAATGTTCTATAGTGGCGCACTGTCCCACAGGCAAAGGAAACAACAAAATTTTGTGAATCCTGACTGCATACCCATAAGCATTCCTATAACTTTTAGATCTCCACAAACCTTCCATTGATGACTGTCGTATTTGATTGCCTTAAGTAGTATATCCATATTGGCATATGTCTCTTTTAGATGGACGGAATGGGCAATGGGATGGATGGCATTATATTACCATTATGCAAAAGAACTGCTTTCAGGCTTCTCTGCGACGAATCAATAAAGAGGCGCCACTCAGATGCCACATATGTCTGAGATATGGCTGTAAATAGTCCATTGATGTCATGGCAATAACAGAGAGGACCGTCTACTGAAAAGAATGCTGTTAATTCAAAATTCCGCTTTCGGTAGTAACTAATACGAACATTGTTCTCAAGTAAATTGTTCTCCTTTAGTCTTGAGGCGAGAAGCTCTGATTTCTCTTTAGACAGCGATAAGTCTCTAACAAGATCATTCAACTGTCCTTGGGTTAACTTTTTAGGCTCTAAATGTCTACCTTCAAAAGTGTACTCTGGTTCTGTAGATGGTCCGGAAACGCCAGTTGCACCTTCATCACTTTCCATGTCATCTATGATAGACTCCAGCCTATCACTTGGGGGAATTGGAATGGGCAGTTTCATCATGTTTTACTGGTCTACGTGCTGAATCCAAGTTTGGATATACAATCTGGTGTTTGTTCTTGGCAGAAAACCCCATTAAGTTCACACTACAAAAATAACAGTCTTCATGATGATCTCTCGGCTCCCTCCATATCATGGATATGGCAAATGGCATTAAAGCTTTCTTTTTGTTAAGCCAATCACGTAATCCATTTGAACAGCCAGAACAGATTTGATGTGGCGCCCATGGTTTATCTTGGTCACCTAGATGGCAACCAAAGTATAGCTTGTATATTTTCTTAATGTCGGTTGTAATACTTCGTCGCTGTGTTTTAGTTGTCAACTGGCCGCATACGAAACAGAACTTGTCGGGGTCATTCTTACATTGTCGAGGCATGTTGACTGACCTGAGCAAACTATAAATTCAAAAAAAAATGTACACCAACTTGACACAACAAGTTCTTGGACTGGACTGATCTTTTGACACACAAAGCACGGCGTTGTTGCCTGAATCACAATGCTGCTAGACGTAAAAGCTCACACCTGAAATACATAAGATGTATAATTAAGATAATTGAAATAAGATGAATAAACTAAAAAAACAATAAAATAAACACAATCAAATGTTGAAATATTAGTATTTGGCCTATTTAAAATGGTTAAATCTGTGTAGTTATATATATGCCTTCATCTTGAAAACTATACGTGCTAGAAAAAATCTGAATGCAGTTTTGGAATCAGCGTGAAAAGTGCTATCCAGCCACCACAAATTTTACTCTGATGAAAAATCTTTGTTGGCCAGTGTAATTAACATTAGGGCAGTTAAAGTCTCCGACAATTATACTATTCCGATTGTCAATAAAGTTACCAAGAAGTGAGTAAAATCTATTATCTGTATCGAGGGGTTGAACGGGAGGTCTATAAACAACAACAAAATTAAAACTCATACTACGCGCCCTAACTTCAACACATATCGCATTAATTACTGCCGGAAAATCTAACTTAACCTCGATAGCCCTAAGGGAATTACGAATGTACAGCAAAACGCCGCCACCAAACCTATGTAACCTATCATTAGTAAGTAGTTTAAAACCCGGTATATCAAGTTCCCCCAACAAGTCCCGAGTCACGGTATTTAACCAAGTTTCAGTGATAGCAACTATATCGTAGTTGTCGGAATAAATTATCGCCTTAAATTCATTTAATTTATTTCTAATACTACACGCGTTACAATAAAAGACGTTTAAGTTATTTTTCACGTCGGGCCCACGTTCCCCGGACCCACAACGTTTAAAGAAGGATTCGACCTATACAGCTTTCGCACGTTTTCGTCTATTAACCTACCTAGCCTAGCATTACCTATTTCATTAAAATGCACCCACATCTTTTATAAAAAGGCTCGGATCACTGAATTCGGACCACAGCTTTACGAAGGGTACATTTTCCTCAGCACAAATCTCTTCTAATTTATTATTCAAAAATATTGTTTTTGACGTAATCCTAAGACCCAACCCGTGCCTAGGGGTAATACCTAGAACTAAAGACCTATCTGACCTCGCCTTCAGGGACCTAATTAACCCCCTATATCTCTCCAAAAGGTCAGGCACTCTCATATCGGGCCTATACGAGTCGTTGCCTCCTACCATCGTCACCAACATCGAGTGACGGGAGGCAACGTCAATCCGATCCACTTCGTCTCTAACTCTGTCAACCCTGGCCCCTGGGAGACAGACCCCGCTCCTCTTGGTTGGATGCCGTTCAACGAACTCTTTGTCCATGTGGCGCACTAAAGAGTCCCCAATTAAAAGTTTCCCCCTCATTCACGTCCCTTTCCAAATGGGCGAAAGGGTTCGAAACCTCGATAGGGGGGGGTTCCTATCACCTAACGTACGCGGCCTAGCTCCACCCTTAACTTCTCTAAATCCCTCCCCATCTACTACTCTCGGACTAACCTTAACCACTTCCTCAACTCTATCCAACCTTCCCGACAAGCTACCTAAACTTGAAACTACGTTACGCACCTCACCCTTCAACTTACTAACGTCTTCAACGTTAGTATTGGTTCGGCTTCCGTCAACCGTAGCCCTACCCCTGCCCTCATCAAGCGTTGCAAGTCTTTCGGTTACCTCACGTACACTGCGTTTTATGTCAACTAATTCCTCCATTAACTCGCAAAAGAAACAAACTGATCTCTCGGTAATCGCCATAGGACCGCCGTTATAATCCTTAAATTCCGAATACCACCGGTTTACCCTACGGCCTACACCTAACACACGACGCTTTCTGCGACGGCATCGCGCAGTTAAAAATTAGTTTAAACCGTCACAAGTGTAAGTTAAATTAAGCCGGCACGCTATGAAAACTTCTAAATCGCTAAAAACCATTAATATTCAATTACTTAACTATAACATCATGAATATAAACGCAAGTATATAAAATTCAAAACTATCCAAAAGTAAAATTCTCAGCAATATGCAAAAGTAGATGCAATATCAGAGAGCTCAGGAAATGCGTCCGTTCAGTACAGAGTCTTCAAGAAGTAGGTGCCAAAAGTTTCCTTCTGAAGACCTGGATTTGATTTGAATATCGTTTCGCAGAGTCAAAATTTCATTTTCGATTGCAGATATGTCCATATTAAACAATAAGGCCATTTTTGATGCAATTTCATCAATGTCAAAGTTTGCACCAAATGGGAAGCACATGAATGTTGCTACAGGTTCTAGTGTTGCTAAGTCTTGGAACCGTCTGTTGAAGTCTGTAATAACATTCTGCAACTGTTCAACGTATCGAACACTGTCAAACTAGTCACATTCTTTCCCCTGATTTTCCAGCTCTGACATGTTTTTGAAGTTCCGCAGTTGGTGTCGCTGCAGCTGAGAGGATACCAGTTCTAGTTTTTGTTTAAAACCATTCACCGAGATAATCATTTCAACAATAGTTTTGTTTTTACCTTGCAACTCTAAGTTCAGCTGATTTAGAAAAGCAGGTGTCAGTCAAAAAAGCTAAATCTAACAGCCACACTTCGTCTTCCAACTCTTTTTTGTAATATGTTTCTTTTAACTTCAGAAAGTCTTTAATTTCAGGTAAGAGATCCCTAAACCTCTGCAGGAATTTACCTCTACTTAGCCACCTGACATGAGTGTGCAACAAAAGGTCAGTGTGTTCTGCTTTTTCTTCTTCTAGCTGAGACCGAAAGAGACGCCTTTGTAGACTTCTCGCCCGAACAGAACACACCATCTTATGGGAAATTTCTTTAATATTCAACATTTTACCACACAATGCTTGTTGGTGAATTATGCAGTGATAATTAAAGTAGTTTGGAAACCTTTTGTCACTTTTGCACAGGGCGATGAACCCATTGGAGCAGCCAGTCATAGTAGGTGATCCGTCAGTTGTTATGCTCACAAGCTTGTGAAGTGGGAATTGTGTGTCGTTAACAAACTGAATGCATGAAAAATGTCATCTCATCTCGAGTTTTCCCTCTTAAAGGTAGGATTTGAAGCAGTTCTTCTTTGGCAGTCATATCTTTAAACACGATTCTAATAAAAATGCATAACTGTGATGTGTCGATCACATCTGTCGAGTCATCAAACTGAAGTGAAAGGAACACGCGGAAATGTACGTCTTTCTTCAGTTGTTGCACCAAATTCTCATCCATTACTTCACAACGCCGCATCACAGTGTTTCTGGATAGCTGAACTGGTTAATAGCAGACAATATTTCCGATTTATTACTGAAATTCTGAAACAACGACTCTGCTGACTCTGTAAATGCTTCTTTGAATATTTCTCCATCCTGAAAAGGTTTCTTGTGTTTCGCAAGTACACGGCTCACCCAAAATGAAGCAATCGTTGCTGCTTTCGATTTTGTGCTAGGCCCTGTAAAGATAGACTGCTGAGCACTAAGTTCAGACTTAAGTTCATTGACTTTTCTCTTACGTAGTTCACTTTCAGCTGGGAAATCACTGTCATACCGCTTGTGAATAGTTTTAAAATACTTCTCTAAATTCCCCTTTTTGACGAAAGCAACACATGCATGGCAAATTAAACACACACATTTGGAATTTTTCATCGTAAAAAAATATGCCGTCTCCAGTCGTTGTGGAAGTTCTAAGTTTTTTGCTTCTTGGCACTTGGTCCAGTACTCATTTTAACGGTGTTAATGAAATTGGACTGGAGACTGACCTTCACCACCGATTATTCCAAATGACTGACCCGTCACTTAAGTGACATGCTCATAACAGCTCAGCTTACCGCGGTATGAAATTTTGGCAGAAATTAAAGTTAGCGGTATCATTTTCTGTGACATTAATTAAATATATCTCAGAATTATTAAAGTTAAACGTTGTTATTCTTTGTTATGGAAGTGATAACATAAAGAATGTTAATTTTTGGTAGTAGCGGTCGGGTCATGTGCTCGTTAGTATTGTGAAATGTAAGGTCTCTGTTGCTAGGCTAAGCTACTGGTCATTCTGCGATCTACTAAAAATTGCTCTGCGATCTACTGGTAGATCGCGATCGATGTTTTGGCCACCCCTGCACTAGAGTGATCAAGGAAATCAGCATCAGATAATAACCTTATTGCTCTTTTTCGGATGACAAAGATACCATTTAATGCGTTGTTAGCGGAGTTTCACCAAAGGTGCAGTACATTATATAAGGAAGAACAAGAGTATGATAAAGAGTCAATAAAACCTGTTTAGGGACTACATTTCTAAGCTTAAACGTTATTATAGCAACGCTCCTTGAAATCTTTTTCGCGATATAATTTACATGATCACTCCATTGCAAATTCTTATCTAGCATTACACGAAGAAATTTTGTTACAGTACACTCCTTTATAGTGATTTCATTAACATTAAGTTCATCAAGATATACATTTATTTTATTAGTAAAAATAATGAAATTTGTTTTACTGGTATTTAGGAAGAGTTTATTGGTGGTCAACCATTTCATTACATTGATGAATTCTGAATGAAATATATTCTTAGCTGAATTAACATCTTTGCAAGAAAAAGAGAGAGTTGTATCATCTGCAAACATTATGAAGTTCAGTATATCAGATGAACGTGGAAGGTCATTTATATGTAATAAAAATAACAGTGGACCCAGAACTGAGCCCTGTGGCACACTATGTTTGACAAGCGCTTTAGTTGAGTAAACCTTATTTACTGATACAAAATGATATCTATTGGACAAATAACTTTTAAACCAACCACTGACTGCTCCTCTAAAGCCGTAACAATATAATTTATTACATCAAACGCCTTACTGAAATCCATAAATATTGATATCATTATTTCTTTGTTCTCTTTAGCTATATTTGCATTTTCCATAAGATTTAAAATAGCCATTTCCGTTGTTTTATTAGTACGGAAGCCATATTGATTTGGAGATAATAAATTAAATTGTTGGAATCTAAATATCGCTGCATTCTAGTATTTACAATTTTTAAAAAAACTTAGCTGAACACAGATAATGAACATACCGTCCTGTAATTTGTTGCTAGTGTAGGATCACCCCCTTAAAAAGGGGTGTTATACAACCAGTTTTTAGCATTGATGAGAATATTCCTTTGGAAATACTTTACATGTGTAGTCATTGGCTAAAATTATCAATTAGTCATATTAAAAAACATTCAGAATAAACTTACGTCGATAAAATTTTGCAGGTTTCTTCATC
Source organism: Bathynomus jamesi (assembly GCA_023014485.1). NCBI lineage: Eukaryota > Metazoa > Arthropoda > Malacostraca > Isopoda > Cirolanidae > Bathynomus > Bathynomus jamesi. The sequence continues at coordinate 2,269,979 of JAJOZX010000012.1, read as the reverse complement.
AACCCATAAATGTAACGTATTAACTAATGAAAGGAATTGTACAATTTTTAGACATATTGGGTTTTTAAGGGATAATATATTTAGAGAATTAAAAACTGAAGAACCAAATGATTTACGTAATTATACGCGAATGTCTCCCGCAATGTTTTATTTTCTTTTAAATAAGGTTAGGCCTTGTATTGAAAAACAAGATACACATACGAGGGAAAGTATTTCAGCTGGTGCGATTCTTTCCCATACATGTACTGCGAACGCAGAGTATTAACTTTCTTTACTTCTTCAATATTAATTTTTTCATCAGTTTCCTTTAATTCTTCTACTATTTTGCTGTAGGCTTCTACTTTTGCATCTCTGGTTTTGTATTATTCACTTTTTATCTTCCATAAACACGTATGCTCCCTATAAATGTCAATAAGTTTTCTTGTTTTAACTGTTCCACTCAATTTGCTTTTCGCACGAAGATGGATTGCTGCAGAGCGTAAACATTCTCATCACTTGGCCGCGGCCAAAAAACTGATCAGTTACGAGAAAAATATCTATCATACTGAAACTTACATCAGTGTAAAAAATCACTGTTCAGTTGCAACCAAAAGCATGTCCACACTATAAGTGGGAAATGAACAATGACATTTTTTGGTGAAAACTGACAGTGCCCACCGATAGTCTGGACGGGGCTTTAGGCGTATGAAAAAATTTGAATGGCTTTAACAGACTAGGTATAGGTAGATTTTGGTTTCCCCTCACTTTCTTCTTTCCTTCATGACGCCACCACCAACAATGATGGAAACTTTTACCGCACCACACACAATCAGGGATGGCAATTTCTCGGAACATTGGAAAATTTATAATTGAGCTGTGGTATTACTATAAACCTGGTATACCACTCACACCATGGTAAAACAACTAAAGTTAGGCTAAAGGCCTAATTTAAGAGAATTAAAGTGAAGCTGATAGCCTAATTAAAGAAATGCTAAAATAGTCTGAAGTACATACTGAAATCCAAAAATAAGAAAAATTCTCTTATCATTTGTTTATCTCTTTTTCAGGATTAGCAATTTAAGACAATTTTACTGTGATTTTACTCGCTGATTTACGTGAATAATCAAACTTATCGAAGTAGCTATTAAGCAATTTAAAGAGAGTGCTGCCACAGTGGAGGTTGGCAAAAAAGAAAGACCATAGCTGGCTTGTCTTCCAAAAATGTGAAAAAAATGGCAAAACTACAAAGGCGGACAGTTTAAAACTGTACAATTCAAGATGCTCTAGAGATGAAGACCAAAACAGAGATGATGATGATGAAGCGACTTTGATGGATATGGAAAAAATATAAAAATATCATAACGAACAAAGAAAACGCTCGTACACTGGATATTCGATTATTTCAGTTGCATCAACATCAAGTTCAGGTTCAGGTTCCCACAGCATCATCCAGTCCCCATTATCCCTCATAAGCGAGACCCCAATCGACCCCCCCCCCCCCGCCACTTTGACTCCAGTGTCAACTGAGTCAGCAAAAACTTTAAGAAGCCAATATTCCCTTCAACAATGTGTGTCAAAAACTACTTCGATGCACAAGCAAAACTTGATACCCATTTAGTGAAAATTATTTTCGCTGTTAATTAATGTACCCTTCTCGGCTGTGGAGCGCGAGGAGTTTATTGCTTTTTTGTGAATTCTTGGAAACTTGCTCTTGGACAAGGTTATAAGAGAAGTTGAAAGATGAAGAAAAGGAAGTTCAACAGGAAAGTTTGTCACTCTCGCTGAAGATGGAGCGACATCCAAAACCCACATTATTGACAATTGTTGGACTGAATAAGACGGGAAAATACATGAAGTAAATTGCTAATGAGTCTATTGAATTGATAAAGGAAAAAATACGAGTAGAATGTAAGAGCAAAGAAATAAATGTAGGTTTACTAAGGCATTCATACGTTTCTAAGGTACAGATAATATCCAGGAAACTCGTTTTCCCATTACGTTGGGGCGAGCGCACTCGCTCGAGCAGAAACGGCGCTGTACGTTTCTCGATCCGAATTAAAATACAATGTTTCTGTCAAGGCGAGCAAAAGATAACTTCGAAACTTCCGACTCTAATAGACAGAGTTTATTTCCACAACAATTTCGATGCCCATTGGCATCCTCTTCGGGTGGATACAGAAAAACGAATGAACCAAAAACAAGAGGGAAAACAGTTCAGGGACCATTAAGAAATTCGCACCTATGTTAGATCCCGTTCTCCCGACACTGGAAGGGCATTTTTATTAAAGGGTTCCGCTTATAAGTACATTCGCACAAATTAAAACTATCTTCTTGTTCTATACATACAGATTCTATTATTTTTCTTTTGACATAATTATTACATTTATAAAGTACCTTACTTGATTCCCAATCTATAGCATGATTATTTTGGCTGGCGTGATAAAAAATGGCATTATTAGTATTACAACTTCTGAAGGCATATTTGTGTTCTTTAATACAGGTTTCAATATTTCTTCCAGTTTCTCCTACGTATACTAAATCACAACTTTTACAGGGAATGCTGTAGAGACAGGCTTCTTCCTGTTTTGCAACGTTATTCCTAACCAATTTACTTTTCACGGTAGACGAATATTTGAACGCCAAAGCAAACTTAAAATCTTTCGTCAACGGTTTTATTCTTTCTAAGTCGGCAATGTAAGGCAAACTCTCATATTGTTTTTGGTTAACTGAAGGTTCCCGACGGGCATAAAAAGATTTTCTGGCTTTAAAATACGCCTTTCTGATAAACCACTCAGGATATTTTAAATCCTTAAAAATGTTCCAAATCTTTGAATTTTCCGGGTCCAGCAAATGTGGGCTACAAATCCTGAGTGCTTTTAGAAACATGGAAGAAATAATTGAGCTTTTAACCCCTTCATCATGATATGAAAAATAATGAATGTACGAATTACAATGAGTAGGTTTCCTATAGACCGTGAAATTGGGCTTTCCGCTTTCGTTAATGACCAAAACATCTAGAAAAGGTAATTGTTTGTCGTTCTCCAACTCATTTAATTTAATAGAAGGAACAAGATTATTTAATGACTGAAAGAAAGTGTCAAAGTTGTTCCAGTGGTCAGGCCAAAATGAGAAAATAATATCTACATAACGAAACCAAATTAGATTCGTCATTAACGAAAGCGGAAAGCCCAATTTCACGGTCTATAGAAAACCTACTCATTGTAATTCATACATTCATTATTTTTCATGTCATGATGAAGGGGTTAAAAGCTCAATTATTTCTTCCATGTTTCTAAGAGCACTCAGAATTTGTAGCCCACATTTGCTGGACCCGGAAAATTCAAAGATTTGGAACATTTTTAAGGATTTAAAATATCCTGAGTGGTTTATCAGAAAGGCGTATTTTAAAGCCAGAAAATCTTTTCATGCCCCTCGGGAACCTTCAGTTAACCAAAAACAATATGTGAGTTTGCCTTACATTGCCGGCTTAGAAAGAGTAAAACCGTTGACGAAAGATTTTGTTTGCTTTGGCGTTCAAATATTCGTCTACCGTGAAAAGTAAATTGGTTAGGAATAACGTTGCAAAATAGGAACAAGCTTGTGTCTACAGCATTCCCTGTAAAAGTTGTGATTTAGTATACGTACAAACTGGAAGAAATATTGAAACCCGTATTAAAGAACACAAATATGCCTTCAGAAGTTGTAATACTAATAATGCCATTTTTTATCACGCCAGCCAAAATAATCATGCTATAGATTGGGAATCAAGTAAGGTACTTTATAAATGTAATAATTATGTCAAAAGAAAAATAATAGAATCTGTATGTATAGAACAAGAAGATAGTTTTAATTTGTGCGAATGTACTTATAAGTTGGATCCTTTAATGAGATTCTTGGTCAAAAAAGCCCTTACGGAGTAGGGTGAACGGGTTCTAACCTAAGTGTGAATTTCTTTAAGGTCTCTGGATTGTTTCCTTACTCGCTTTTGGTTCCTTCGGTTTTTTTTTTGGGTTTTTTTCCGGTAAAATGTAAATGGAATAATAAACGTAAATGTAATAATGGAAGTAATAAATGTGGAAATAAATATAAATGCAATAAATGTAATAATAAAGGTAATAAAATAAGTAATAATTAGTGTAAAGGTAATAATAATAAATGTTAAAAAATGTAAATGCAATAATAAATGCAGTAATTATGTCAAAATGATAGAATCTGTATATATAGAACAAGAGAGATCGTTTTAATTTGTGCGAATGTACTTATAAGCGGGACCCTTTAATAAAAATGCCCCTCTGGGGTCGGGGGAACGGGATCTAGCCTAGGTGCGAATTTCTTAATGGTCTCTGGATTGTTTCCTTCTCGCCTTTTTCATTCGTTTTTCGGTTTATAATTTCTGTAATAATCAATGTACTAATAAATTTATAATTTCTGTAATAAATAATAATGCAATATTAAATGTAATAAATTTAATAATAAATGTAATAATTACGTAAAAAAATAATAGAATCTGTATGTATAGAACAAGTAGTTTTAAATTTGTGCGAATGTACTTATAAGCAGGTCCCTTTAATAAAAATGCCCTTCCAGTGTCGGGAGAACGGGATCTAACCTAGGTGCGAATTTCTTAATGGTCCCTGGACTGTTTTCCCTCTTGTTTTTGGTTCATTCATTTTTCTGTATCCAGCCGAAGAGGATGCCAGTGGGCATCGAAACTGTTGTGGAAATAAACTCTGTCTATTAGAGTGGGATTTTATCATCATATTTTGACCTTCACGTAGAAAAAAGTTTTTTGCATTCGAAACTTCCCTTATTTTGAAACTACCAGTAGTGTAATGATTGAGATTAATTTGTTTACGTAATTAATCAATTTTTAGTAACATTTTTCCACATTTTGTATTTATTTTAGGAGAAAAGATTAAAGTAGAAAAGGCGAGCGTGACATATTAATTCTAGTGTCAAACTAGGAGGGAGGAAGAGCCACTTTAATTTAATATCATTCAATACAAGCGTTTACATTTTTTAACACAACCTCTTCTTTAACTCAAAGAGTGGAAAAAAACCCACAAAGCCACTGTTTCAAATATCCAACCAACACTAATTGGTCAATTCTCCGTCCCATTTTAAACATCTTTTGCATTAAACATTATTTTCTTTCCTGAATACAATAATAAATTTGTTTTCATTAAAATAATTATTAATTTTCATTTTTAAATTTATACATTAAAGTGGGAAATTCCAAATGGAAATTCCCAATATTTCCCACTTGGAAATGGCAGCCGCCAACCCTGATATATATATATATATATATATGCGTGTGTTTGTGTGATCCACAGAGGGAAAAACAAAGTCATTCAAAGGCCTTTCGTGTATCGTAACGCCTCGTCAAGGAATACACGAAAGACCTTGGAATTGCATTTTATTTTGCCCTGTGAGTATGTCACATTCATTAATTTTACGTGTCTGTGAAATTAATTCTGTAGAGGGTATCTCAGAAATATGTATATAGACTTTATATATCAAAATAACTTATTAAACAACACAACGAGGGGCGATGTTCAGTATCTGGATAAAAAATGTTGCAGTAACTAGTTTACTGACGCAGATACTCAAAATGTTCGCCGTCAGCATTCAGATGGAATAGCAGAGCATGCTACTTCAGTCTCATGCCTTAATTCTTCCAGTGTAGTTGGCTTTCTAGCGTACACGGTATCCTTCAGGGTATCCCACAGGTAAAAAAAAGTCTGATGGTATTAAATCAGGAGAACGGGGGAGGGGGGGGATACTCCACTCTTTCTCTTCATCCTATCCATCTTTCAGGTGAGTGAGCACTGAGGTAAGCCCTGACACTGCAATTGTAATGTGGGGATGCTCCATCTTGTTGAAAGTAAAACTCTTCCTCGGCGTACAGCTAATGAATGGCAAGCACAATGGACTTCTATTAACAGTTTTTGTACGCAGTCCATCGATAGTCCCTTCAAAGAAAAACGGTCCTACGAGCCCCTTGGAAGACACTCCACACCACACTGTCACCCCCGGTAGGTCTGCTGCCTTTTCTTCATAAATGTGTGGATTCTAAGGGGACCAGTAAACACTTATGTCGAGTCACTGTACACTCAGCTTAAAGCCCGCCCCCATCAGACCAGACAAGTCGGCAAACATTCATTCTCATCACACACGCTTATAAACCACTCAAAAAATTCAACTCGGCGGTCTGGATCGTCTTCGCTGATGGCATGCAACAGTCTTGGCACGTGCGGTTTACGTTGCTCTAATGACGAACGAGCTGTCGCCATTTTTTCCTTCTGCACTGCGTTATGGGTATCCAATCCATAAGGCAGTGCGTGTGATCTTTCCACCATACGCTAACGCCCTCTATTAGGTATTATAACTCATCATCGTTACTCTACCTTTTAATGTTTTACCAACGTACATTGTATGTATATATTAGTGATGTAGCGGATGTCATTTTTTTCACATCCGCGGATGCGGATGAGGATGTTTGATTTCAACATCCGCGGATGCGGATGTCTACATTTTCGTTATTTTTTAGGATATATTCCAGATTTGTTGTGTTTAACGTATATAATAAGTTATTATATAGAGAGAGCTGTAGCTATAATGTAGTATAATTGATTAATTGTACAATAATTGCTGTACTTTTCCCTGAACATATAAAATAATAGCAAGCATCTAACTAATATAGAAATCAATTAGTGAATTCGTCTGCAAATAAATTCGTTATATTTTGTTAAGTTTCAGCCACAATTAGAAACCATAATTGTGTTACCCGACCTCTTTCCCCAACCTCCACCCTTATAGAAAGAGATCTTTAATTAGCTTGATAACTATTTATATTAAGTTTAAAGTTTTATTAGGCATATTTATAAATGAGTAATTAAAATAAAGTAAACTAAGATGTTCATCGTTTAATATTCAAACTTAATTATAGGAAGGTTATGCTTAAGGAACATTAATTTTTCTGCCTTTTCTGCTGCCAGTCTGTTTCTCTTTTCATCATATATTAATCCAGCACTGCTAAATAATCTCTCGCTTGGTACGCTTGTTGGAGGACGTGCTAAATGTTTCCTTGCAAGTTTACTCAAGTATGGATAGATATTCTGCGCATTTTTCCACCAACTAATAGGATTGTCACATGCAGCCAGGCGTTTTTTCTTGGTGATAGCTCTCGATCATTTTTACTACATCTTTTGACATCGCGTAGGTCTCGTCATCGCTGCTTGACTCAAGAAACTGAGAGAGAGATTCTGTGATAGATTTGCTTGTTGAAGGTGTTGGTTCTGTCACTGAAACTTTTATTCTTTTGGTGGGTGGCGAAGCGACAGATTCAAGAGATTGAAGCTCTTCAACTGCTTTGCCAAGTGATGATTTAACTCGTTCTAATGTACTAGGTGAAAATAACTTAGCTTTGTAACGTGGATCTAAGTAGGTTGCAAGAGAGTAACTTCATACAAGAACAGCCTCTCGTCTTGTCGCTTGCATCACTTTTGCGCACAATGAACTAGTTCTATTATTATAGTAGAATTTGATAATTTCCGCTTATTAATGACGTTTTATCTCAACGGTCCACATCCGCACGACATCCGCAGTCCAAAGTGCGGATGCAGATGCGAGAAAATGTGCGGATGTTCCGCGGATGCGGATGTGACCTACATCACTAGTATATATGCTTTTGAAACATCTTGTATATATACAAGATGTTCAGAAGTTTGGAAACGCCACTAAAATTAACCAAAAAATGCTGCATATTCTAGTTAAAATCTAGAATTTGGCAACAAATCTATACTATAAAAAGGGAGTCCTGTCGGTCCCTCTGTATTCCGGATTGGTTGAAAGATAGTGACATCATAGACACGTCATAAAATCGACGGAGCTACAACATGTGTTTTTCACTGTGTGTATTTACGATTCAGCAAACAATTTTTTTTTTGTTTTGATTAAACAAAAATTTGAATTTTTTAAAATCCATATATATGCTGTCTGTCTGTCTGTCTGTCCCACCCTAAAACACGGAAACGGCTCCTCGAGAGAAAAAATTATTAGGTAAAAGTTGCTTAAAACTAATCGAAACCTACGGAAAAATTATTGAATGCCCGGTTCGGTAAACTGTACGCCCTTGACGATTGGTTGAGTTAAGTCGTGATATTTTTGTTAAAACTAACGAAAATATCACGACTTAACCTAACCAATCCTCAAGGGCGTATAGGTGACCTAACCGGGCATTCAACTAACCTAACCAGGCATTCAATTAACCTAACCAATTGGTTAATTTTAATGTTAAAAAAAAAATATATTATTTTTGATTGTACAGTAAAAAAAAAATTTAACTTTAAATTTAACCTTGACGATTGGTTAGGCTAAGTCGTGATATTTTCGTTCAAAAAAAAAAAAAATTATATATTTTTTTTTTTACTGTATAGTAACTATGTATTGCCCAAAGGGTAATAATAGCGTTCCGCAGGAACCACCAAAAATATTCTGCCCGTTGACACGGATATTTTTGCTACCCGCACGAAGGGCAGGTTCTCTGCTAGTGTTCCTAAATAGCATACTTTTACTCGCTCACGTTACGCATACGCACTAGAAACAGTAACCTACGAGGTTATCGGCTAACTACCCGAAACCATTCTTACAACTTCATCACATAGATACATTATCGTTTGGTCTTTTTCACTTGAAAATCGATTTTAGGCTATTGGCTTTTTCATTCTTTGCTCAGAGAAGAGTAGTTGTTTATAGCATATTTCCAATATAATAGTGCTATGTATTAAATTAAATTTAACGAATAACATTTATTAATAAAATAAATACAGTACTTTTACAATTTACAATAAACAATTGTGAAGCTGGTCTATTTATTTTATTTTATTTGACCGTTAAGCTTCAGGCTTTACTGGGCTCTCAATTAAAATTAAAAATTATTCACTTGTGTATTAATTATTAATAATAATAATAATAATAATAATTATTAATTAGGGTATGTATTAATTTTAAATTATTATTATCGATATAACAAATGCAAAGTCATTATTGAAAGTATTATACCATATAAAGAATTCAGTATTAGACGAGAGAGATAAGAGATGAACAATCGCGAGTAATGTATCTTTAATTCCAGATTACATACGAGAAATGAATAAACAATAGTAATGTATGTACATTAATAAAACATTTTTATTAGTATTCCATTATTAATCGAGATTTCAACTTCGTTTTAAATGAATTTACATTCACAATATATTTTATATCGGCATTTAAATCATTCCACAGTTTCAATTCAATAAAAATGGATAATTTTTGAGATGAAGACAATCTAAATTGAGGTATAACATGCTCTGATCTATTTCTGGTCTGATATGAGTGGATTTCTTGAGTTACAAAAAATATCTATTTACCCATTGCAATTTAATGATTTTGTTCTTACACTCGTAAATAAAAATAAAATGTGCCAGTTTGATTACGTCATTGAGCTTTAGTAGTTTTAGCTCTTTGAATAATGCACTAGAATAATTAAGGAAATCAGCATCAGATAATAACCTTATTGCTCGTTTTTGGATGACAAAGATACCCTTCAAAGCGTTGTTAGCGGAGTTTTCCGAAAACAAGGGTGCAGTACGTTATATAAGGAAGAACAAGAGTATGATACGTAGTTAATGAGACCTGCTTAGGGACTAATGTTTTATAAACATTCCTAGTTTTCTACATAATGTTTCGAAATGAGTAGTGCCTTGAACTTTTTTTCTAGGTGGATTAAACTATTTTTTTTCCACATGCAATGACTTCAGCAAAACAGATACCACAACCACAAGATATACTCAAAGATCGTGAGAAGGATATAGTATTAGAGAAACTGCTAAGAAACTGGACATTTCTGTAAAAGGAGTATGGGGCACTATCAAACGCCATTTTGAAACAGGGGGATCAACTAAAGACAAACAACGAAAAACAAGGCCAAGGAAAACGACAAAATCTCGCGACCAGCACCTTCAAGGTTATATGCCGAAGAGATAGAAGACAATCAAGTCGTAGTTTGCAGGAGGACTTTAATTCCCCAGAGGGCACTAATGTTTCGGCCGTAAAACTACGTCGTCGATTACGGGAGGCAGGTTTGCACGGAGGAGTTGCTGCCAAAAAACCATACGCGAGGCCAGGAAACAAGTCAAAGAGTAATATGCACAAGATCATGCCCACTGAACGTCGAGTGATTCGGCGAAAGTTCCGTGGACAAACGAGTCAAAATTTGAAATCTTTGGATCTAAAAGAAGACAGTATGTAGGACAGCGAGAGGGTAAGAAATATAATGCGTGTTTACAACAAACAGTAAAACATAGTAGGGGATCTAACAATGTTTGGGGGTCGAAAAGTTCATCTGGAGTCGACTCCTTTGCGAAAATCGATGGTACTCTAACAAGTGAACTTTTTAACTTCATGCTCTGCTGGAGGGAAAGTGCTTGGTTGGACAAGGGTTCATCTTCCAACAAAATAACGCTCGCAAACACACGACACAGACTGTAAAAACGCACTTGAAGGGGAAGGAGGACGCTGGAGAACTAAAAATTAGGGAATGACCATTACAAAGCCCCAACATAAATCCGACTGAGGCTACATGGGACGATGTACTTCAGACGGATAAACTGAAGCCATCTATTACACTGTGTAACACTGATTCTGTTTATATAGAATTTTTTTATTTTTTTATATGCATTTGTGGGCGCAGAGTCCAAATCTGGCCTTGGTTTGTGTGTATCATCAATGTTTTACCAGTATAATGTTATTATGGGCGCAGCAATATCAGAATAATCAGGAATTGTTGAGAACAATCCGGATGTTCGTTGACAGTTTCTTGCTCTAGAAATTGTCCGAAACTTCCACTGTGCTATATAAAGAAGAGCGCAGAGTCTGAGAAGTCAGTAAGTGTGGGCACACAAAGAAAGCAGATTGTTTGTCTGATGGTTACCAGCACTGAGGTACTGAGTTTCTGTGCTTCTCTGTGCTGACGATTTGAGTGTTATCGATCCTTTTTTATTGCGAACATTATTCCAGTGTTGTGAATACATCTTTTTTCTGGAATCTGTAATCTGTTGCAGATTTAATAACTCTTTTCTCTATATCTGCAGGTTATGATTAATGTAGTACAGTTTGGTAAAGAGAATGGCAACTAGAGCTTGTAAACACTCGCCGGATATATTCTGCTACGTTTGTGGGTATTACATAGGCCTCAAGCAAGTATCGCACAAGATTGTGAAAGGCACCAAGTTCTGGATCGCGTATCGGCTCTATTTTGGTATGCCTATGGGTGACCAAGATAAGCCCTGGGCACCCCATGTGATCTGTGGAAGCTGCCGCTCCACACTTGAAGGGTGGCTGCGGGGAGTACGCAAGACAATGCCCTTTGCGGTACCCAAAATATGGAGAACCAAAGAGCCACCACGACGATTGCTACTACTGCATGGTAGATGTTTCTAAGTACAGGAAAGTTAAAGGAAAGCAGACTCTTTAGTATCCAAGCATAGCGTCGTCCATAGCTCCTGTACCACATGGCGAAGGTCTTCCAATACCACGTCCACCAGAACAGGTATCTATCCATTACTTTACCTTCTGTATTTACAGACTGTGGGACATTATGTGTCGATTTTTCTTAATGCTGATGCTCTTCTACATATATAGCTATGCCTATATTTTGTTTCTTTGCTTTGCAGGTTGAAAATGAGGATGCAGCTAGCTCATCTGAGATGTCGGCTGGTGAGGACAGTCATGATGAAGAATATACAGTAACTTTAAGTACAAACCCTCACTTTCCAAATCAGAGGGAATTGGACGATTTAATTAGAGATTTGGATCTGACGAAATCAGGGTCTGAGCTTCTGACCTCCAGACTCAAAGAGTGGAATTTGCTTGGAGAAGACTGCAAGAGCACTGTATACCGAAAGCGGCATGAAGAGTTTGCAAGGTTTTACGATGTCAATGGCTCTCTCTGTTATTGCAGCGAGGTTAATGGTCTATTCACAGCTATTGGGTTAACACATATACCCTCAGAGTGGTGCCTGTTTATTGACAGTTCAACTCGGAGTTTAAAAGCTGTTCTACTCCACAATGGGAACAAATATCCATCTATACCAGTTGCGCATTCTGTTCAAATGAAAGAAGACTATGAAAATGTCAAACAACTGCTCACTCAAATCAGGTATGAACAATATAACTGGGACGTGTGTGGTGATTTTAAAATGATTGGTTTCCTGTTAGGTTTACAAGGAGGGTTTACTAAATATTCATGTTTTCTTTGCCTGTGGGATAGCAGGGCTTCAACTGAGCACTATAAAACAGTTCAGTGGCCTCCACGTGAAGGACTGCAACCAGGAAAGTACAATGTACTCAGGGAACCTCTTGTGAAGCCTGACATAGTTCTGCTACCACCTCTCCATATTAAGTTGGGTCTAATTAAGCAGTTTGTAACTGCGTTAGATTTTGGAGGGGAAGTTTTCCAACAGATTCGGGTCATGTTCCCTAAACTCTCTGAGGCCAAAGTCAAGGCTGGCATCTTTGTAGGACCACAAGTCAAGGCGCTGTTGAATTCAAAGAACCTTGAAGCCAAGATGACTCCGATCGAAAAAGAGGCTTGGTGTGCTTTCCGTGATGTGGTTCGTGGGATTTAGGCAACCATAAAGCACCAAACTATAAGGAGTTAGTGTCAAACTTGATTAAGTGCTATGGCAAAATGGGGTGCCGTATGTCTTTAAAATTACACTATCTGCATTCACATCTAGACTTTTTTCGTGATAACCTGGGCGATGTGAGTGAAGAACATGGCGAAAGATTCCATCAAGATATTCAAACGATGGAGAAAAGGTACCAGGGCCATTGGAATGCTTCCATGATGGGAGACTATGTATGGTCGCTGATCAGAAAGGATAAGAATATTCATACGCGGAAGTCGCGTTCTTCAGTGCATTTTTAAGGAACGCACACTGCATAACGAGGCTTGTTATTCTCTTATCGGTTCTCCTCATGATATATATTATATCCTTTGCACCATTTTGGGTTTGTCAAACAATTTTGGTTCAATAAACATTAATTTCCAAGTGTTTTTATTTTCAGAAAATATTTATGTTAGCCTTCTTTATATACTTTGCCATATGAAAAGTGTGATAACCTATATTTTTGAAACGGTTGATGATAGAACAAAACCAATATCATTTTTGGAATCAGCGCCCCAAAATCATTAAGAAACGACAGAAAAATCACAATAAATAGAAAAATTTTCAAATTTTGTTACCCAGTGTTATTGAACTGTGGAAAAACCTGCAGAATATTTGGCTCAATATTCCACCAGTGATAAAGAAATTACACTTTTTTCTTTTATGAATTTCCCTGTTTTCCAGTATTACATTTTCAACAAATACATAAAATTAGGGAGGGGGAGAGGTAATACCCACCCCATACATAACCAATGTTTTTGCTAGATTTCATGGACTGGATTTTTTTAATGACATTTACCTTTAATGTTGTCCCATATTAGTTCAAAAGGATTCATGCAAATTTTGCAATATGCTTGGAATAGATTTGTATCAACAGGCTTAAAAAATTTTCTCCATTCTGGATTTAGTTTTGGATCAGTCCAAGTTGTATTAAACCAAGATTTATTCAATTTTACCTTGGTTTTGCTTCAGCCCAAATTGTTTATTCTGACGAAGGTCAAGCTTGTCATTCCACCTTAGACCTACAGTTTAACGTGGACTCCGAACCACGCCGCACAGGCAGCTCAGCGTTTTAACCACTAGGCTACCCAGGGTACCCATTTATCTACCAACCAAATTTTTTGTGTGAAAGGATGAACAGCTGGGTTTTGCTGCGCGCCGCCTGCTGTCACCGGGTCTCGATCCCGGGGCCGATGGATTCGTGGTCAGCGACGCTAACCACCACCACCAAGGTGCATTATATATATATATAAAATTTTATGCGCCTCGGTGTTGAGGAGTTAGCGTCACTGACTACGAATCTATCGACCCCGGGATCGAGACCGGTGATGGAAGGCGGCGCGCAGCAAAACCCAGCTGTTCATCCTTCCACACAAAGAAAGTGGTTGGTAGATTAAATGGGTACCCTGGGTAGCCGAGTGGTTAAAACGCTGGGCTGCCTGTAGGGCGTGGTTCGGAGTCCACGTTAAACTGTAGGTCTAAGGTGGAGTGACAAGTTTGACCTTCGTCAGAATGAACAATTTGGGCGGAAGCAAAACCAAGGTTAACCAAAATTGAATAAATCTTGGTTTAATACAACTTGGACTGATCCAGGCGTCTAGTCTTCTTTTGAAGATGTTCCTTAGGTCTTTGGGCAGCTGATTAAACAGTTTTAGTCCTCTCTCAACAAAACTATTTTCTTTCAGGGTTAAGGAAGTTCCCTGTCTCGCCTTCAATTTGGGAACACGACACAGTCTTCTTTTTCTACTTTCCACTGTTGTTTGGAGAGTTACAGGGTTCAGAGTAAGATTAGGGACGAGTTTCTCCATTATTTTCCAAGTGTAAATAATGGTGTATCTCTCTCTTCTCCTTTCCAGTAATTTAGTGCTTTGTACCCCTTGATCTTGGCTGTGAAGCTTTTCTGAATCCCTTTTAGCTGTTTAATGTCTTCTCTTTTATATGGGTATGTTAGGACCGAGCAGTGTTCCAATTTGGGTATAATCAGTGTTTTCAGTAGAGGAATCATTATATTACTATCTATTCCTTCGTTTAAAGGTTCTCAATATCTGCCCAGTTATTCTCTTTGCTATGTTTACTACTATCTTTTTTTGTGTTTCAAATTTCGCATCATCAGTCATTACAACCCCTAAATATTTTGCTTTAGAACTTCTCTGAATTTCCTATCCATTTGGGGTATGATATTCCATGGATTTTAGGTCCTCTCTTTTGCGGTACCGTAACAGCTGAAATTTCTCAGTGTTAAACTTCATATTATTGTCTTCCGTCCACTTGTAGATCTATTCATGTCGGTTTGTAGAGATCCTATATCTTGTGGGTTTTTTATTTTTCTACTGATCTTTGTGTCATCGGCAAAGAATGTTACTGTGCTGTCTCTGGTAATGCCCTCATCTATGTCAGTTAGCATGATTATGAATAGTGGAGCTACTTTTCTTGTTATTCCCATATATTTCAGTTTATGTATTATGATTCCATGGTCATACTTGTCGAACACTTTGGCAAAGTCTGTGTATATTGCATCATAGTTTTCATTACTTTCAAGTGCATGAAATATTGTTGTTGTTGTGTTCCATTAGTTGTGATAGGCATGATCTGCCTGACCGAAACCCATGTCGGTTATCATTGAGTTTTTTCTGAGTTTCCAAAAAGTCATAGATTTTCTGTCTAATTATTCTTTCGAATATTTTAGTGAGATGATATGTAAGCGACACTGGCCTAGGACCGATCTCCTTTATACAGGGTGTCCCATAAGTCCGGCCCATAGGGAAAAAAAAAGGCAAAACAAAAGCTTTTATTTACAGAACGTGCTCAATATGTCCACCATTGTTTTCAACACACAAATTCAGACGTGATACCCAGTCAGCAAGCACACGGTGAATGATGTCAGGAGTAATGGCGTTACATGCCCCAATAATGCGCTGCCGCAAATGTTCAACACTCCTAATTTTCTCTGCGTATACCAGCGCTTTCAAGTGGCCCCCCGAGATAAAAATCTAGTGGCATGAGATCCGGGCTTCTAGCTGGCCATTCCACAGGCCCTCGACGTCCTATCCAATGACCAGGGAATTGTTGGTACAGGTATTCCCTTACTTGGGTGCTGTAATGTACAGGAGCGCCGTCTTGCTGGAACCATGTTGGGAAATTTCCTTCTTCGTTCCAGGATAGCAGTCGCTGTATCATCGTCAGTGGACCTCCTTGAAGGTCCACTGCGTGGTTTATCTTCTATGGATCCTGTTTCCTTAAACTTTGCAACAAGTCGGCTAACACAACTCTGTGTTATTGGCTCGCGGTCTGGATGCAGTCTGTTAAATTCAGCAGCGGCCTCTCTTTGACTCCGATTTCCTATGAGTAGAATTATCTGGATTCGTTCTTCCTTGCTCACAGTCATTATGGCCTGTAGAAATAGAAAAATATGAATTTCTCCTATGATACCGGATTTATGGGACACCCTGTATATTGGGACTATGTTCGCGCTCTTCAGGATGCCCAGTATTTCTCCCGTGTCTAGTGATTGTCTCCATATCCAATATAAGGGCTCAGCTATTGCATTCTTGCAGTTTCTAATCAGTGTGGCATTCCATTTATCTGGTCCTGCCGCTGTGTGTGCTTTTAGTTTCCCTAGAGCTTGTGTAATATCAACTGTCGTAAATCGAAGTTCGTTATACTTTCCCTTTGTAGTTCTTCAAAGAACGCGTTTCTATCGCATATCAGTTTGTCAGTTTTTGGGATACTGAAAGTGATTCGTACTGAGCTCTTAATATTTCAGATACTTCTGTTAGATCATCAGATAAAGCACTGTCCTCGTTTTTCAAAGGTCCTATAGTTGCGTGGTTTTTAGACTTCTTTTTTGCAAAATTATAGAAGTACTTTGAGTTAACCTTCATCGTTTCTATAGCGTTGTCGTCCTCTTTTTCTGTATGCTTCTCAATTAGTTCTTTTATGACGCCATCGATACTCTGCAGTTTATCATTTAATATTTTTCTGATGTTATCATCTTTACAGTCACTTAATTTTGCAGTCACTATTTTTCTCTTTCGGAACAATGAGCTCTTTTGTCTCTCGAACCTGCTTCTCTTTCCTCTTTGTTGTATTTTTGGGACATGTCTTTCCACATTTTTCAGCGTCTTCTCCTCTAAACTCATTAGCATCTCTTCCGTTGTCTTGGCTTCGAAAATGGTTTTCCACTCTATTACTTCCATGCTGGATGCAACATCTTCCCAATTTATAGCTTTGGAGTGAAAATTAAATATTTCGAATTTGCTTCTTTCTGTTGTTCGTGTTATTTCCTTTCCTGTCGCTTTTACATTGGTTATTATTTCAATAATGTTGTGATCCGATATTATAGTTGGGGATATTTGTACATTATCAATTAGGTTGCTGCTGTTTGTGAATACCAAATCTAGGCAGTTGGTTTTTCTGGTGTTTTCTGTTATTTCTTGTGTTAACATAAATTCATCAGCTAGAGCTAGTAGCATTTTTACCTGCTCTTGGTCTTCCCGTATGCCCCCTTATCCTGGTGTACACATATATTTTTCCCTATCCTTTTATATTTCATGAATGGAAAATTAAAGTCACCACAGAGAAAAATATTTGGGGTTGGAGAGTGTAGATCTTTTACCCAGTTTCTTACCTCTGTAATGGAATCTGAAAATTTTGAGGTTGGTGTGTTTGGGGGTCTGTACATTACAATTAGTACCATATTTAATTTTTCAACTTTTGCTGCTACACATTCTACGTAGCCGTTTGGGGTATTTATAGTCATTTCTGCCATATACCACTCGCGTGTGTAAATTGCACATCCTCCTTTACGTCTCACTGTTCTGTCGGCTCGGATATGTTATAGTTGTCAATTTGTATTTCTTTTTTGTCAACACAGAGCTCACAGTTCTCACAGTTCGCCTGGCAGTCCTTTAGATGGGTTTCCGTGAGGCATGCAAAGTCTGCTCCGGCTTCTTGTATGAGTCCTTTCAGGTATAAAACTTTGTCCAGGGAATGGTTTGATTTAAGGCCCTAAATGTTGGCTAGGATTATTATTTTTATTTTTTCTCTATCGTTTTCGCATACAGGTGGTTCCGATTCGTTGCCTTGTGGTCCTCTGAGAATTTGCCTCTTTTTATCTTTGTCGGTACCTGTTGTCCCGATAACGCATGAAGTGGCTTTGTGCGTGCCTTCTGTCCGGCTCTCGATTCCTATATTTGTCAGCTGACTTTGTATTTGCTGGATAGTATTTAGCAGCTGAATTGTGTTGGCTACGTCTGAAAAATTGGTACCCTTCTTTGATGTTCGTTTTTCCTGTTCACCTGTTGCGTTCCTTTGAGGGCGGTGGTAATGGCATTTTTGTCCGTATTTGCACCTCCCATATCTTGCATGGGTGTTGCAGAGAGTAAGATGGTGGAACTTGAACTTCTTTTCAAATTTGCAATATCCACTTGTGTGAAGTGTGTTGCATAATGTGGGATGTGCATAGATGCATTGCCCATCCCGATATCTGCAATTCCCCTCTGCGTAGTATTTACATACGGTATTTTCTACGCTTTACTTCTTGCTATCTTATTATTTTCAATGTTCTTAATTTTGGTATTACAGTATCATTATTTTTCTTTGGCTGTTTATTTCCTACATTTTTATTTATTATCTTTTTATCATTTCGCTCGTTGGGCAGTTTTACTACCTCGCAACTTTTACTTATATCTTTTTTTTCATCTGTGTCTTCATTTCGTATTATAGTTTATATTGTTATTCGTTATTATATTGTTATTCATTATTTCCTCCTCTCTCTCATCCACCCAAATTTTCATTGGGACATTTCCGGACTCTTGTTTCCCCATTATTTCCTCCTTTTTTGTAACACTCGAAGTTGCTTTCTCCATTTCTTTAAATACCGCAAAGGAGTTTACAGTCTGTGTACATAAGTCACACAGAAATGTGATTCCCACAATCTGTTTCGCGTTCGAGACGAGATATATTTTCCTATCATCCCAATTCATGCAAATACAGTCGTGCAGTTTTTGACAGAAATCGCATCTTATTGCTGCATTTTCAGTTGTTTCCAGATTACGCAAATTGCAGATTAAGTGAGAATTTGGACCCATGGTAATGCTATTCATTAATTAGCGTAAAAAGAAATACACACAAATTATTTTATTTTTTAAAATTATTTTCCTTTCTTTCTCTTTTCTTTCGATGGTCAAGAGAGTTCTCTGACCTTTGCGTTTTATGACCTTTTTCCTGCCTTGTTTCAAAATTTCTCGAATGCCTACCGTATTTCGGTTCAAATGTTAAACTGGCATATTTTACACACACACACACACACACACACATATATATATATATATATATATATATACACACACACGAGGGCCACTCAATATATTTTGCGCCACCTTTTTTTTTCTCTCTCCAAGTTTCCTTCTGAGTTCCAGAAATTTTGTACACAAGTAGTTACATACCTTTTTAACAAGTTTTTATTTTTCCACATAGTCTCCATCCTTTTCTACGGCTTTCCTCCACCTCGAAACAAGGGCCTTTATTCCTTACTGGTAAAAGTCCGCTGGGTTCCGCTGGAACCACCTCTTAACCTCAACAACAACCTCATCGTCACTGAAACTTTCTTCCACGAACAGCATCTTTCATTAGCTCAAACAAATGGAAGTCTGAAGGTGCCAGATCCTGGCTGTATGAAGGGTGGTATAACACAGTCAAACGCATTTTTGTGATGGCTTCTCTTGTTTGCAAACTGTTGTGTGGTCTTGCGTTATCGTGCAAAAGGAGGATGTCTTCCAGTTTTCTCTCCGGTCGAACTCGCTTTATACGTCTCTGAAGTCTCCGTAGGGCAGCAATATATCCTTTGAGTTGATTGATTGTCCTTTCTTCATAATGTCCACCAGAATCATCCCATCCATGTACCAGAAGATGGTGGCCATAACCTTTCCTGCAGAGGGAGCCATTTTGAACTTTTTCTTGCGTGGGGAGTCTGCGTGATGCCACTCCATGGACTGGCGTTTTGTTTCAGGTTCAAAGTGGTGTACCCAAGTCTCATCCCCAGTCACAATTCGTGAAAGTCATCCATCCCCTTCTGTCTCGTATCGAGCCAACGACTCAAACAATTTCTTTTCTTTGGGCTTTCTGATCTTCAGTCAGTTGGCGAGGAACAAACCGTGAACACACTTTTGAAGTATCCCAGTTGCTGAATTATCGTATTCACACTTCCCTCACTAATACCTAGCTCCAGTAATAGCTCCTTGTATGTGACGCTCCGATTTGATCGAATGATGCTGTTAGCACGTTGCACAGTGTGAGATGTGATAGCCGATGCCCGGCGACCGCTGCGTGGCTCATCATCGAGGCTGGCTCTCCCTCTCTCCGATGATCTCACACGTTTAGACCAGCTTCCAACTGTACTTCGATCAACAACAGCATCTCCGTAAACGTTTTGTAGACGTTTGTGAATATTTCCAAATGTTTCCTTCTCTGCGGTTAAGAACTCGATAACAGCTCTCCGTTTACGACGCACATCACTGTCAGACGCCATTTTCGAAACTGCGTTAACCATCGGTTTTATACAAGGACGGGAGGTTCAAACTGGAAAAACCCAGTTACGAGAAGCGCAGAAAGTTCAAACTTACGACCCAAAAGACATTTCAGTCCCATGGCCTATTATTTAGCTCAGAAAAAAGGGTGGGGCAAAATATATTGAGTGTCCGTAGTATATATATATATATATACAGTGTATATATATATATATATATATATATATTATATAATATATATATATATATATATATATATATAGGGTGAGTCAAAAGTCTCCATACATAGGCAAATTATTTATTTTTTATTTTTCTGCAGGTGATGTGCTGAGATGCCTTTGTCCCAAGAAGAACGTATAGAGATCATTCTTCTGATAGGATCAGGAAGCTGTCGCAAGGTTGCCGAGGATTTTAACAGGAGACACGCCCCCGGCACGCACATCACACACGACACCGTTGCCAAACTCATTGAGAAGTTCAAGAAGACGAAGTGTTGCAGACCAACCGAGAAGTGGCCGTCCACGAACAGCCACCGATGAAGGCACAGCGACCATGGTGCTGGCAGCGTTCGCAGTGTGTCTCCAAAAAAGCACTCGACGGATGTCTGCAGAATGCGGTGTCAGCCAAAGGAGTATCGTCCGCATTATGAAAGAGCACAGATGGCATCCATACAAAATGCAAATGTTGCAGTATCTTAGCGAAGACGACCCGGACAGGCGGCTGGAATTCTGTGAATGGGCAAGAACAAAAGTGGAAGAAGACACGGAGTTCTCGGCTGACATCCTGTTTTCAGGTGAAGCTAACTTTTATGTTCATGGAGAGGTTAATCGTCAAAACGTACGTTATTGGAGTGATGACAACCCGCACTGGATGAATCCTTCAAAGACGCAAGGAGCTGGAAAAGTGATGGTGTGGTGCGGGATATGGGGCAAAACAATTGCTGGCCCTTTTTTCATTGACACCAATCTGAATGCCGAAATGTATCTAAACATGCTGCAAGACACAGTCATGCCGTCCCTGCTGAACGAGGACGGGGGATTTCCAGCGTACTTTCAGCAAGACGGGGCGCCACCCCATTACGGTACGTGCGCCAGTGGCTGGATCAGCAGTTTCTGGGTCACTGGATTGGCCGCCGTGGTCCCGTGGAGTGGCCTCCGAGGTCCCCAGACCTCACCCCCCTTGATTTTTACTTGGGGGCACTTGAAGACCATGGTTTTTTTTTTCCCCCCTTTATTTATTTTACCGCAGATTCGTACCTAGTGTGGTACATATCTCAGCGAGGCAGTGGGTGAGCGGTGTTACTGAGTTGGGGATGATATACCAGGGGGGGGGGATGTAGTGTTCAGTTATTGGGGAGTGGGTATGGGGGGCCTGGTCTCAGACCCGTTGAAACAGGTGGGAATAAGTGAGGAAACGGGAAATCGCTTCCTCCGGAAAATGGGGGCCCTCGAGCGTAGACGCTCGGGTATGTGGAATTTCGGCCAAGTGAGGGAAAAATCTACAACGAAGAGCGGACAAGTTTGGACATTCGACCAGTAGATGTACGAATGATGGGAGTATGACAGGTAGGGCAGAGCGGGGCTGGCGATTTAGCCATTAGGTGACCATGAGTAATGCGTGTGTCCTATGCGGAGACGGGCTATAATCACTTCTTTATGTCGGGACCGGTGGAAGGAGGAGGCCCAGTATCCTACTTGCGGTTTGATCTTATGAAGTTTTTGTGTGGCCTGGTCCCATTCCCGTTGCCAGATGGAACGGAAATGGGAGCGGAGAGTCGGGAAGAAGTCGGTGAAAGGAGGAGGCCGGGAGGAGGCCGGTAGTAAGCAGGCCGACTTTGCCGTGCGGTCCGCCTCCTCGTTACCCTGGATGCCGACATGTGTCGGGACCCAGCAGAAGGCGATTGTCTTGTGTCGGAGCGCTGTTAAAAAATGGAAAATTTGCTGGATGGTACAGACGAGCGGATGAGGGGGGTTACATCTCTCTAGGGAGAGAAGTGCGCTTTGGGAATCTTATTATATGACGAAAGAGCTGGCAGAGTGAGTGCGCATTATGTCTAGGGCCTCCTTAATCGCGAAAAGTTCTGCCGAGAAAACGGAGGTCTCGCGGGGCAAACTGACGCCTCGAGAAAGTGGTTGGGTCAGTATCACCGCTGAAGCGGCCGCACCAGTCTCCGAACGGAAACCATCTGTATAAATGGCGACTGTGTCCGGATGTTGGGTTGCATGTTCACGGAAAAGTGACCTGTATACGGTAGCACTCGTTGTATTCTTCGGTAGAGCACACAGGTCCCTGCAGAACTTAATAGGAGTGAGGAGCCAGGGGGGGGGGGGGAAATGTATGAAATGGGGATAATTGAGGGGACAGGCCATGGTGTACCAGGTGAAAATACAAAACACGGACCACCTAAAGGAACGCATTCGTGATGCGTGTGCACGCATAACACCAGACGTGTTAACGCGCGTTTGCCATAACTGGGAGGAACGCATCCGTATGTGCATTCAGTGTAATGGTGCCCACATAGAGCATATTTTGTGACTTACAAGTGATTACATAATAAAGTGACCATTTTGCCTCACCCTGTATATATATTATATATATATATATATATATACAGGGTGTTTCAGGAGGAAAGGTCAATACTTCGGGAGGTGATAGTATCGGTCATTGTGAGAAAAAAGTTCATATGAACATGTGTCTAATGTAAGCTGTAATGTAAGCATGTAACATAAGCCAATCGACAGCTGACTGCTGTGAGTGACATTGTTTGGTGTTTGAAGCAGTGTTAAGAATGCCACACACCTTCACACATGCCGAATATGCAGATATGGTTATGTCTACGGTTTTTGCGATGGAAGTGCAACAGCTGCTGTTGCAGAATACCGTCGACGGTTTCCGAACCACAGAATTCCGGATCGAAGTGTGTTTACCAGGGTTTTCAACACACTGCGTGAGATTGGTACACTTCTCAGCGCTCATGTTTCATCTGAACGTGAAGGTCAACAAGATGTGGATAAAGTGGAAAACATTCTTCGGTTGGTAGAGCGTAGTCCTACTAGTGGCTCACGAAGAATTTCTACACGTCTCGGTGTACCACATACAAGAGTATGGCGAACATTACGTGAGAAAGGCTTGCAACCATATCATGTACAGCGTGTATAACACCTTCAACCAGGAGACGCTGCCATGCGACTGGAATTTTGTCATTGGGTAAATGCTAATCGCCGATTGCTTCGATTAATACTATTCACCGATGAAGCTACTTTCACCCGTGACGGCATCAACAACACACTTAACTATCACCGGTGGTCAGACGAAAATCCAAATGCCACTGTGGAAACAAATTTTCAACATCGCTTCTCTACCAATGTGTGGTGTGGTATCATCGATGATCAGCTGATTGGCCCTGTTACTTTAGAGAGTCGTCTTACAGGACAGTTACCTGGAATTTCTGCAAAATGAATTGCCAGGACTATTGGAGGATGTTCCTTTGGCTACACGCGCTGGTATGTACTTTCAGCATGACGGAGCTCCTCCACATTCTACCCGTCTGGTGATGCAATACCTAAATCAAACTTTCCCTGGTCGATGGATCGGCCGCGGTGGTCCCATTCAATGGCCACCAAGGTCTCCAGACCTCTCTCCATTAGATTATTGTTTGTGGGGATGGATGAAAAGTCAAGTTTACAAAAGAGGTGGATACACGAGACGAATTGCTCGCGCGCATTTTTGATGCTGCTGCCCGCATAAAGGAACGTCAAGATCAACTCAGACGAACAATACGCGATCTTCGCACACGAGTTGCAAAGTGCATTGAGGTTGACGGTGGGATTTTCGAAAACGTATTGTAAATTGTAACAAATTCGTCATTTCTGTATCTGATACCTTTCAAAATGCCAATGTTTAAACATTAAATGTTAGAAACAGTAATTGGTTTCTCTTTCTTGATTACCATTAACAATGCTTTTGTATCTGTAGATTCAAACAGCTTTATCTCGTTAACCATTCAGAATTAGACATGTTCATATGAACTTTTTTCTCACAATGACCGATACTATCACCTACCGAAGTATTGACCTTTCCTCCTGAAACACGTGTGTGTGTGTGTGTAATATATATAACTCGCGAATGGTCGTATATCCGCTTCTTCGCATTAACCTCCTCTATATATAACCTTCGAATCAGCGTACATCACCACCACATCACATTATTGCAGTCGTATTTTTCCGCCTTTCCGAGATTTATGATGCTCATCGCACGTCTGGAGTACGATAACTGCTTGGCGTCCCATGCGATGCCTGACTCGCTATCTTCCGCCTTTCTCTGGGTTCCAGATGTTAGACTTTTGTCAGCTGTTGAACGTGTAGTGCGTGACTTCGCGGTGTATCATTAAACAATGCTTTTCACCTTTTTCCAATCATTAATTTTAGCCTCAATACTCATCTGTATTGTTGGTATGGCCGATGATTAGTGATGTGAGTCGTTTTTTATTGTGTCGTTTTTTTTGTTTAAAACGAAGATAGTCTGTTTTTTTTGTTTTTTATTGTTTTAAACTTATTCCATATTTTTCTTCCTTTAATCTAATAAGTATATTAGTATTACCTATAATTTACTATACTACCATGCTTATACGGTTATACCTAGTATATGTATATAGTCATCTTTTAGAAAAACTGAATCACACAAAAAGTATATAATAGAAAGGAAAAACAAACCCTCATTTTTTATATGTATATACCTATATTTTTTAACTAGAACATAAAACATTTTTCCTCATTTCAAACAATATACATAATTGTGATTGGCAAGAGTACCAGTATATATATTCCAGATAGAAAAAAAAAATATTCACCTTTTTTTGAACCTTTTTGTTAACCTAATGTTGTTTAACCTTCATTTCCATGGAAGAATCATCACTAGATTGGGTAGAGCATATATGCTAGTTTCAATATCACAGGTACTGGTATAATATCCATAATACTGGTATAAAACAATAGATATAATTGTGATTGGCAAGAATACCAGTGTGTATATATATATATATATATATATATATATATATATATATATATATATATATATATTATATATATATTCCAAATAGAAAAATAAAAAAAATATAAATGTTCATCTCTTTCTTTAACCTTTGTGTTAACCTAATGCTGTTTAACTTTCATTATCTGATTCTATTTCCATTGAAGAATCATTATCACGATTGATTAAAGCAAATAGTTTCAATATCACAGGTACTGGTATTTATTGCAGATTTGGATGTTGACGAAGCCAATGTAGCACCATGTTTTACTTCACTTTCTTGGAATTTTGCATTTTGGGATATAAATACTAGCTTTGCTGCTCTGTCTGTGCTTAATTGGTTTCTTTTGGCTGTATGGATATTACTGTATGCGCTAAATGATCTCGGAGGTAATGAAAGGGCGAAATAGAGGTGTATGAGTTTGTGTAGGTATATATGTGAGTATGCATGCATATGTATCTGGAATTCTGGATGTATGCATGTGTATGGGGTATACAATAGATATAAATGTGTATATAAGTATTTATGTATATATTGGTATATATGTATATGGGTGTATGTGTATGTATATATATGGATGGTCTCGTGGGGGGGGGGGGGGAATATGTCATCGCGGGTCTAAAGGATAGTTAAGTGGGAGATTCAAAATCCGAGGCATGGATGGGAGAGTCCTGGAAAGGTTGGACAATGGGCAGTCAGCTCCCAGCCAGTGTTCTCGCAAGTTTAATGGATCTCAAGATACAAGACTTTCAGTGCAAGAAAGAGGCCAGTTTTTTCTGTAAATAGGCTGAAAAGGACATTCTATACTGGTACCATATGGCCTATTTTATTATTTATTTATTTATTTTTATAATATATATCATTGCAAAAGTATACCTTATAATTAAATTGGCAATATCTATATTAATTATTAAAAAAAACAAAAAAACAAAAAAAACGAAACAAAAACAAAAAAAACGACAAAAACAACAAAAAACAAAAAAAACGGTTTTTTTACATCACTACCGATGATGTAAGGTGGTCATACGAAAGGTGTAAAATTAAATGCCACCGTTCTGAAAAAGGAAGAAGTCGTGGACAGGATCCGAAAAGGTGCTTCCATCGCATCTTTGCAAGCAAAGTACGGCGTGGCCAGGTGTACGCCGGTAAGATTGATCAAGAATTTTCCACCCCTTAAGAAACCTAAAGATTGTGAGTACGTGCAACATGGTTGTTTTGAGAAGGTTGAGGCTGGCTTAAATCAATGGATGCAAACGCAACGGCGTCATAGAGTTCCTCTGACTTATGCTATTAACTCGCAGAAGGCAAGGGAAATTTATTGCCATTAGGGTCTGACAATCCTAAACCTCCTCCTGTTGCTTCTGATGGTTGGCTAAATCGTTTCATGCGTCGCCATGGGCATCATATGGGTTTGATGCAGGGCGAAGCTGAAAGTGGTGATTAGGTGGCCGAAGACAATTTCAAATCCAAGATTGAAAAGCTTCTTGAAGACTATGCGCCGAAACAAATCTTTAATGCTAACGAGACTGGACCTTTTTGGAAGTTACTGCCGAAAAAGTTCATCCTCATGAAAGAGGAGGAAAAGGCAATTGGCTTCAAGAAATCGAAAGATCGCATTACAATCTTGTTTTGTGCAAATGCTACTAGCTTCCGGTTAACGACCGGCATATCTATGGTGTCGGGAAGCGGTGTATTCAAGAATTTGACCATCCATCGTCTCCCTGTTTGGTGGCGCCATACCTTGAAGGCTTGGATGACTGAAATGCATTTTGACGAGTGGTTCAAATGCGAATTCATTCCTACTGTAAAATTATACAGAGTGATCCGTTTGGGTATAGATAAAATAAAAACGCTGAGAGAATCTACCAAGAAGTGATACAGCGCTCATCTGTTGCACGTGGGGTCATAAAATGTGGGAGTTTATAATAGGCTACGCCATCCGCTGCCAGACGTACGAACGCCATCTGCTGTCAGACTTATGAGACATGCCAGTTTCGAAGATGGCGGTGAATGCACAACAACGTGCGAAGTGTGTCATTTGGTTTGCTAAGTTTGAGAGAGTGACAGCGGTACAGCGAGAGTTTCGCCGTGTGTGTTCGAAAAGCTCCTAAATACGACTCCATAGTGCAGTGGTACCGCACATTTGAAGAAACGGGGTCTATCACCAAACCACATGCAGGTGGTCGTAAGAATTAGCCTCTCGTTATGACCTCTGTCGTGTCCGGAAGCGGGGGTCATGTTGAAGACTAATTAGGTTTGTCACAATCTACCATCTTTGTGGGCATTGTTTGCCAACTATTAAACTATACAATGTTACGGTTTCCGTTTCACATCAATTTTATTCTATCCATACCCAAAACCGATCAACCTGTATGTGGCAGAACAAAATTCGTCTCCAAGCAGTGTTGAATCGTGTGACCTTGATTTTAAAGTGATTCTTCTGCCACCTAACACCACTTCGATTAATTATCCAACCGATGTATCAGGGCATCATCGCTGCTTTTAAGCGAATTTATACAACCAAATGCTGAGCAGGATGATCACTTTCATTGAGATTTTGCCAGAACCCCTTTCCTCAGCCTCCACTTGTGATGAAACCGATGATCATGTTAAAACTAAAAATACTAGTGGTGATTCTGAAGTGCAGTCTGTTACTAGATCCATCTCCAGGCGGAATCAGAACCTGAAACTTTCTGGAAACCTTATACCATTCTGAATTGTGTTTATGGCATTCATGCAGCATGGAATGAGGTTAAACAATCTACCCTTATTAACGTTTGGGGGGAAGCTTTCAGGTTCTTTTCTGCCAGATGACTGAAGGATTCAACAAACCCGCAGAGAGATATTCCTATGACTCATCTTGTCGAAATAACTAAGAATATCACTGGATGTGAAGAAGCTGAATCCTAAGACAATCAGCAGCAGCTGGCAGAGCACAGGCAGGACCTCAGTGGTGAGGAGCTCGCTTTGTTCGTATTAAATGATCCTCATCCAGAGGAAACAGGAAGAGTTTATGGCCAAGATTGACCCTATTAACATTAGTAAAGACAGTACCAAAAAGATTATGACTGGCCTGATGGAAATAATCAACATGATCGAGAATGAAGACCATGAAACAAAACGTTCTATTGAAACGGAGTACACGTTGCATACGCTTCATACAAAATATTCCAGAGCTTACTACCAAAATTATGATCCAAAGATCACTGATTTCTTTAATAGTAGTAGTAGTAAACTTTGGTATTATGTGCCTTTGTAGTTTCAGTAAGTTTAGTCGTTTTAAATCTTGCAAGAAATTAAATTCATTAAATGTTAACTTTTAATGTTAAATTTAGATGTTAAGCATTTGATCATTATCTCCGTTCTTGTTCATGGCATTCAATGATTAAATCCAGGCAAAGACACCATGTGTTTAGGGTAACACAAATTTATAGGGCAATATCGTTTCAGTCGTAAAGATGAGCCAAACCATGTTTTACTAAGCTTGCATTACATGCAATCTCGTCCACAATTATGTACACTTTAATTAATGTACGTGTCAAGTCTTGAGTACAATGTACAGTATTTTATATTATAATGGACCTTCGTATCATCGCATTTTTCGCTTCGTCATACACTGCGACAATTCGCGAGTTGTATTATATAAATATACAGGGTGTCACGAAGAAATGTCATGAATTCGGGAGCTTATAGCCGAGGTCATTCCCAGTCAAAAACTTCATATGAACATAGGTCCGATTCTTAACGGTTATGGAGCTATGGATGTTTGAATTTTAAGCATGCGCATGCGTGACCTTGAACTGAATTGACAGTTACTTATCGAACCGAACTAACTACGCAGTAGAATGTTGCGTTTCACAGCGTGCAGGTGCTATTTTGTGCGTTCAGTATGCCTTTTACGTTTTTAAATGTCGAATATGCCGATATGGTGTATGTTTACAGATTTTGCGATGGAAATACTACTGCTGCTGCTGTCGCTGAATACCAGCGACGTTTTCCAAATCGAAGAATTCCGGATCGACGAGTGTTCAGCAACGTTTTCCGGAGATTGCGAGAGAGCAGTTCATTTCCTAGCGTTACTGTTTTATCTGAGCATCCGGCACAACAAGATGTGGCTGAACAATAAAACATTTGGATGGTACAGCGGAGTCCTCATGTTAGTACGCGAAGGATTTCCACACGTTTTAGAGTTTCTCAAACGAGAGTATGTAGAACGTTACACGAAGAAGGCATGTATCCATACCACGTACAGCGCGCGTTCAGCACCTCCAACCTGAGGATCGTGTTCAACGGCTGGAATTTTGTAATTGGCTCAATGCCGATCGACAACAGCATCGATACATCTTGTTCTGTGATGAGGCTCAATTTACCCGCTAAGTTAGCCTTAGCTTCTGTAGATCTGTAGAATCCACGTGTGGTCAGAAATGAATCCTCATGCCATTGTGGAAAGTAATTTTCAACATCGGTTCAGTGTCAGTGTATGGTGTGGTATTCTCTACGGTCAGCTGATTGGTCCGTTTATCTTCGAAGGTGGTCTTACAGGTGACATTTATCTACGATTTCTGCAAGACGAACTGCCGCCACTGTTAGAAGATGTACCTTTGACAATACGATTGCGTATGTACTTCCAACAAGACGGAGCTCCTCCCCATTTCAGCCATGCAGTGAGAATGCATCTGATGATCGCTTCCCTGGTCGATGGATCGGTCGTGGTGGTGCACAAGATTGGCCATCCAGGTCTCCGGACCTAACCCCTCTAGATTTTTATCTGTGGGGGCATATGAAAGAGCTGGTGTACCAGAGAAAAGTGGAAACACGAGATGCATTGCTCCGTCGCATTTTGGATGCTGCAGCCCTCATAAAGGACAATCGTAATGAACTAATGCGAGCTACACGCTCGATTCACAGACGAGCAGCGATGTGTATTGAGGCAAAGGGTAGTCATTTTGAACAGTTATTGTAAATTCATGAATAAAAACTTTAGCAGCTATTTGTTCGTTTATTCTTATTTTTAAACATTCAAACATCCATAGTTCCATAACCGTTAAGAATCGGACCTATGTAATACGAAGTTTTTGACTGGGAATGACCTCAGCTATAAGCTTCCGAAGTTATGACATTTCGTCGTGACTCACCCTGTATACATATATAGCCTTGGCCAAAAGTATTAGCCACCCTCTGAAACCTCGCTTATGGTGATTATAGATAACATTCGACCAATGAAATAATTAGTTTAGAGTTTTGTGATTATAATATGACTAATTTGCACCTTAATCAAGCACTTTTGCAGAAGTATTTTAATTTATTTAAATTTTTGCGAGTTCCACCTATTTTCTAAAAAAAATTGAAGTATTATAAAAACCTGCTTCCATGGTTAATTTTTTGAAAATTTTATCAAAATGTTGATTTTTTTTTTTTTTCAGACATATTCATAAGTTTCGAATAATAGGTAAGAAGAGAGAGAGAACCGAATCTGAAAGGGCTAAAATCGAGGTTTTTTCATTCTCAAAGATTTTCGCAAGCTTCAACTGCAAGAAAATTTAAATGTTCAAGGTGCGCTGTTCGAACAACTTTAAAACGTCTTCAGGACACCAAGAGCCACGCATCTAAGCCAAGGAGTGGGCGAAAGAGGGTTACTAATGCTAGGGAAGATCGATTCTTGAAACGCTCATCTTTGCAAAATCGCCAGAAAACATCTGAGCTAGCTGCAGAGCTATCCCAAGCAAAAAACGAGTGTGTCATCTAGGACAGTGAGGAGGAGGAGGCTTGTAGAATCTTATCTCAAGGCACGAAAAGCCAGAAAGAAACCATGGCTGTCTGAGACAAATAGAAAAAAAAAGAGAGAGAGAGAGACACTTCAATGGGCTAAAAAACACCAACATTGGATCTCCGAAGATTGGGGAAAAGTGCTTTGGTCAGACGAAAGTAACTTCGAGGTAAGTAGTAAAACCCTTCTTCTATTTCCTTGTACCATCAAAATTGATAAATACCCTGCCTTTTGGATTTTATAGGGAATCATATAAAGTTTGATTTCTCTTGGATTCTTTCAGATTTTCAGCCCTCCTGGTGCAACGTTTGTAAGGCGAAGAGTAGGCGAAGCATACAAGCCAAAATATATTGTCCCTACAGTAAAATTTGGCGGTGGTTGCATAATGGTTTGGGGCTGCATGTCTTCTGGAGAAGTTGGAAAACTGTTTGTGCCAGGGGATGATGAATTCCTCGTTGTACACTGCCATGTTAGAGCGAGTTCTGGACTCATCTATGGAAAAGCTTTTTACCCAGGAGTAAGCAAAGGTGACATTACATTCCAGCAAGATAATGCACCTTGCCACACATCTCGAGCAATTCGAAATTGGCTTGACGCGAAAGGAATCAAACTTCTGGAGTGGCCCCCTCCCCCCAAAGCCCAGACCTTAACCCCATAGAACACCCGTGAAAGTATTAGGCAAGGTTTTCAGGAGACACAAGTCTTCGTCTAAAGCTGAATGAACTTCATGCTAAGCTTCTTGAAGAATGGGAAAAAATGCCTAATGAAACTTTCAAAAAATTAGTCGATTCGATGCCAAGACGCATTCAAGCTGTAATAAAGGCAAATGGTGGGTGTAATAGGTATTAAAATATTTCAGAATAAACTTTCTTCTTGTTTTATATTTTTTCTAACCTCAAAAGATACAGGAATAACACAATTACCCATACAAGTAGGGTGGCTAATACTTTTGGCCAAGGCTATTAATTACCGGTTATTATAGGGGTGATAAGCTGATTGTGAAAAAGGTTGGGAATGATTAAATGTTGAAATATCCACATTAGAATTATTCGAAAGCCAAAAGGAGTGACAGCAGATTTCTTTTCCAGTGAGGTGAGGCAGGAGGATTTACTTAGTTACGTTTAAGTTGAGTTAGTTCCGCTTTTAACTTAAACATAGCTAGATAAATCCTCCCGCCTCACCCCACTGGAAAAGAAATCTGCTGTCACTTCTTTTGGCTTTCGAATAATTTTAATGTGGATATTTCAACATTTAATCATTCCCAACTTTTTCACAATCAGCTTATCAGCCCTATGATAATTGGTATATCGTTTCCAATATTTGTAATTTTTTAACCTCTATATATTTTAACTGTTTTACCTTCTTATATTTGATATACTTTTTATTTTTAAATCCTTAATATAAAGACATTATTAATACCATATGATTACATAAATATATTATATACATTTTTTCATCATCATCATATTTACTCACTTTTTCACATTTGTTTTAACTTTCTAGCACTGATGATGGAAATTTAATTTTTCTGAAACGTCTTTTCAATAAACATGTACCATCTCCTCGTCCTCTTATTCCTCACTAAGTTACGATTCCCTGAGAACAGACCCTTTAATCATTATATATATATATATATATATATATATATATATATATATATATATATATATATCCCCGCAAGGGGGTTCTAAGCTCGTGCTCTTGAGTGCTCTTTGTGCTCGTTTGTACGTGCTTGTTCCTGGAGGTTTCACGTGCGCCCTCCCGGCCCCAGCACCCAAGGATGATGGGGCTCGACCCTGCAGTCCTTGTCATCCTTGGTCTTTTTCCACTTCGACTGTCCCCTCCACCCTTTCTTTTTCCTCTGTCTTTCCTCTCACTTTTTCTTTGTTTTTCCGCTGAGATATGCCCTTTTAAATAGAGGCGAATCGGTTCTTCCCGAACTTAAAAAAATAAAAAAAATAAAAAATATATATATATATAATATTAACGTAAAGAACGACGCTTGTATAGAAGATATTCCGCGCAAGATGAGAGAGAGAGAACGTTCTTTACGTTAATTATACTACGTGTTTGCAGTTAAATGTATATAATGTTACGGCATGCGGAGGTGCCCCCTTGGGGCACTGGTTTCTGCGCGTATGTAGAAGAATTACGGCATTTGAATGAGTGAAGCCCATGGTGTAATGGTTATCATATCTGACCGGCAATCGGAAGATCCCGGGTTCGATTCCCGGGTGGTTCTCATTTTTTCATTTGTTTCGTTCTCTCTCTCTCATCTTGCGCGGAATATCTCCTATACAAGCGTCGTTCTTTACGTTAATTACACTGCGTGTTTGCAGTTAAATGTATATATATATATATATATATATTATTCGTTTTAACACGCATCTCGCTAATAAATTGAAAACATGTTTTTCTTATGCAATTTGATGCGTACTGTTTGAAAATGACCTTCATTTCCTTGGGAAATGTGCCGTTTTCCAAGAAATGACCTATATCGTACGCGGATATAATTCCGCTACGCATCGGAGAAAATGGTGGATGCGTTCATCTTCGTTATAAAATCGGTTAAATAGGTATCTCGCGAAATATTGGGGGTAATGTTCTTTCTTATTCCATGACCTCAGCACCCAATTGAATGCCCGGTTAGGTCAACTGTACGTCCTTGATGATTGGTTAGGTTAAGTCATGATATTTTCGTTAGTTTTAACGAAAATATCACAACTTAACCTATCCAATCATTCAATTAACCTGAGTTATTTAATTAGGTTTCGTTAGGTTCGGTTCAGTTCGGTTTAGTGATGCACAGGAGCTCCGGCTGAGCAAGAGTTCCGGCCATTTTAGAAAACCTCCTGCTACGGCCGGAGGTGCCAAGTACACCAAACTCAATTCTGACAACTTTTAGTTTTAATTTTATAAAACTATAAAACCTCATTTCTGCACCTATCCGAATATTTCAGTTTTCAGATGACTGTAATAATTTATTTTATGAGTGATCAGTGATTGTATTAATAATTGATTTGATATAGGCTACTTTACTCAGCATTCAGCAAGACATCATAAGTTTCATAACCTGAGGATATTCTGTTCAATGGGAATTTTTAGAGAAATTAGCACACACAAAGCATAGAAAGTCGACTTTTATAAAGTTTAAGTTATTAAAGACTTAATAATTTAAAATAGCAGGACTATAATATATAAACCCTAAATAGATGAGACCACACACACACACACAAATAAATCAATTGGCCGGAGGAAAAAACACTAAGCCGGAGGTTCCGGCCCTTCGGCCTCCGGTGCATCAGTAGTTAGGTTAGGTCAATTCTGAAAAAACGGCACATTTCCCAAGGATTTGAAGGTCATTTTCAAACAGTACGCATCAAATTACATAAGAAAAACATGTTTTGTAATTCATCAGCGAGATGCGTTAAAACGAATAATTACCATATATATATATATATATATATATATATATATATATATAATATATACAGGGTGTCCGAGAATTATCTGTACAATTTTTGGCTGTTATTAAAAGTCAACCATGAAGTGTAGAAATTCCAGTGTTGTCCCATTTTACAGAGAATCTCATTAAGTTTTTTCTGATACCAAGTTTTGACAAGTTTTTTAGAAATTCCAGTGTGTCCGAGCATTATCTGTACAATTTCATCTTTTAATAAAATTCTTGATACACACGTAAAATTCTTAAAATTATTTAGAATCTGTATTTTCAAAAGTTTCTTTTATTAAAGTAACGTTGTTACAAACATTCGATATGTGCACCATTAGTGATTCGCAAAACATCCAATCGATACTCCAAATGTTGCCATGTACGCTGCAGCATATCCACATCAATTCACTCAATAGCAACTGTGATTGCTTTTAAATCTAAAAAACTTGTCAAAACGTGGTATCAGAAAAAACTTAATGAGATTCTCTGTAAAATGGGACAACACTGGAATTTCTACACTTCATGGTTGACTTTTAATAACAGCCAAAAATTGTACAGATAATTCTCGGACACCCTGTATATATATATATATATATATATAATGAATAAAACCACGAAGGAAAGGAAACACAAAATGGTGCTCAAGCGCTTTCGTCTAATGACATCCTCAGGAACACTGAAGTACATAAAAGGGTTACAGCCTATATATAGGTTACAGAAAGAAAAAAATAAATAAATAAATAAATAAATAAAAATAAAAAATAAATAACATACATACATACATACATATATATACACATACATATCTACATATATATATGCAATAAACGGAGAAGTAAAAATAAAAATTATTAAAGGATTAACAGAGAGGCATACAGATTTGTAAGGAAAAATATCGATTTTTAGCACAAGATCAAATGAATTATAAAAATACAAATTTATACTGGAAATCTGCCCGGGTTTTTAACACACTGCCTTTTATGGTCAAGTTTCGATAAAATGAAAATTAAAAGTTAATAAAGTAGCATACAAGTTTACCAAAGATTTAGCGTTCTAGCCTTCTTATCTAAATCTGTTTTGAAGGAATTCAAAACAACTTAGGATCGCCAGTCCGGAATACATCGACACCGAATTGGAAAAAATCAACGGTATTGGAAGTGATCTGTGTTATCCATCTGCGTTTATGGAATCTTGTCTCAACAAGACAAAACGAACTTTCTATCGTGTCAATAATAACACTCGTACTTTGTCAAAAAATATTTTAGTACAAGTTGGGTCATTCTCTGTCAGATCAACTAAAAAAAATTGAAATTAACACCCTCATCTCTCATATTTTGCTGAAATTTGGTTTATAAGGAGTTTGTGAGCCCTGAATCCATTTCTGAAATTATAAGGTCAATCCGAGCAACGGTTCAAGAGATATGACCTTGGGCAATTTGAGGTCACTCGCGAGGTTACTAACATTTGGCGAGCCATAACTTGGGTAATAATTGTCATAATTATATAAAAGTATATATATTTAGAATCAGAAAACGACAAGGAATCCAAATATGCAAGTTTTAGAACTCTAGGTTGAAAAATAAAAAAGTTACACTGTAACCAAAATTTGAGGTCACAATTTGACCTCTGGGGTATCAAATAGGAATTTTTTTTTTAAATGTAAAAAATGAAGGCATAGGCATTGGCTATTAGAATCAGCAAAAAAAAGTTTGTTTATGTTAGTATTTTTCATGTAACTAACATATAAGTGAACACCATATTCATAAGTTGTGCGTCAATTCTACCTATTTTTTCACACAAGCTCATAATTTGACCTATAGAAATTAAAATTACATTTTTTATAGATATAAAAAACAAAGTCAGAGTTCTTGACTAATAGAAACAATCATAAAAAGTTTGTTTATGTTGGTACTTTTCATGTAACTAACTTATAAGTGAACACCATATTTATAAATTGCTTGTCATTTCAAGGAATTTTTATATCTTAGCTATCAATTTGACCTCAAGCTCCAAGAATTTAATAAAAATTGTATTTCACTGCTAATCTACACTGGCAATAATAGTTATAATAGTGAAAGGGGAAGACTAAGCTCACATGTAGCCTAAACAAACCTGTTGAAACATGTTGCTACTTGTCTAAGTGCAGAATCAACACAGATAGTTGCAAAATTCCTTGTCTACAGGTTAGTACAGTTCCAGCCAGCACTGTGGGTGGCTGGTGGGTATGGTGTTTTAATGAGTCTCAGAGACTATCAAGGCCTAAAATATTAAGTGTGTATAGCTATATATTTTCTAAAAAATATATATTACCTAATTGTAAATCCTATATCTTTACAGATCAAAATACAATGGTTCGGCACTTGAAATACTGCCAGGACCCTATTCAAAAACACAAGAAACGCATAACAATCAATCTTAGAAAAGTGACTGATGTACTTGTTGAAAAATGTGCTGGAAGAGTGAAAAAAGACTCATTGTTGTGTGTGAACTGCTTGACACTGATAATGAAAAACCCCACTATACTTAGTACCACTGAAAACAACGAGTCTGAGCAGGATTCAAATGAATCATCTACTATCAGTGGCTTGAGTAACATCTCTTCAATTCAAGATCTGGACAATGACAGTGATTGCTTGATAAAGGAAAACCCTTCAACTTCAGTTGAACCAGTTCTAGCATTTCTGGACCAAACACCAGTTAAAAAAGTAAGTAATAAATTATATAATAACTTATACTTTACTACAAGGTCTGTTTGATCTACTATATAGCCAATTATATAGCATTTAAGGTACTATAATTAATATTTAATTACTAATATTCAGGTGTGTGAAACCTTTTTTTCTGTTCTTTTCAGAAGGGCTGTCATTAAGCCAGAAAAAGCGCAAGGCTCGTGGTAAGCTATCATCTGCTCAGAAACACCTGAAGGAGAGGCTAGAACTCAGTTATGGTGTTCAAATTACCGAGGAGGTAAGTGATACTTCAAAACCTGAAACTAAATCTGAAAAACATCTAGACAAATTAATGAATGAATTGAAACAGTCATTCCTGGAGAGCAAATGTCACCATCACAAACTACAAATATTGACACTCTCACCATACACAATTGAAAAAACAGCTAGTTTCTTTCAAACTACAACATACATGGTGAAAAGAAGCCGTTCACTTAAATCAGAACATGGAATCCTTCCGAAGATTCCACTAATGAGCAAAGGAAAAGTGATATCTGAAGAACACAAAGATATAGTTAGAAGATTCTATGAGTCAGAAGAGGTTAGTCGTATGTGTCCTGGCCAAAAGGATTGCGTGAAAGTTATCAGTGCTGAAGGTGCAATGAAGGTGCAAAAACGATTGGTCCTCGGGAATTTAAGAGAGATGTTTGAACTATATAAAAATGATGAAAAGAATCCCAAAATAGGATTTTCCACATTTGCAAAATTACGGCCATCATATTGTGTGCTTGCCGGTAGTGGTGGGACTCATTCTGTCTGTGTCTGCACATACCATCAAAATCCAAAATTGCAGCTGGCTGCATTGGGAGAAAGAGGTCTTTCATACAAGGATCTTATGGATTACAGTGTCTGCAGTACAGAAAGAGAGACTTGCATGATGCAACTTTGCAATGATTGCCCAAGAGAAGAGGGTGTCCTGGATTTTCTTGAGTTACTTGACAGTGTGAAATCAGCTCCAAATGAAATATCTTACAAGCAATGGGTGACTGTTGACCGTTGTACAATGGTTGATAAGGTGGAGCCACTTCATGAATACTTATCATCCCTAAGCATGAAAATATCCTGCATGGTTCGTCACCACTTTGTTGCTCAGCAACAATCACAGTACTTCAAGCAGTTGAAAGAAACACTACCACCTAAGAGTGAGGTAGTTATAGTAGGTGATTTCTCTGAGAATTATTCTTTCATTGTCCAGGATGCTGCCCAAGGGTTTCACTGGGACAATTCACAGTGTACAGTTCACCCTTTTGTCATCTATTATAGATCATCTGCAGACCAGGAACTTAGCCATTTTAGTGTCTGTTTCTTATCTGCATCACTAAAACACAACACTATAATGGTTTACTCATTCATATTGAAGCTTATGACATATGTTAAATTCAGATGCCCACAATTGAAGAAGGTGCACTATTTCTCAGATGGATGTGCTGGCCAATATAAGAACAGATACAACTTCACAAATCTCTGTTACCATGAAGAGGATTTTGGTCTGTCTTGTGAATGGCACTTCTTTGCTACATCCCATGGCAAAAATGCATGTGATGGGATTGGAGGAACAGTGAAAAGAGCTACTGCTCGTGCCAGTTTGCAGAGAACTACAGAGAGGCAAATTCTTACACCAGAACACATGTTTCAGTTTTGTGAAGAAAACTTGAGCAAGAAGATAAATTTTTTCTTTGTAACTACAGCTGATTTGAAAGATGCAGAAGAACGGTTGGAACATCGATTCAAGGATAGTAGGGCTATTCCTGGAACTCAGAAATATCATAGATTTGTTTCCCTAAACAAGGAAGAACTGATGGTGTATCCCATTTCAAGTGGCATTGGAGAAAAGAAAAGAATAAGGAAAAGTCATTTTACTAATGAACCTGCAATGCTTGGTAACCTAAAATGTGTCAAACCAGGAGAGTATGTTGGCTGCATTTATGACATGCAAGTTTGGTATGGAATTGTGGAGGAATATTGTGAAGAGTTTGATGATTTCACTGTGAACTTTCTACATCCCTCTGGGTCATCAGGATCAAGTGCATATTATTATCCATCAAACAAGGATTCATGTGCAGTGCCAGGACATCATATATTAACTGTAATGAGTTGTCCTACCCTAAGAGGAGGCAGCAGAATTCAATACATTTTTCCACAAAAAGAAATTGATGAGAGCATCGAGCATGCAAAAATTGTATTAGGCTAGCACATGAATCCTCTAAGTAGGTCTTCCCCTTTCATTATTATAACTATTATTGCCAGTGTAGATTAGCAGTGAAATACAATTTTACATTTTTTGCCTTTGTTTTTATATCTATAAAAAATGTAATTTTAATTTCTATAGGTCAAATTATGAGCTTAAGTGTGAAAAAATAGGTAGAATTGACGCACAACTTATGAATATGGTGTTCACTTATATGTTAGTTACATGAAAAATACTAACATAAACAAACTTTTTTTTGCTGATTCTAATAGCCAATGCCTATGCCTTCATTTTTTAAATTTAAAAAAAAAATTCTCATTTGATACCCCAGAGGTCAAATCGTGACTTCAAATTTTGGTTACAGTGTAACTTTTTTATTTTTCAACCTAGAGTTCTAAAACTTGCATATTTGGATTCCTTGTCGTTTTCTGATTCTAAATATATATACTTTTATATAATTGTGACCATTATTACCCAAGTTATGGGTCGCCAAATGTTAGTGACCTCGCAAGTGACCTCAAATTTCCCGAGGTCATATCTCTTGAACCGTTGGTCGGATTGACCTTATAATTTCAGAAATGGATTCAGGGCCCACAAACTCCCTATAAACCAAATTTCAGCAAAATCTGAGAGATGAGGGTGTTAGGCACTGGTTGATCTGACAGAGAATGACCCACTTCCATTTTTCCCGGGCTTTTTAGGCATTGCTAATGTACTTAAACTTTTGGATATTAATGTAGTATTTTCATATAACAATATTGTGAAAAATATCATAGTAAAAAATAGCCCTACCAATAATTCAGGCATTATCTATAAAACTGGTTATAAACAATGTGATTCCTTTTACATAGGTAAGACGGGAAAGGATTTGCACACATGTATAAAACAGCATCAATATTCCGTTAGAACAGGACAGTTGTCCAGTGCCCTTTTTGTCCATTTGTCAGAGTTATCCCACTGTATTGATTGGAATAATGCTTCAGTTTTATTCACTCTAGCAACATTGTTAATAGAAATATTCTTGAGTCTGCCATTATCCAACTTTCAAATAACTTCAACAGAAACAAAGGTCTTTTTCAACTCGATCCTGTTGTTTTGAATTCCTTCAAAACAGATTTAGATAAGAAGGGTAGAACGCTAAATCTTTGGTAAACTTGTATGCTACTTTATTAACTTTTAATTTTCATTTTATCGAAACTTGACCATAAAAGGCAGTGTTAAAACCCGGGCAGATTTCCAGTATAAATTTGTATTTTTATAATTCATTTGATCTTGTGCTAAAAATCGATATTTTTCCTTACAAATCTGTATGCCTCTCTGTTAATCCTTTAATAATTTTTAATTTTTATTTTTACTTCTCCGTTTATTGCATATATATATATATATATATATATATATATATATATATATATATGTGTATGTATATATATATGTGTATATATATATATATATATATATATATATATATATATATATATATATATATATATATATATGTTATTTTTTTTTTTTTTCTTTATTTTTTTTTCTTCTGAACCTATATATAGGCTGTAACCCTTTTATGTACTTCAGTGTTCCTGAGGATGTCATTAGACGAAAGCGCTTGAGCACCATTTTGTGTTTCCTTTCCTTCGTGGTTTTATTCATAAAATATTTTTCACGTGTTACTTTCGTGAAATAATTTTCATATATATATA
Organism: Bathynomus jamesi; assembly: GCA_023014485.1. Classification (NCBI taxonomy): domain Eukaryota; kingdom Metazoa; phylum Arthropoda; class Malacostraca; order Isopoda; family Cirolanidae; genus Bathynomus; species Bathynomus jamesi. The sequence goes on along the minus strand of JAJOZX010000012.1, from coordinate 2,228,897 downwards.
TATATATGGTATTATTATAGTATTACACCCGTCTAACGTCCAGCAATTATTATATGTTCATTAAGTAGATTTTTTAATTCTAAGACACTTTCCTTCTATAGCGTTTCCGTCGCAAATGCTTCATTTTCGAGATATAAACATTTTTTTGGTGTGTATCTAGTGTGTGTTCGTACGTTCGTTTGTATGACCGTTACATGTCTGCCCAATCACTGCGCTCCATCCATTTCGAATTTGAATTACTTTGCTACCGGAATGGCTTCGTGTGACGCGTGCTCGTTCGATTATTACAGCTGTATTGTCGCTTTCTACAAAAATTTAGAAAAAAGTGTTGTTTCTGCGTGCTCATGGTGTTCTACCGACAGTAGTGAAGTGTCCACATTGTAAAACGGAGTGTACATATCGTCAAGACCAGAAACTGTGGCGTTGTAGATAGGTTAGGTTTGGTTAGGTTTGGTTAGGTTAAGTTAGGAAGGTTAGGTCAATTTTGAAGGTGAAATTTGTTTTTCCTATGGTTTTTGATGTATTTTGAACGAATCTGACCTTCAAAATCGTCGGAAATGACTCGTTTTCTTGATTTTCCCTACCAGGGTCCCCAGATTGCCGGCTGGGGGGAGGGGGGTTATCTCAAAAACGAGTCATTTCCGACGGTTTTGAAGGTCAGATTCGTTCAAAACACATCAAAAGCCATAGGAAAAACATAGATTTCACCTCCAAAGGGAGACGGGTGTAATACTATAAATTTACCATATATATATATATATATATATATATATATATATATATATATATATATATATATATAGTGATGTAGGTCACATCCGCATCCGCGGAACATCCGCACATTTTCTCGCATCCGCATCCGCACTTTGGACTGCGGATGTCGTGCGGATGTGGACCGTTGAGATAAAACGTCATTAATAAGCGGAAATTATCAAATTTTACTATATTAATAGAACTAGTTCATTGTGCGCAAAAGTGATGCAAGCGACAAGACGAGAGGCTGTTCTTGTATGAAGTTACTCTCTTGCAACCTACTTAGATCCACGTTACAAAGATAAGTTATTTTCACCTAGTACATTAGAACGAGTTAAATCATCACTTGGCAAAGCAGTTGAAGAGCTTCAATCTCTTGAATCTGTCGCTTCGCCACCCACCAAAAGAATAAAAGTTTCAGTGACAGAACCAACACCTTCAACAAGCAAATCTATCACAGAATCTGTCTCTCAGTTTCTTGAGTCAAGCAGCAATGACGAGACCTACGCGATGTCAAAAGATGTAGTAAAAATGATCGAGAGCTATCACCAAGAAAAACGCCTGGCTGCATGTGACAATCCTATTAGTTGGTGGAAAAATACGCAGAATATCTATCCATACTTGAGTAAACTTGCAAGGAAACATTTAGCCTGTCCTCCAACAAACGTACCAAGCGAGAGATTATTTAGCAGTGCTGGATTAATATACAGGGTGGGGCACGGGAACCAAGTGTTTTTGGAATAATCAGGAAAATGATATTTATTTTTGTAAAGAAAATATATTGGTAGAACAACATTCGTAAGAACATAGCATTTCATGTCATAATAATCATGTACCGAAAATTATATCTGGCATATGATGTCCTTGGCCGTCGACGCATTGTTGAAGGCGTTTACGAAAATTGGCCTCCACTCTTCCCAGCAGGTCTCTGTTGATTTGGATGATTTGTTGACGGATCGCTTCCTTCAATGATCTAATGTACGGGGCTTGTCCTCGTAGACACGTGACTTGAGGTACCCCCATAGAAAGAAGTCACATGTGGAAAGTCAGGGGACCGAGGGGGCCATGCAATGTCACCAAATCTCGAAATGAGATGGTGGGAAACAGGGGGCGAAGAACAGCCATTGACGCTCTGGCGGTGTGTGGCGTGGCCCCATCTTGCTGAAACCACAAATGTCGACGAGCAATACGCCTTCTTCGTAACTCAGGGATGAAAAAGGTGTTCACCATCTCAATGTAACGCCCAGATGTTATGGTAACGGTAACCCCATTTGTTCGAAGAAATAGGGACCGATGACGCCAAACTTTCCCACCGCGCACCAAACTGTAACCTTAGGGCTATGCAGCGGTTTTTCATGGAGTTGTCGCGGATTTTCAGCAGCCCAATACCGACAGTTTTGATTGTTGACGGCCCCATTAAGGTGGAAATGGGCTTCATCACTCATTACCACCATCATGTTTTCATTCTGCTCATAAAGTGCAAGCATTTCCTGTGCAAAATTCAGTCGTTGGGGGCAATCGTTTACATTCAATTCCTGCACCATCGCTAACTTGTATGGGTGAAAATGTAATTCTTCATGCAAAATCCGTCTAACAGTACGATTGCTGATTCCGAGTGCAGCTGAATGTCTCCGAGCAGAGCGGCCTGGGCTTTGCAACATCGCTTGTCTGACCCTTTCAACGTTCTCTGGAGTACGCACAGTGCGTTGCGGCCCCTTCGGTTTTGTTTTCATTATGAGCCTCCTGTTCGAAGATTGTTAACCCAACGTAAGATTGTGTCACGAGCGGGAACAGAGTCATTTCGATGAATGTTGAATCTGCGGCGAAACGCACGCTGAACTGCTGTCACTGACTCGCCACTCCTAACAAAATGATCATACGCGAACATGCGGTGTTCTAACGTCCACTGCTCCATGATGGCACTGAAAGATAAAGGTGAGTGTTAGTTAAAGTTAAATGCTATGAACCCAGGAATGGAATGCTACCTACCGCACGCCCCTCCCATTCCTAATGGCCGATTACTAGCTATTCAAAAAACACTTGATTCCCGTGCCCCACCCTGTATGATGAAAAGAGAAACAGACTGGCAGCAGAAAAGGCAGAAAAGTTAATGTTCCTTAAGCATAACCTTCCTATAATTAAGTTTGAACATTAAACGATGAACATCTTAGTTTACTTTATTTAATTACTCATTTATAAATATGCCTAATAAAACTTTAAACTTAATATAAATAGTTATCAAGCTAATTAAAGATCTCTTTCTATAAGGGTGGAGGTTGGGGAAAGAGGTCGGTGGGGGTGCATTTGAGTTGGGTTCACGTCTCGCATCTGGTAACACAATTATGGTTTCTAATTGTGGCTGAAACTCGACAAAATATAACGAATTAATTTTTGCAGACGAATTCACTAATTGATTTCTATATTAGTTAGATGCTTGATATTATTTTATATGTTCAGAGAAAAGTACAGCAATTATTGTACAATTAATCAATTATACTACATTACAGCTACAGCTCTCTCTATATAATAACTTATTATATACGTTAAACACAACAAATCTCGAATATATCCTAAAAAATAACGAAAATGTAGACATCCTCATCCGCGGATGTGAAAAAAATGACATCCGCTACATCACTAATATATATATATATATATATATATATATATCTATATATATATATATATATATATTTTTTTTTTTTATTTTTTAGTTCAGGAAGAACCGATTCGCCTCTATTTAAAGGGCATATCTCAGCGGAAAAACAAAGAAAAAGTGAGAGGAAAGACAGAGGAAAAAGAAAGGGTGGAGGGGACAGTCGAAGTGGAAAAAGACCAAGGATGACAAGGACTGCAGGGTCGAGCCCCATCATCCTTGGGTGCTAGGGCCGGGAGGGCGCACGTGAAACCTCCAGGAACAAGCACGTACAAACGAGCACAAAGAGCACTCAAGAGCACGAGCTTAGAACCCCTTGCGGGGATATATATATATATATATATAATATATATATATATATATATATATATGATGTTAGCCCACGTCGGGCTAACATCATGAAAAAGAAAAAACTATGGTATTTGTCATTTACCATTACTTATTCGGACTATAGTGGATTTAATTTTCCCAGAAGAGTTCCTTGTTCCATGCACGGTCTGTGTTTAACATATAATTTTCTCAGGGAACCATTCTGAGTTTGTGTATATATATATATATATATATATATACACAGTATATATATATATATATATATATACACACGTGTATATATTTTTTTCCTCCAAAATTCTTAATCACTTACACTTGGTTAGGGTAGGCGCGGCTTCTATTAAAAATTTAAAGAAAGCGGAGTGGACTTGTACAATGGTACAATACAGTCATCCCTTAAAATTCGCGAATTTTTGCCGCCAGAGGTCTCCATTCGCAGCCTACGTCACTAGCGTCGTAAAGGAGTCTTCCCGCGCAAGTTCTTTTTGAGCCGTGTCTCCGCGAATACTTTGCGGGATCTTAACGTTCATTACATCACAGCCATGACTCCAAAGAGCAAGAGAAGTGATAGTAACAGTGGCCCTAGTGACACTCGTCCAACATGCTGGGCAGCGGAGAGGCCCAGTAACCTCCCCAACAACTCCCGCCGCAGCATCACCACATACTATCATCATAGGATTAAGGTTAGTGTAATATTACAGCTATATTATAGCATCATAAGTGGTGGTTTTGAAATTTCGCGGGAGGTGTTGGAACATATCCCCCCGCGAATTTTAAGGGACAACTGTGACTATAATTAAAAAATGTTCCTACCTGGCACAGGTAGTAGAGCCACCTTTGTTCTTACTTCTCCACGAGTCGCTCCTGACGCAGCAGCAATCTTAGAGAACATCACGCTCTGCCAGAAGCACCTCATCCCCTCGACTCTGGGTAGGGAGGCGAGAACAAGGTTGGCTCTACTACAAATGCGATGTAGGCTAACTAAAGAACAGAGCTAAAAAGCCATTTCTTATTTCCACTTCTTCTGAAAACTTCCAATAAAACTATTTAAATGAACAAAATACTCAGAATTGAGAAGAACTGCAATATTTTCAAATAATTTGTATAAGGCTCATTTCTACACGCTAAAGGCACAAAATGGCTTCTAATCATTACGTTCTGATTGGCGTTTCGTTTCTATTACTTATATTAATTAATTAATTGATATATAACAATGGGTGAAGTAAGCACTTACCTTGGAGACACTCTTGCCCCGTCCGAAGGATGAGGATTGTGGTTGGCTTTGTAACCGGATTTTTTTATTTTCTTCGTCAATCTCATAACCCAGTGCTGCAAAACATACAAAACAAAATTAAAAATAACTAGTACTTCGTGATGGATGAGCGGACACCGTTTGAAGTTAAGTTTTACATTATAATTAAGCACTTTCACGAACTATAAGAATTGGAATGAAACATTAATAGTTTGACAGTATTCTTGGGAATCCACCTGAAAACTATTAAAAAAAATTGAATTACAAAAAGTACGACAATGTCCATTTTTAAAATAATTTGCATGGTACCTATGTACTGAATAATCTTCACAAAAATGCAAAACCTCAAATGTTACATCATCAAATATTAATATACTCTATTTGCGAAACTTGATGACGACGTGAAAGATAACAGTTCGCCTCAACCTTTGGATCATTTCAAGAGATGTTCTCTTAATTGGCGGAACCTTTAGATACGCCGTAGGGTGTTCAACACAAGGGGGTTGGGGTTAAAAAGAGTCAACATTTCTTCCTTCCACTTTCTTGCCCTAGGTAAGAAATTTGCTGTAAACAGATTTCAACCAGTTCGGATCATGTTTAAGGGTCCCGTAAGTTGACACCTTTTTTTTCCTTTTTTCGCAGGTACTTCTCAGTCACTAGAAATTCGTCTTTAATGTGCCTGATCAGTCAGTCTACCCCGGAAATTCTTGGCTGTCTGCTCCCTAACAAAACCCAAGGCCTCAGCAAGTTGTTCTTTTGCATTAATTAGGAAGTAATTTTTGTACTTCATTTTCATTGTGGTTTATTACATTGCAGCATATGTTTGTGTATTATTGCATTTATGTATCTATGGAAAACGGGTTTGATTTTTTTGTGTGTGTGTTTTGAGCAGCTGTATTTGTTGCCATTGTAGACAGGGTACCTACCATTTACACAATAAACTATTCTTTCATTCTTTTACATTTTCCACTTTGTCAAGAAATCGTGCAAACTTGCGCGACCCCTAAATATTAACAGATTTTCATGAAATTCGTTCGCTCACAGTTTGCAATGAGGAACGGGGTCAACAATGTGGGACGGGAAAATCAAAAATTTTCATTTTGTGGAACACCTTAATAATGTAGTAAACATGCAGATTTTTTTCTTTAAAATGACTGCAAATAAATAAATAAATGTGGTGGTGGTCCAAGCTCTCCCGAAATGATTGATAGGGTCACTGACGGAATAAATATGGATTATACTACTGTGTGACATGCGGCATCTTGCACAGTTTTGTTCGCACTAACTAATGTGTCTCAAATGATTCGCAAATTAATCACGGCACAGATCTGTTTAATGCAACAATACTTCCACCATAAAATATATCTGCAGCACAATACCCTTACAATTTTTATGAATGCACTGCATCTGCTGCATTTGCAAAACATTATTTTCAGCTCACCTCAAGGAAAATTTTAAACTATATATATATATATATATATATATATATATGTTAAACACAGACCGTGCATGGAACAAGGAACTCTTCTGGGAAAATTAAATCCACTATAGTCCGAATAAGTAATGGTAAATGACAAATACCATAGTTTTTTTCCCTTTTTCATGATTTTAGCCCGACGTGGGCAACGGGTCTCTCGCAAAGAGATCCCATAAATATAGCTTCCCTCACCAGCTATCTGCAAAGCAGACAGGATCCAGCTTTGGGACGTGGATCTAGGGTTTAAAGCAAACCTAGATCCCTACACTCAGAACCTCTATATAAGTAAAAGACTCGTTGCATTGAAAAGTGGACGCTCAATGTCCCGGTTGAGGTTTAAGTTTTGGTTTTTTTTTGGCTAAAAATACAATAGTTACCCCCTTTTTCTGATTTATTCAACACGACGTGAATGCAACGAGTCTTTTACTTATATAGAGGTTCTGAGTGTAGGGATCTAGGTTTGCTTTAAACCCTAGATCCACGTCCCAAAGCTGGATCCTGTCTGCTTTGCAGATAGCTGGTGAGGGAAGCTATATTTATGGGATCTCTTTGCGAGAGACCCGTTGCCCACGTCGGGCTAAAATCATGAAAAAGGAAAAAAACTATGGTATTTGTCATTTACCATTACTTATTCGGACTATAGTGGATTTAATTTTCCCAGAAGAGTTCCTTGTTCCATGCACGGTCTGTGTTTAACATATAATGTTCTCAGGGAACCATTCTGAGTTGTGTGTATATATATATATATATATATATATATATATATATATATATATATACACACACACAGTGGTGTAGTGCTAAATAAAGAAGTGAGGGAACGCATTTTGAAAGTGTTACTCAGATGCGGGGGGGACAATGGCGAGCCCAGACAGCTGGGGGTCCGGGGGCACTGTAAGCACCCCGGGAAATCTTTTGAAATTTACCAATTTCAGGGATATTTTGAGGTCATATGCACTGGATATTGGGATATATTCCAAGGTTGAAGATGCAGTATTTCCAGTGTCATTAGATATATGACATCCAGTACGATCAATAAAAATAGCTAACAACTGGAATGATTAACTAAAAAAAAGTTAACAACTGGTACGCCGTGGTGACTGTTTCACCAGATCTTTATAGGCTAGCATTGCCTCAGTCGAAGCTAAAAGAAATGAAACAGTTAATGATGTTAGCCCGACGTGAGCAACGGGTCAGTCGCAAAAAAGCTCCAAAATATAGCTTCCCTCACCAGCTATCTGGTAGAATTGAGCGTCCACTTTTTAAAGCACTTAACATGTCCGTTAAGGTTTTACAGATCTACAGAAGCTAAGACTAACAAAGACCCTAAGATCCACTCTAAGGTTAGCCCGAGAGAAAGGAAAGAGTAGGGGGTTAAGAGAAGAGAATATGGGGTTAAGTAGCAACACCAATCACTCGTGGGTTAACATTCACTCAGAAAAAGAGAAAAGAGACTCACCATCATCATCCGCCGGGCACTGCCGACAAGTCGGAAAAATAGTCGGAGAGAATAGGAGAGGGGTGAAAGATGAAAAGAAGTAAAATAAGAACCCTTACAAACCATGCAAACACAGTCTTAACTCACTGTCATACCATGCAAACTACAGACATGCAAGTAAGACGAGGATAAGGAAAAAAAAAATAGGTAAAGTTAAACAAAAAGTGAGTTAGTTTACTCTACGAGCTACATCTACATTCATGTTAGTCTAGCTTTTTTTTTTTTTTGCTGGCATATCACACGCTGGCATGTCACAAGCTGGCATGTCACAAGCTGGCATGTCACAAGCTGGCATTAGACGTCAACAGACTCATCCCCGATTACGACTCCCAGAGCTCCTGTTGCTAATTGTTTTTTTTTATTTTAAACAACGTTAATATCTTTAAAATGCCTATCTAAACGGTTCTTAAACATATAAACGCTGGTAGAGTTAACGACTGACGCGGGAAAATTATTCCACTTATCAATTACATTTAAACGTAAAGAAGTTTTTAGCGATATTAGTAATGAAAGGTCTGCCACGCAACTTAAATCAGTTATTACGAGTATTGCTATTATCGAAAGTGAACAGTTTATCAAAATTTACGTTACCATTGTTATTAACGATTTTGAAAACTTCAATAAGCTCCCCCCTTAATCTCCTAGTTTCGAGTGAATGCAAGCCTAACTCTTTTATTCTATCTTCATAAGGCTTGTTGCGCAATAACGGAATTAGTTTCGTGGCACGACGCTGAACCCTTTCTAACCTATCAATATCCTCGCGCAAATACGGGCACCAAAACTGAATGGCATATTCTGAATGAGGCCTGACTAGGGACTTGTAAGGGGCAGGGCTGTGGAGCTGGCACCAAAATCTTAAGCTCCGGCTCCGGCTACAGCATTTTCAAATTTCTGGCTCCAACTCCGGCTCCAGCATTTTTTTATGCCCAGCTCCGGCTCCGGCTCCTCTCACCATATATTAATGATTGATAAATCTCTTGAAATTGTACCTTGCTACTCATAGGCCATAGCAGGCAGCCACACAAAACATTTCATCACCATCACATGATTCATCAGGCTACTTTTTAAAATTTAGACCAAAGCCTGTTGCAGCTATTAACAATTTCTAAAATTTTTGGATGAAATCGTTGTAGATGTCTTTTTAAATTTGATGTCTTGCCAGTCTGGGTTGGTACTTTTGTATCATAGCTTGTACAAGAACTAATTTTAGTTTCACATAATTGTTCATCATTATTTTCTTTCTTACAGTGACAAATGAAATATTTTCCATCTGTAGAAACTGTGAAGTATTCAAATAATGCGGACTTTGTTTGACTGAGATCTAGTTGTCATTATGAAAGGGCTCAAAAAAAGAAGAATGAAACTTAATATTTTCAATTTTTAAAAATTAAGCTTACTAGTTTAAGTTCTTAAAAATTAACACATTTCCTGAAAAAAATTAAGTCCAATTAGAAATCATTCAAAATAAAAAAAAATAGCATAAAAAAGTTTGTATCTAAATATGAACTCTTTGTATTGGGCTGGAGCCGGAGCTGACACATTTTTTATCAGCTCCAGCTTCCCAAAAATAACTGGCTCCAGCTCCAGCTCCAGCTCCAGCTCCTCACCAAAATTGCTTCAAGCTCCAGCTCCTGGCTCCGGCTCCAGCTCCACAGCCCTGGTAAGGGGCAATATAATATCCTTCGATTTAAATTCGAAATTACGCGCTATGAAGCCTAACATCCTATTAGCTTTTGCGCAAGACTCCAGGCACTGGTTCCTAACCTTTAAATCCTTAGATACGCGTACACCTAAATCTACTTCCTCGTCAACGCTCGCTAACTCTCTACCATCCATCGTGTACGTGTAATTATTGTTACGAGAACCTATATGCAAAACTTTACATTTGTCTACGTTAAATTGCATTTTCCACTTAACAGTCCACTCCATAATCCTATTTACATCGTCTTGGAGCCTATTTCTATCGTCCTCGTTAACAACCCTACCGCCTATTTTAGTATCGTCCGCGAATTTTGACACGTTACTAGTCAATCCTACATCTATGTCGTTAATGTAGATTACGAATAACAATGGGCCTAACACTGAACCCTGTGGAACACCGCTACCTACATCCAACCACCCCGATTCACTACCATTAACAACGACCCTCTGTCTCCTAGCACGAAGCCATTCCTCTAACCCAGGGGTGGGGAAACTTTTCAGTACCAAGGGCGAAAATCGATAACATAAACACCTCCGCGGGCGTCTGGCAAATTTTAAGCTATATACAGCGTGTCCCAAAGAAATGTATACCCACTTTGTTCGATAATACCAGCTATGAGGATAATAAATATATTACTTTTTATATGTTTTTTAATAAAGAATTTTCTCCTGAATCTAAATATGTAATTATTTTATTAAAAATTGAAGAACAAAAAAGTTACAGATGTTTAAATTATAATTATTATTTTCGAGACTTCATGTGCGATATTTTCTAATATTTTAACCGACTGTTTTGAGATACTTATGTTTAGTGTTGATATTGAAGCATAAATGTTGTAATTATTAATTAATTCAAAAAATTTACAAATTCCATGGTTAAATGACACTTTATCTAAGATGTTCGACGTCTTCCAGAACGTTGTTTTTGTAAGTTTTGCACAGTGCCGTCGGTTTCAAACTTATCTCGTATACGTGCAAAAATATTAGAAAATATCGCACATGAAGTCTCGAAAATAATAATTATAATTTAAACATCTGTAACTTTTTTGTTTTTCAATTTTTAATAAAAATAATTACATATTTAGATTCAGGAGAAAATTCTTTATTAAAAAACATAAAAAGTAATATATTTATTATCCTCATAGCTGGTATTATCGAACAAAGTGGGTATACATTTCTTTGGGACACGCTGTATATAAGATGTATTTTAAAAAGCTATTTGCTGGGCTGTAAATAAATAATTTTTAGTAAATAATAAATACCTAAGCGGGCGAATTGAAATTAGCTCGTGGGCGAAATTTCGCCCGCGGGCGAGGGTTTCCCCACCCCTGCGAGTCTAACCAGTTAGCTACCTGACCGCGTATACCGTGCGCTTTAACCTTCGCAATTAATCTTCTATGCGGAACTGTATCGAACGCTTTTTTAAAATCTAAATAAATAACGTCAGCCGCTCTATGCCTATCGTATTCGCGCACTATTTCGTTATAAAATTCTAACAAATTAGTTAAACAAGATCTATGGCGTCGAAACCCATGCTGACTACTATTAATCAAATTTCTACTTTCTAAGTGATCGATGATACGATCCCAAACTACGGATTCCAAAAGTTTACCGACAATTGACGTTAAGCTAATGGGCCTATAATTGCTAGCTACTATGCGGTCGCCTTTTTTAAAAATAGGCGTGACGTTCGCTAATTTGAAGTCTTCAGGAATAATCCCCGTTTCCTGTGACTGATTAAAAATCTTCGTTAAGGGGCCTACGATAACGTCTTTCAAATCTTTCAAATGTCTGGGATCAAAAGCGTCAGGGCCTGGAGCCTTGCTAACTTTTAGCCTATCGATATAATGCGCAATCTCACCCTCGTAAACAGTTATTTCATCTAAAATAGTCTCGCTACTAAATGGAACGATATCGTCCATGTCGGGGACATTATTTACGTCTTCTACGGTGAAAACTGTCGCAAAAAAGTTATTGAAAATACCCGCCATCGCCTGAGCGTCAGAAGCCAAAGCGCCATTAACATCCACTAGAGGGCCTATGTTATCTTTTATCGGCTTACGATTACTGACGTATTCAAAAAACTTTTTTGGATTATGTTTACTATCCGCAGCTATAAGCATCTCTAAATTACGCTTAGCATTCCTAACTGATCTTTTAACCTGACGTCTAAGCTCGATATATCTATTAAAGTTAGCTGCCGTGCCATTGCGCTTATTAAGTCTATACACTCTGTTACGCTCGTTTATGAACTCGCCTATTTCCCTAGTCCATCACTTGGGCCTACCATGATTTCTAGCGCGCTTGGGCATACGAGGAATAAACTCCCTTTCAATTTTCATAAAACTTTCTTTAAACGCCTCCCAATGCAAATTTGTGTCATTACCCATAAATAAGTTATCCCAGTCCACTACTCCCATCCTATCCGCAAAACTATCAAAATTAGCCATACGAAAATCAGGGACTTCTATTACGTTACTATCCTTTAGTGTTTTCTATCAATAACTTAAACTTAAGAATTTGATGATCACTACATCCTGAACTCTAGCCTACTTCTAAACCTTCGACTATATTTTCGCCGTTCGTCATCACCAAATCTAAAATATTGTCACCCTAATTAACATTAGGGCAGTTACCCCTTTTCTTTGATGTATTCAATCCGACATGAATGCAACGAGTTTCTTATGTATATTGAGGTTCTGAATTATAGTAGGCTAGGTGTAGCTGTAAACCCTAGATCCTGTCCCAAAGTTGGATCCTATCTGCTCCGCAGATAGCTGATGAGGGAAGCTATATTTTGGGGCATTTTTGCGAGTGACCCGTTGCCCACGTCGGGCTAACATCATGAAAGAAAAACTATAGTATTCGTCATTTACTTATTCGAACTATGGTGGATTTAATTTTCCCAGAAGAGTTCCTTGTTCCATGCACGGTCTGTGCGTAATATATATATATATATATAATATATATTATATATATATATATATATATATATATATATATATATATATATATATATATATATATAAAAGGTGTCCCATAAGTCTGGAACCACAAGGCAAAATAATAAAAACGGCTTTTATTCACAGAACGTGTTCAATGTGTCCACCATTATTATTGATACACGAATGCAGACGAGATATCCAGTTAGCAAACACGGCGAATTCAGATGCGCCAACACAGCTGTGTGTTATCGGCGCGCGGTCCGGATGGAATCTGTTAAATTCCTCAGCGACCTCCCTCTGACTTCGATTTCCTACGAGCAGAATTACCTGGATGCGTTCTTCCTTACTCAAAGACATCATGGGTACTTGCATAAGCGGAAAAACATGAATTACTTATTTTACCCTATGGTTCCAGACTTAAGGGATACCTATATATATATATATATATATATATATATATATATATATATATATATATATATAAGCACACCGGACAAAAAATTAGTCACCCCTCTCAGAATGTACCTAATAACGTGTGACGGCGCCTCTGGCCTTGATAACCGCACGAATCCGGCGAGTTTAGTATGCGGAGGTACGCCTGCTGGTTCAAATTCATCGTCACTGGAACGAGAGGGCCCATTTCGTGGTACGAAAAACATCCCCAGAACATCACGGAACCACCTCCAGCCTGAACAACACCTTCGACGCATTCAGGATTAAAGGCTTCATTGGACCTGCGATGTACTCGTCGCCTCCCATCATTGGAGAACAAACAAAAACGGGACTCATCGGACCAAATTACACGTTTCCAATCTGCCGCAGTCCAGTTTTTGTGCCTCTGAGCCCATTTATAACGTGCCAAGTTGTGACTTGCTGTTAACAGCGGCCTCTTCCGTGGTACCCTGCTCCAAATGTCCATCGCATGCAGTTCTCGTCGCAATGTCCGTTCGGAAATTGGTCGCTGGAGAACCTCATTGGTTTCTTGGAGCAATTGTTCTCTGGTTTGAAAACGATTTGCAGTTACTAGACGAGAAACATGGCGGCGGCCCCTATTGTCGAGAATTGTTTTCCGGCCACAGTTACGCCGTCGATTTTCAGTTGATTGCGAACTACACCACTCTTTGTAAACTCGCTGGACAGTACATGTTGACACACCAACAAATTGGGCTACTTCGGACATTTTGTGTCCGTGGGCTCTGCCAAACACGATGGCTCCTTTTTGCCACTGAGTAACGTCTGCCTCACGACCCATTTTGCAGACTATATCCAACACACACTTTGTTCTTCACCACCTCACGAAACAGATCTGATCCTGTCTGCTACGTCACCGCTACTTGTCACTTACCAATGCTACATCAGCGCCCTCTGTGTGACCTTGAACTTCCTACTATCGGTGCTAGTAGGGGTGACTAATTTTTTGTCCGGTGTGCTTATATATATATATATATATATATATATATATATATATATATATATATATATATATATATATACAGGGTGTCCCATAAGTCCGGCATCATAGGAGAAATTCATATTTTTCTATTTCTATTTCTCTCTTTCTACAGGCCATAATGTCTGTGAGCAAGGAAGAACGAATCCAGATAATTCTACCGCGAGCCAATAACAGAGTTGTGTTAGCAGACTTGTTGCAAAGTTTAAGGAAACAGGATCCATAGAAGATAAACCACGCAGTGGACCTTCAAGGAGGTCCACTGACGATGATACAGCGACTGCTATCCTGGCTCATTTTAACAGAAGTCCCAATAAGTCTCTTTGGCGATTGTTTTTGTCGAAATCTTTGTTTTTTTTTTAGTTACAATTTTTTGTACAGTATCTTTTGATGATAAATTGTATTAAGCAGGTGTTTGAAGATTTTTTAATGTCCTCATAGACTAAATTTTCGAATTTTATTTTAAAACTTTTATAAACAGAAGCTTGCACACTTTTTTGCTTTTCGCGATATTCCAAATAGGCCGACTTTTTTGCCGCTCTGTGTGTGTGCGTGTGTGTGTATATAGGGTGACTCATAAATGTGTTTCATCAATCGCAGGGTGTATTCTTGAGACAAAAGAAAAAATACCATATAAACACAGGTCGACAAACCCGTAGGTTTCGAGCTATAGCACGCGACACAAAACAAACTCCTAAAGATTTTTACATTTTACGCAAATACACAGTGTAAATGTTCGAAATTCTTTCCTATTTCTTGAATGCATGCCTCAGCACACGTCGCACCAGTGATTGTCCGACACACTCAAAAATTCCTGGAATATTGAGGATCGTTTTGCAATTGTTTCGAACACTGCTGCAATTCATCACGTGCTCCGACTTCTGTAACAAACTAGGTTTTTGAAATGACCCCACAAGTAATAATCAAGAGGATTTAAATCTGGTGACTATGGTGGCCAAGGAATAGGACCACCGCACTCTATCCACCTGTCAGGATACACAGCATCGATATATTCCTTTCAGGAGTTTCATTTTTCTGTCGCATGCTATAGCTCGAAACCTAAAGGTTTCTCGACCTATGTTTATATGGTCTTTTTCTGTTTTCCGAGAAAACAGAATAGTTGGCACGTATGTCATAGGCACCCAGAAGACATTCAAGACGCCAGAGACAGCCAAGCGATCCCAGATAAGACATCATCCAACAAATTTTGGGTCATAGATCCTCCCCTTGGAGGAATTTAGCGTGGCATGCGGGTCTGCGGGAAGCACACACAGGAACAGAACCCAAGGTTTTGACAAACCGGGCACAGTTGGCTTGCTTCAGGAGGCTACCTGAACAACTAGGGCACCGTCGTGCAGGGGTTTGATGGAACGAAATTCACTACGTCGGGAGGCGATTAAATCATCATGGATACTAAAAAGAGGAGAATCCGTAAACCGGCGGTCTGAGGCAGGGCGGAAGATCCCGAAGGGGGGTAAATGTCGAGGCACCACGATCGGGAACATATGGGAGCCACGTCACCACCAATGACGAGGGCGGAGGAGCAGAGGTTCGAGACAAGGAGCCCAAATTCATGACCGAAGGACAATCAGAGTCGTCAACAGAAGAACCAGTTGGAGATAAGATATCGCAAGATGACGACCGTGCCCACTTTCCTCCAGAAATGGGACACTGCCGGTCTCTGGCCTTCCGAGAACCAGAGGGATAAAAGCGGATGAATCAGACAGAAGCGACCCACAGCTTCCACGAAAGTATGATAAACGGACAAGTGTAATGTAGTACGGTATGAATTATTTAATCCGAAGCCGAAAGGAACAAAGACAAGCAACGCACGCACAAGGTTTCGCTACTCTTGATACGCGTGGATGCGTTTAAGTTTTACCTCGTAGATACTTTCTCAATTCGAGGAATTCGTAAGAAATTCTTATCAATGCTAGTCACAATGTTACTTACTGTCATAAACTACGAAACAAAGCAAGATCCAACCAAGGTTAGCATAGAGTCCACATTTTGCTATTAAAAGATGAGTAATAAATCTTTTCGCCTTACCTGTTGTTCTTCGATTGTGGGTGCGAGGAGAAGCATTTCTTTGGCTGTGTTCAGGTCATTGCTGACCTTACAAGGAGGTATGACTTCTTCCATCTTGTCCAAATGATCTTTGTGTACTTTCATCCGACATCCTTCAAACAAAGCAAAACAAACTCCGTTATAAACAAATCAAATCATCAGGCTTTAAAAATAAATTTTTAGATTCTATTCGTACAGTTCAGTTGTAAACAAATATCTGGTGATGCAATCGGGGAAATTTTACTCAAATCCAGGTTATAGTTTTTATTCAATGAACGTTACTGCTTGAACGGGGCATATATCCTAATAATACTCTGGCCTAAATGCTAACTTTAATATATCAAAATTGTAGTGAACCTGTTAAGTGAACGATACGTAAACATGGATCACGAGAGAAACCTTCCGGCTTATGATCAGTGTATGTATACGTTACGTTAATTTTATGGCTCTAACTTCTTGACCATACACAGTTTATGGTCATGAAGCCGTTTCTGGAGTCTCTGAACTCGCCTGTTTACGCATCTCAAATTCCGTAGAGCAGCCACCACTAACCCACTTTAGAAAGTGAAATAATTAATAATTAATTAATAATTAATTATTAATAAAAAGATAGCAAATCAAATCTAACTTCAGTTCCAAAATTTTAACTACAAAATAAAAAAATCTTATAAAAACATAATCTACTTGGTAAAACTCTAACTCGCAGTTACCGTTACAACCTTCACAACAACCACAAAAATATCACTGGATATTGTTTCCCTCCAAGCTCTAAGGCAAAAAGTTTTACCTCTCATTTTACGTGCCAGTTTTTAAAATTAGTGTACACATTTATAATTTAAATGAGGAAATGTTAGAAATACCCTACTTAAAACTTAAAATTACTCGCTTTATCATCTTTTACTGGAAAATATTGAGCTTATCAATCAAACAATGTCTATACACTGTATAAACTGTAAATCTATCCAGATATGACATTACTTTTGAATGAAGGTTTTTGCTTCCAAATAAACCTTCTCATACAAATTAATTCAATTGTCTTTTTTTATTCTTCATTGTGAATAATGGCTAAGTTACATTTCAATTTGGACTGAGCCATCCGTTAATCAAACTATAATCCACACTATCAAACACTATTTTGCTTCCTCTGACTGAATTCACATTAAGTAAAAACTTCAATAATTCTTATTTTGAATTCACGTTAAAAAATTAGTAACTGCAGAAAAAGGATTCTATAATTTTATTTTATTTGTATGATTGTAAAAAGTTGTTTCTGACGGAAAACGTTTTGAGATTGGTTATAAATAAAAATAATATTGACTTAAATAAATCACGCTCCTCCTTTGACCTTGTTTCAGTCTTATCAATATTCGGAAAACCAAAAATTAGGCCTTTTTTGCCTTAATTCTGAAAACGTTTTAATTCCCGTCGTTATTCTTATTAGTTCCCTTCTTCATTTAATTAACTTCAAACGGCAAAACAACTTTCATATCCCATAAAACAACAAACGCAATCAATGAAGAATAATTCTTACTTCTGCACTCTAGCGCTGGCGGTGGTTTGAACATGGCCCACAAATTCTTCGTACAGACTTCGCACATTGTAGGCATATGAAAAGTTATTGACCAGAATTCATGTCCTTTGTGCGGTAAAGTGCCAGGTTTCTCGCATGGAAGCGCGTCGTACGTCATCATGAAGCCAGAGTTCTCTTGGCCAGGTTTGCGACTCTCCCCTTCACCAGCGTATAAAATCTGAATAAAAGGAATAGTTTTGTGAAACCACCAATTTTGCTTAAATTAAAGTAGTGCACTGTAACAACAATTACCAAGAAGTGTATTGAGCATATAAGAAAATAAAATTTAATTTCCTTAGAGAGAACTCCTACCTGAAAAATTCTAGGGATATCTCTCGCCTCAGCCCTTATGACATCTCCCTGCGTAACTGGACGAACGTGGAATAATTTCCTTTCAAAAAGAATAGCATTAATCAGTACTAAATGTTATTTAAGTACTAATTTAGCTTTCGTGCACAAATTGCAATGTGGAACAAAGGAAGTATAGGGTACAATAACGGAAATCCAGAAACCGCTTTAAACTTACGACAAATCCAATATAAGTATCGGGTCCGAATTCTGTTTATCACTTTCGGAATTGTAGAAAAATATTTTCCTCGAGGAGACCACCACATATTGCCTTTTCCACCCATGTCTCTTAATGTTCTGTTTATTGGGCTTGGAGAGCCATCCTTCTAATCGCGTATCTGAAAGGGATTGAAAACTGTTAGAAAAGATACAATCATTTACTAATTCATCTTTCTGTAAATAAATAAACGAAGGAACACCACATATTTATACTAGTCACGAATGTAGGAACGTTTCAACTAATTTTAATAAAACACTCGAGTGATAAATTTTCATGTCTTTCCAGCAACGCAATCAAAACTTGCGAATACGATCAATGATCTTGTGAACCTCTAAGCTAACTCCTGAAACAGAGTAAATAATAAAGTTAAGGAATTCTTAATGCTATCTGTACATGCTGAAATCCAGTCCTACATCCCATTAAAATCAACATTAACCTCCTTCATCCCAGTCATTGTCCGTCCCACTACCGATGGACATGGTTTCGCTACTCATATTCGCTGCCAGCCTCGAGTTGAGTTGTTCAATTTCGGAGTCTTTGGCGTCCAGTTCCATCTGGATTCGAACTTTGGCTTGAAGTTCTTCGTAGAGCGAAGCCTGCAAGTCCTGAATCTCTTTCTGCCTCTTTGTCTCAAGTTGGGAGAACTTTTCTCGTTCCTGATAAAAAAGAGAACTCAATGGTCTAGTTTTACGAAAATATAGAAGTTAATTGTCAATCAAAAGATCTGAAAGAACCTGAATTATATGCATAAATTCATTAACTTTCTAATTTCCTGTATTACTACACAATGTTAAAAATCCCTTTTACAGAAATTGAAAACGAAAATCAGAATAGTGGATTTTAAACGCATTTTAAGAACAATATTACTAAAAACAACTGACCATCGTGAGTTCCTGTTGTAATTTCCGGCATTCCTTTTCCTTTTTCCTAAGGTCAGACGAAACTGGCTTTCCTTTACGATTTGGAAGATGATTTTCTTTCCTAGCCAGAATTTCAGCGAGTTTATTGACCGCTTGCATTTTCAACACTTGTTCAGACTTAAGTTGTTTATTGAGCCTTTCAACGTCTTCCAACCGTTCCTCCGACGCCTTCTTATGCTCTGTCGGTGACGGGAGGAGGAACTTAAATTCTAGCCAACTGATTATTCCCTCTACCACGCAATAAAACAGGCAATTTCACCATTTACAACAGAATTACACAATTTAAAACATCTTCATATGCCTTAAATGAAGTTCTGATTCACAAGTTTGTAAACATTGAAAGGGTCTGAAGCAATTGGCACAATCATCATCAAATACTAACAGTTTGATATTTCTAACAAACTATGGGTCAATATTAATGTTTAATATATTAAGCAAATAGAATATTCCTTAATAATCAAAAGGTCAAGATTTTACTCTTAAAATTTTACTATATGCTACAATTCACAATAAATTCTCTTCAGCGCTTTACATCACTCTTAATAATGGCATTTAGATTTGTTTAAGCTCCATGTCCTTTCACACAAAGAATAAATTATATAAAAAAGCCATGCAATAAACATTAAAACGTATGGAATTCTTACCTGCTTCCGTAATCTTCAATTTCTCATTTATTTCATCCGCAGTAACCTTGTAATTCTCGATGCCTTTCTTCAATTCTTCCTCTTTATCCTTTAACTAAAAACAAATTATTTAAATGAGAGAGAGAGAGAGAGAGAGAGAGAGAGAGAGAGAGAGAGAGAGAGAGAGAGAGAGAGAGAGAGAGAGAGAGAGAGAGAGAGAGAGAGAGAGAGAGAGAGAGAGAGAGAGAGGGGGGGGGGGGGGGGGGGGATTTAAACGTGTCATCATCAGTAACATTCCAAGACTCACCATGGAAATGACATTTTCTTTGTTGTTAATATCGTGCGAATGCCTGGCGATAATGTCGTTAATTTCCAGTTCCTTCATCGTCTTCTCCTTCTCCAGTTCGGCCACAGTTTCCTCCGCCACCGACCTCGCCAGGGATTCAGAATCTCCCCTCTGCAATGCTGCCTGCAGCTGCTGAATCAGGTTCGATTTTGCTTCTGCCAATTCTGCCAATTCAACGCTTTTCTCGTCTACCTCCTCACGCAGTTCTTTTACTTGTGTCTTATAAAGGGTCTGCAATCGATGCACACATTTAATACAGAGTAGAAGTACAAAACTAATCAATGTAGCATATTCTGATTATAATTAAAAGGAAAGGTTGTACAAGCAACCAATTTGTTTGGTTTTCTTTCATCATCCTGCAAATGCAAGTGAATATATCATACATCGAACGAATCTTAATCTTAATATCAGCACACTTTTTTTAAGGCAAATACGGATTTAAAGAAGTATAATGCATTTGCCTTGCTGAAAATAGTTTAGGCATTCGATGAAACAATACACAGAATAATTGCATTTAGTATGAAGAAGAAAAGCTGAAGTCAAGTTGGAGGACAAAAACCAAAACCTACCGAAAAATACTGTTCAGCCTCTAGTGTGTCCTGAAGTTCCTTCGTCTGGACGTCGTCCACCGATTTCTGCGTCTTCAGTTTCATCACTTCTTCCTCCAGGCAAGACTTTGTCTCCTTTAGCTCTTCAAGATCTCTTTGCAGCTGCTTTTCTCGCGTCTTCAAGAGGGTGGTCTACAGCAGGAAAAAACTCGTGAATTTGACATGACGAAACAATAGCATTAATTCGCTACACAAACTTTTAGTCATTTCAAGATAATTACATGAAAAATGCAAAAAACTTCACTTTTCTACGTGAAGGTAAAAAATATGATGATAAAAAAACACACTAATAGACAGTTTATTTCCACAACAGTTTCGATGCCCACTGGCATCCTCTTCGGGTAGATACAGAAACACGAATGTTCGCTTTTCTGTATCCACTCGAAGAGGATGCTAGTGGGCATCGAAACTGTTGTGGAAATAAACTCTGTCTATTAGAGTGGGTTTTTATCATCATATAATTACATGAAATTTTAGTAACTTCAGAGATTTTATATTGTATCAAATTTGTTAGGAAACTAAATTCTTTTTTTTTAATATTTATTTACAAAGACAAACTTCACCTCAGACATTAATCCCTGCAGTTCTGCCGAGACTGAAGATCGCCTCTCAGTTTCTGTTTCCAATTGTTTTTGAAGTGTTTTAACCTGCATAAAATAATACCGTAATGAGGGCCACACTACTACTACTGCTATAAATAATGGTAAATAAAAATAGACCAGAAAGAAAATGCGTAGTAGTAAAAACGATAAAAATTATTTAATTTAATTAAAAAGAAACTTTTATATAAAAATTATCTTTCTACCTTATCCACTTCCTGTCTGTTTTCTCCCTCCAATTTGTCTACCCTTTGTTGGAGCTGCCTGTAGTCCACACTCAGCATGGAAACCTGTCTTTCCTTTTCCTGAGTGACCGCCTCCGCTTGCTGTCGTTTCGACCTTTCACCGTTTAGACGGTCTTGGAGGGCTAAATAAGAGTGACATTAGTTACGAGTTACATTTCATCTGAAGACTATATATAATCATATACAAATTACCTTTCCAAAACGATCCTTAAATCACTCCTTGGCATGCAAACAAAAAACGCTGAAGAATAGCCCATAAATATTCAACGTCATTATCTTCAATGTGACCAAAACACCTCGTCTGACCTTCGAACACCTCCAAGTCTAAACTCTTACTAATTATTCTTTTTCTCACTATTAATAAGTTGCGTCGACGACTCGTGATTGTGTGTTCCCGATGACGTTGTGCTGTCCGCCTCCCGCAGCGCCTTCGCCTCTTGTTCGTACTTGGAGGTCATTGCCTTCAGCTCTAATTCAAAAGAAGTCTTTTCCTTCTCCAGCGCCAGGCATTTCTCGAACATCTGCTTCGTTTCAGACGAAGCAGAAGCCTCACGAACCAAAGATCCATCCAGCTGTTCATGTATTTTAATTAATATTCTTCAGACTATTTGTATTAATATAAACAGTGAATTAAGTGCAGGTATCAATTCAATTACCTTTTCCTGTAGCTGTTTGGTTTTGCTTTCTGCATAAGATATCAAATCCTCCTGCTTTGATTGTCCAGCCCTGAATCCTTCCAGTTGCGTTTGCAGTGTGACCTTCTCTCTCTCTAAAGCATCCCTGGCAGTGATTAAGCAAGTAACTTTCTCTGCGTACTCAGACACCATATCCTCCTGTCGCTTCAAAGAGGTTTTCAACTCGGCGTGCATTTTGCGGAGCTTTGTTGCGTTATCGGTCTCCTGATGAAGCTTCTCTTGCAGTTCCTTCGTCTGATAACAATAAAAATAATAATTTATACCCACAAACTTTCCTTCTCTTCCTCCTTAACACTCTCCCCTAAAAGCGATACAAATAGTGTGGGGTTTTGCTTTACTCGTAATATATTAGAACAGTAATGTAATATACACGAGAACAGTGAAGTTTAGACTGAAGAAACAAATACTTCATAAATATTGTTTCATACTGTAATGCAAACACCAACTCGTTTTTAAGAAGTTGTCAAAGCTATTTGTACACTCGCGTAATTAATTGAAGTGAACAGTTCTCGACTAACCTGTTTTTACCTAAAAAGTATCGTAATAATAAAGTTTTTAAACGTTCGCTTACATTTTTCTCCATAAGATTTACTCTCTCGCCAGACTGCGAAAGATTCTGTTGGTCCCTAATTCTCTTGTTTTGCTCCTCCTCTAACTTCTTCTTTACTTCTTGGTACATTCCATCCACTTTTCTTCGGTTCTCGAGTTCATTCTCGCTCTAAATATATAGAGTCATTAGCTAAACATCAAACAGTAAGCGAAGATATGGCTTCTTATCTTTTTTAACTATTAAAACTGGCGAGTGAGAACAGATTGTATTTGAAAAGGACAATGAATAATTTTATTAGAAAATGTAAGAGCATTTTACTGAATTTCATATATTACTACATTTACATAAATAACTTGAACAAGGATCTCAATATGGCACGAACTCCTTATATGAGAGATTGCCAACGACAGTAACACCATTTCCCTATAAGCATAGTGAAAGAGACTGAGGTCGGGGTTCGAATCCCGATGATGTTGATAATAATAATATGGGAATTTAACACAATGGGTCACATTAGTTGGCCTGAGTGCTGTACCAGTTTCTGCACCTCCTCCTCCTATTGTATATGAAATCTCAGTGAATGGAAAAAATCAATAAATTCTGTTGGGGGTTCATGAGATGCAGCCCTAGTGTTAAAGTTATCGAGGGGTTCAAACCAAGCCTTCTGTGCTAAGGATGCTGAACCCAGGTTACACCGAATTAAATCATTCTGTGTCCCATGCAAACAATTGTGGTACCTTCCTTTGTGCTTCCTTCAAATCATGGTGAAGGAGAGCCAATCGCTTGTCCAGCTCCCATTTTTCTTGCTGGCGTTCCTTTTCCTTTTGCATAAGGCTTTCCAGCTGACTAATGGCGCTTATGTATTTGCAGTCAATTTCGTCCAATTGTTGTCGTTGCTTTTCCAACTCCATTGACAACACTGTCACCTGGTTATTTTGGTCCCTTCCATCACTGGTCTAGAAATGTAAGCATTAGGAAACTTGAAATAACATTGCTACTACATATTACTACTATCACTATTAGAACAAGGTCGATAAACATTAAATTTACTTGGCCTATCAAGATCTCTTGCCTCAATGCTTTATTTTCACTTATGAATGTAAATTAAAATAATTAAAAAAAAACTCTATACTCAATTTCATTCCAAAGGTGGATGTTGCATATATACAGTACAGTATAAACAATAACATAACTTGCTCTCATATTACCTAACTTGAATCTTCCAAATTCTACACCCTCTAGCCAGTGTTGGCAAGGGTGTTTTAACAGGCCTGGATAAAACCTGGTAAAACTCCCTTGTAAAAACCTAGTGAAATGATGGGGTAAAACCCTGGTTAAACCCTATCAAAACCTAAAAGCACTATTTTGATTCTTTGTAGTAGTTAAATTTATACATAAAAATTTGTATTCCAAGTCAAAAAAAGCATTTGCCTGAAGTAGTATTGAGTAAGTTGCGCATAAAAAATACACACTAAGTTAGGTTTGCCTAAGTTTAGTCTGGGTGGAGCCCTGTGGCTTTTACTGATGGTTGTCAGTAGAGAAGCAATTGTGAAGAAGGTGCACCCAGAAAGTAATATGCTACCTCTGTTATAAATCCAGCTTTTATATTTATATTTTACAGTAATTTCACTTTCAAATTTTTTTTTATGCAAAAAAGGTCTGGAGTTTCTGAGATGCCTAGACACACTGCATTTGAAAGATGGGAGGTCAAAAACAAGAGGAAAGATGAACTGAGGAAGATTGTTCGAGTTGATCAGTTGAGTAGATGAAAGATTGAAAATACCAATTAACCCTTGCATTAGAGAGTTGGACAGAAAAGGAATGAGAAAGTGCAGAAAGTCTGGTGTTGTGTGCTCTCCTTAAAGGAGGAGGCATGCAGTTGGAGAGTTCAGAAGAGCAATGTCTATTATAATAGCAATTTAGTAGTGTGTGTGTGTGTGTGGCAACATTACAGCAAAGAGAGAGTGTGTGAAGACAGTAAGAGGTGGGGAACTGATTAGATGAAAAGTCTTTGATTCCACCTGGTCAAGTATGGCTGTGGGTTGAGCTATCCAACACATGAAAAGCATACTCCATACAGGGGTAAACAAGACCCATGTACAGAGGCAGCAACTGAGTAGGGGGTGAAGAAACTGCGGAGGCGGTACAGCACACCTAATCTCATAGAAGCTGTTTTGGAAAGAGAGTATATGTGATCTTTCCAAGAAAGATCATGAGAAAAGGAAATGCCAAGAATGTTAAGAGAAGAGGAAGGATTCAGTTGTGTGATGTTGAAACTGACAACCAAGCTATTTTCCTTCAGAATTGAGGAGGTCCCTTGTCAGGCCCTTAATTTGGGAACACTACACATTCTGCCTTTCCTATTTTCCAGTGTTGTTTGAATGGTAATTGGGTTTAGTTTTAGGTTTGGTACCAGTTTTTCGATCATTTTCCATATGTAGATTATGGTGTACCTCTCTTCTTCTTCTTTCCAGGGAGTACAGATTTAGTTTATGTAGTCTTTCCCAGTAGTTGAGTTCTTTGCAGCCATCAATCTTGGTTGTGAAATGCCTTTGCATTTCTTCTAGTTTATTAGTTTCTTCCTTTTTATATGGGGACGTCAAAACTGAGCAGTATTCAAGTTTTGGTATAATCAGCATTTTTAGCAGGGGAATCATTACTGTCCTGCCCCTTCTCTTGAACGTTCTTAGTACCTGTCCAGCGACTCTCTTGCTTTATTTATCGCTACCTGATTTTGTGTTTCAAATTTTGCATCATCTGTCATTATTATCCTGAGATCGATCGCTTTCGTGCTTCTCTGAATTTCCTGTCTATCTGGAGCAGTGGTCTCCAAAGTTGGGTGTGCACCTGCCAATCTAGGAGGTGCACGAAGAAAATTTGGTGATTCTGATTTATCATTGTTTTTTTGTAGAAAGTTTTTGAATTTCAAGATGATGACCGAGAAAGAAAATACTCTCTAACACAGAGTCATTCCTAGGAATTTGCGAGATAGTATCCGCGATATCGCTTACTTGATTAAAATTTAGCAAACTAAATATCACAATTCGAGATCGCCGCATTATTTTGTAAAATAACAGTTGATTGACATCAGGGAAGATACAAGTTTATGAACCAAATTTTGACAGAAAACTGTGCACAATTGGTGGATTGGATTAAAAAATGAGTACCCAGATTTAGTAAGTGCAGCGAATGATGCGCTCCTTCCATTTGGATCTACATATCTGTGTGAGGTGTCTTTTTCTGCTATGATAGGTATTAAAACAAAGAATCAAAATAAACTGAACTTGGAACCAGACCTTTGAATCGCTCTATCACAGTGTCAAACCCAGATTTTCAGAAATTATGAAGCACAGTCAGCCACATTGTTCTCATTAAATTATAATGATAAGTATATCTTCACCCTATTGTATCTCTGTTGTATACTATTAACTTACTAGTAAATAATGAAAGGATATATATATGTATATATATAAAATCTTCATGTTCATTAGGGGTGCATGTTATTTATTTTTGCTGATTAAAGGGTGCGTGATCAAAAAAGTTTGGAGACCACTGATCTGGAGCATAATATGCAGTCTGTTTAAGTTCTTCTGTTCTACCATATCTCAAGAGCTGAAATTTCCTGGTGTTAAATGACATGTTGTTGTCTTCTGACCATTTATATATTTTGTTCGTGTCCCTCTGCAAGGCCTCCACATCATGTACATTGCTGATTTTTCTGCTGATCTTTGTATCATCTGCAAAGGATGTTACTATACTGTTGCTGTTTACTCCACTGTCTATGATAGACAGCGGAGTAAACAGCAACAGTATGTCTGTTAGCATGATAATGAACAGGAGTGGGGCCAGTACTGTCCCTTGTGGTACTGAGCTGCGTACTTCCGATTCTGATGATGATATACCTTGAATTTTGACAACCTGCAGACATTCTCTAAGGAAGTTGTAGATCCATTTTCCCACTTTGCTTGTTATTCCCATATATTTCATTTTATGTGCTATTATACCATGGTCACATTTGTCAAAAGCTTTAGCAAAATCTGTGTATATAACATCGTAGTTGACATTGCCTTCCAATGCATCTAGTGTGATAGGCATGATCTACCTGATCAGAACCCATGCTGATTTTTGTTGAATCTTTTCTGTGTCTCCAGGAAATCATAAATTTTCTCTCTAACTATTCTTTCAAATACTTTGGTGAGGTGGGACATCAATGACACTGGTCTATAATTCTTTGCTTGAGATCTGTCCCCTCCTTTATATATAGGGACAATGTTTGCTCTTTTCAAGATGCTCAGTATTTTCCCAGTGTCTAGGGATCTTCTCTATATCCAGTATAACGGTGTAGCTTTCATTTTTACAGTTTTTAATCAATAATGTGTTCCAATTGTCCAGACCTGCAGCTGAATGTGGTTTCACTTGTCCTATAGCTCTCGCTACATCTGGGGTAAAATCAAAGTCTATTATATACTCTCCTTGCAATTCCTCTTCAAAGAATGCATTTATGTCAGGTATCACTTTGTCACTTTTTGGGGTACTGAAAACTGATTCATACTGAGCTCTCAATGTATCAGATATTTCTTTTGGATCGTCAGTTAGCTCATTATTTCTCATCCTTCGGGCCCAATAGCAGCGGGTGTTTTTGTTTTCCTTTTTGCACAGCTATAGAAGTATTTTGGATTTCCTTGCTTCTACCACCTTTTCCTCTTCCCTCTCTGTATGGTCCTTAATCAGGGCTTGTATTTCCTATCGATACCCTCCAGTTTTTCTTTTATTGCTTTCCTGTCATTATCTCCGTAGTTGCCTAACTTCACCTCCACTCTTTCTTTTGCAGAATAATCTTCTCTTTTGCCTCTCTAGCCAGCTCCTCTTTCCTTTTGACTGTGATTTCAGAGCATATTTTTCTAAAATTCTCAGCATTTCTCCTTCCAAGGTTGTTAGCATTTCTCCAGTTGTTTTATTCTCGAAAATTGTTCTCCATTCTATTTGGGCCATGTGCAATCTGATTGCTTCCCAATTTATAGTCTTGGAGTTTAAGTTAAAGGCCCCAAATTTACTTCTTTCCTCAATATGTGTATTGTCTTTTAATGCTATCATTATATTTGTTGATATCTCTATTAAGTTGTGGTCTAAGATAATGGTTGGGTTTATTTTTATATCAGCAATCAAGTTCGTGTTATTCATGAATACCAGATCCAGGGAGTTATTTTTTCTGGTCTTTTCTGTTATCTCCTGTGTCAGCATAAACTCATTTGTGAGAGCCATCAATAATTTTGCTTGCTCCTGGTCTTCTCTTGTGCCCCCCTTGTCCTGGTGAATATACACCCACTGCAAAATGACTTCGGACCATCTACCATTTTGGAGGAAAAGCACAAACATCATTATAAAAAAACAAATATACAGGCGTCCCCCGTTATACGATCGTTCGGTTTACGATTTCCCGCGTTAACGATTTTAAAAAAGTACCCCCATCTTTCAATTTACGATTGCCTTATTTCGCGTTAACGATCTCCAACTTGAAAGCATGTCTCAGAAAAGGCCAAGTGCTGGTGCTTCGGGTATTGCTAAGAAGCCTCGCAAGAGTTTGAGCTTGGAGGTTAAGCTTGACTTGTCAAGCATCACAAGAATGGACAAGGGGCTAATTCGATAGCGAAGATTCTTGGACTGGCTCAGTCCACTGTGTCGACAGTGATCAAGAATTCCGACAAGATCCTGGCAGCTGGCGAGAATTAACACTTTAATCTTCCGCTCATTAAGCCACTTCGTCACCTTCTTGGCCTTGTGACAGGGGGCACTGTCGTGCATAAAAATCTCACTGCCGTGAATGGCGAAGTGGTTCAACAAATGATCATTAAGAATGTCAATATAACGGTCACCGTTCATCATCACATTCTTGGGAAGGAAGTACAGACCCCCATTTCCCTTCTCACCAGAAAAACACCCCCACACCATCACTGACTCAGGGTGTTTAACAGTCGGTACCGTGTAGGCCGGGTGGTACCAACTAGCAGATGACGGGCGTCGCACCTTGGCAGATCGAATCTGGAACACCTGGAACATGCTTTCATCTGAAAGCATCACCTTCCTCCACTGTGCCGATGTCCAGTGAATGTATTTCTTTGCAAAGGCAACATGCTGCTTCTTCATGCGGTCGGTGATAAGTGGCTTCTTCATGCGGTCGGTGATAAGTGGCTTCTTGGCGGCGGTACGGCTTGGTAACCCCAAGTCCTTCTGCAGCCGGTGCTGGATCGTTTGAATAGACATGGCTTCCAGCAGCTTGGGATGGTTCTTTTTCAATTGAGACGCTGTAAGTCGAGGGTTCTTCAACACTTCTCTCTTTATGAGGTTATCCGTGGCCTTAGACGTCTTCCTTCGCCTTCCACCACCGAAATTGTGCTTCGGTACGACGTTGGGTGGTAGGCCTCTAGCCGCCGCCAGCAGCTTCATGATAGTTGACTTCGCCCGACCAGTACGCTCGCATATCGTCTTTATCGGGACGTTTTCTTGCCTCCACGGAAGAATACGGGCCTTCTCCTCAACAGAACAATACTTCCCAGGCATGTCCACTGCACTTTAAGAAAAATAAAGAACACAAACGACTGCACACAAAAATCCAAGAATTCTGGATGCAGAACGGCAGAAACACAACACCCCCACATCACCTCTATCTAAACACTGACGAGTTTTGCCTCTTGCCTCTGCAGTAGCATAAAGGGATTGACTAACAACATGCCAGATACTTCCAGACAAAATATTTTACTCAGTAGCGTGAGAAATACAAATTGATTTCAGACCGCTTTCTCAGCGGAATATCGTACGAAGGTCCGAAGTCATTTTGCGGCGGGTGTATATATTCCTATCCACCTTTTTGCATTTTATAAATGGGAAGTTAAAGTCTCCACAGATCATTATATTGGGGGATGGGGGGTTTATGGCCTTTATTAGCTTTCTGATATCATCAATGGCCTCCAAGAATTTTTCAGTTGGGGTGCTTGGAGGTCTATAGATGACTATTACTATCATGTTTAGTTTTTCTATTTTCAGTGCTACGAGTTCCACATAGCTGTTTGGGTACTTACATATTAACAGGGTACCACTACATATTGATGATTGGTTAGGTTAAATTGTAATATTTTCGTTAGTTGAAAATTTCTAATACATCATATTTTTTAAAATATTTTTTCATACAATTTATTAGAAATTTTCAACTAACGAAAATATTACAACTTAACCTAACCAATCATCAATATGTGGTGGCCCCCCCATTAATACGTAAGTACCGCTGTTTGATTTACTTATTATCGTCTCTGTTATATGGCCTTCCTGTACATATATAGCACAGCCACCTTTACGACTCGTTGTTCTGTCCACTCTTAGTAAGTTGAAGCCCTCTATATTTATCTCTTTCTTGTCAATACAATGTTCTCAGTTTTCACAATTTCCTTGGCAATCCTTAAGATGAGTTTCTGTGAGGCATGCGATGTCCGCCCTTGTTTCATCCATAAATCCTTTCAGGTATAAAACCTTAGAGTGATTGGTTTGGTCTTATTCCTTGAATATTAGCCAGGACAATTTTTATGTTCTCTGTTTTTCGTTGCCCCTTGTGCATTTCAAATTTGTTTTCCTTTGATATCTCTCGATTTGTTGCCCCATGATCCTCCAAGAGAGATCCATTTCCATCTACTTGTACTGGGTAGCTTCTTGCCCAGTAGTGGTTTGGCTTGGGGGTTTCCAGCTGTGTCAACTGCATGTGGATGACATTTAGCATCCATAATGAGTCCGCGATGTTGAAAAAATTTTCTTGTTCGCTTATTGTGTTCCTATTGTTATTGTTAGTCCTATTGTCATTTAAACTTTTTCCTTTGTTCTTTGAGTCCATCAGGAGATGTTGATAGTAGCATTTTTTCCCGAATTTGCAAGTTCCATATTTTGCACAAGTCCTGCAAATGTCCAGGTGGTAGAAATTACATGTCTCCAAATTTACAATGACTATTATTATACCATATTTACTTGTGGCCTTTGTTTTTTGCTCCTTATTGGGGGACAGTTTCACTCCATTTTCTTGACTGCCCTCTTGTCTTGTCCTATTTGTGCTAGTTGTGTTTGTGTCCTTCATTGCCCTTATGCTGTGTGTTATCTTTACATTCTTTGTCACCTGAGGGTTTTTGGCCTCATTTTGTGACGGTATTTGAATTTTTTCTATTTCACCTTTCTCCGTTTCTTCCAATTTCCACTGTTCTTTGTTCCCACTTTCGTCTTTCATTCTCTTCTCATAGTCTCTTTCTGCTTTAAATACTGTAAGAGAGTTTAATTTGGTCAAGCAGTTTTCACAGAAAAATTTTATCCCATTAAACTGCTTTGTGTTCGTTATAAGGGAGATTTTTCATCTCCCCATTCTAGGCATTTAAAATCAAAAAGTAGCTGACAAAAATCACACCTCATCGCCCCTGTCTCATCTGTTGCATCCTTACAGATACCACAGAGTTGCGGGTATGTATTAATTTCCATGTTGGTGAAGTGACTCAAAAAGGGGTATTATGGGAGGTATTGGGTGGGGGATGACTCAAGCTGGGTGAGGGAAAGATTTTTCCATTACTCCAGGGGCGGGGGATGGGGGATGTGGCATGCTGTATACTTCTTACTGATTGGTCCTCTTGACTATGGCTGCGGGGGATAATGGGGGGATATTTGCAGGTACTTCAAAAACAAAACTTTCCTCACAGAGATACTCTTGAAAAAAAAAAAATATGCTGTATATATTAATTCACTTTGTTTTTATTTACTTTTTTTTTGGTATATGCTGCAATTTTTACCTTTTTAAAAAGAAATACCACTATGCACTATCAATTAATTCACAATATCAGCGCCGTTTAAAACTGATTAACTGCAGGATTTTTACTGTAATACCATTTTTATTCAGACTTTGATCGAAACATGTGTAACTGTCACAACATGCACAGTGAAAAAAAAAAATATATATATACACACAGTAGACTCGCAACTTACATGGATTTTTCTTACGCGGTTTCAACTATATGCAGGTTATAATTTTACAATTTCGGTGCTTTAAGGCAGTGTACACACATCTCACCTTCGTCCGCATTCGCAACACCATGGAGGACGGCACTAACAAGTGTGTTATGGCATGCTGGAAGGAACTCAACATTGCCAATTGCATCACTTTTGTGTTATAGGTATGTTATATGTATAACAGAGTTACAATATATACTGATTCGCAGGGTCCCAGGAACGTAACCCCCGCGTAAGTTGTGAGTCTACTATATATATATATATATATATATATATATATATATATATATATATATATATATATATATATATATATATATATATATATATATATAGTACTGGATTAGTGATATCATTCAATGCAAATTTATTAATATCAGGTCATCCCATAAGTAATGTCGTTTTTTACGATAGATTAAGTTTAAACTAGTCCTACTCGGTTTAAGCATAAATTTTCCAAAGGTTATATTTAAGAGATCATCTATTGTGTTTCGCTACATACTTTACAGACCTTGACCAGTGAAGACGTGTGTTTTGCTTTATGTGAACCCCTCATAAACATGGTGGTATCAGAAGAGCATATCAGGCATATAATGCTTTACGAGTTCAAAAAAGGGAACAGTGCTACTGAAGCAATGCAAAACATTCAGGATGTTTATGGCAATGATATTCTGCATGTGAGGAAATCAAAGATGGGTTCAAAAGTTTAGGAATGGTGACTGCTGTTTGACAGATGCAGCACACACTGGACACCTTGCTGAGTTTGATGATGACCTGCTGTTAGCTGCACTTGAAGAAGACTGTTCAACAACTGTCGAAGAATTGGCCCAGAAACTCAATTCATCCCCATCCACCATCCATCGACATTTGCAACAACTCGGGAAAGTGCCTAAGTTATGAAAATGGGTGCCACATGAATTGTCAGTCGACAATCTGAGGGTGCAGGTAAACATTAGCACAGTTCTTCATTCCCGTGAACTTCAAGATCCGTTTTTGTACCATTTAGTGACTGGTGATGAAAAGTGGATACTGTACCAGAATGTTAAACACCATCGACAGTGGGTTTGTGCTGGAGAACCAGCAACACCACAGCCAAAACCAAATCTTCACCCTTGGAAGGTGTTGCTTAGTGTTTGGTGGGATAAAGGTGGTGTAATACACTTTGAAACCTTACCACACAACCAAACAATCACCACACAAGTCTACTGTCAACAACTGGATCGATTGAACACTGCACTAAAAGAGACCTTCTTTGGTTAATTGGAAAGAAATCGTGTTCCACCACAACAACACACATCCTCATACCACTTGGATCACTTCTGCTAAAATTGAGGAGCTTGGGTGGGAAAAACTTCCACATCCTCCATATTCTCCAGACCTTGCGCCTTCAGATTATCATCTCTTCAGGAGTCTGCAAAACTATCTTCTAAAATAGTAAACTAAAGAAGTATACTTCTTTAGATGACCTGCACACCAGTCTTTGTACGTTTTTTTATCTCAAAACCGCCTGAATTTTATAAACATGGCATTGAAAAGCTTGTAGGATGTTGGCAGAGTGTCACTGATTCCGATGGAAAATATATACTAGATAAAAAGTTTGTAGTTTTTTTTTTGTCCTTCAAATTCTGATCTAAAAAACGACATTACTTATGGGATGACCTGATACATATTCATAGTGTTTGACCAATTATGGCAAACTTTGTAAATAAGTCTGATTTTCTTCAATGATGTAGTCAAGACCACCATGGCCAAGACAGAGACCAGAAAAAAGGTCTCAAGACAGATCATATGCAAGTTTTACATGTATTCAATATTTTGTAATGCCTACTTCCTAATCTCTGTATTTCACATTCAGGAATAAAGATTCTAAAGAAGTTATCAAGTAACAATTGCAAAATTTACTCATAATTTAGTAACAAATTCATAGTTTGACATTTTTCAGCAATTAACTACCTACTTAAAACAAGATAAGTGTTCGTTGCACTTGAGGGACAGCACAGTGATGTAGTCGAGACAGGCTGAGATCAGGAAAAAAAGGTCTTGAGTCCTACATCATTGATTTTCTTGTACAATATATTTTTTTGAGGTTAGGTTAAGTTAACCTATCCTAAAACAAATCAGAGGGTGTGTAAAGTCTAAGAAAGCAATAAAGGACAATTTACTTGACTGGCTTTTTTTTTAGTTGAAATCCTAATGTGGGTGAAAATCTAAAAATTAATCATTGTATACAGTAAAAAAAAAAAAAAAAATTGCTTGCTCTAAACTTTCTTATAGAACCCCACCCTACTTCAACAAGCAAAAGTGATTATGGAAATATGTAAAACCTGTTCAACCTACTGGATAAAAAATCGTTTTATTGAAGTATTTCAATTACAACACTAGTTCTGCTGTCAAAACAACAATGGAGCATGCAAGATTTTATTAATGTGAAAACAACATTTTCAATACATGATCCCTGTGCATCCAAAATTCCCTACAAAATTCAGATGAATTCCTGATGGATGTCAATGAAGATAGGCGAGTTGACTTCTGTAGTCTATTTCTGCAATATTTGGAAGACAATTCAACAGTTATTGATCAAATTTGATTCACCAATGAAGCACACTTCCACCTAGACAGGTATGTAAATGAACAGAATATGCGTGTATGGGTCACTAAAAATCCCCATGTAGTCATGGGGTGTGGTTTCATCTGCAGGAATTGTCAGACCAATCTTCCATGATGACACAGTAAATGCTGAACATTATCTGAAAGTCCTTCAAGACCACTTTATTCCAACTCTTCAAGGCATGGGTGTTAATATGCAAGAAACATTTTTTCTGACAAGATGGGGCAAGACCACATACAGGAAATGCCATTTTTAATTTTTTTCATGGACATTTTCATGATAGGGTCATCTTGAATCACTATCCTGGATGCTTTGGATTTGGATGGTCCTGACCACCATACTCACCAGATTTGAATCCATGTAATTATTTCTTATGGGAATTCATTAAGGACAATGTGTACAGGAATAATCCATGTATGGTCAAACAATTAAAGGCAGAAATTACAGCTTCTGTGGAGAGCATCACTAATGACACATTAGCTTGGGTTATAGAAAACTTCAGTCGACATTTGCAAATGGTGTTGGATGCACAGGGATCACATATTGAAAGCATTTTCACAAGAATAAAATCTCCTGTGCTTCACTCTTGTTGTATTAGCAGAACCAATGCTATAATTGAAATACTTTAATAAATACTATATAAGCAATTCAAATTAGAGCATCTTTTTTTGATGACCCTGTATATAATCTTTTGTCAAATTATTAGAATCACTGAACATGCGGAGGTTTTTACTTTTTAAAAGACATTCCCAAAGCCCATGTTCCATTCACATACATCAATTTAAGTTATCTAGTTATCACACTCAGGCATTGAACCAGTGGGTATGAATAACAGTAAAGGACAGAGAACTTTCTGTTTAATCTCGCATCTGAAAAAAACCTACCAGTTTTGTACCAAAATCAGGGGTGGGGAACCTTTGTGTGGCAGGCAAATTTCAACTAAAATACTATCTACTGGGAAAATTGCAGCTTTAAAAATAGTTTGAGACATAATTAAGATGTAAATACTGTATGACTTTAATCAAACTGTTTGTGGACAATTAAAACCCAAGGTTCCCTACCCCTGACCTACAGTAAATGGATAGGTACTGAATACAGGATACTTTGTATTATTTGAACTTTACATCACATTAAATGAAAATTATTTAGTTTAGGGAGCTATTTCTTACATACAAGTAACTTTATACCTTAACACAATCTTGCTTGGCTAAAATACTGAACTACTACTTTGGTAAGAAGCTGAGATTGAGACATCACTAAAAGAACCAGTTATTTGAAGGACAAGGAGAAAAAAAAAAATCTTTATGAAAATGTGTCCATCTCCACTAATAACTGATTCACCCAAGGCAACTTTAAGGAAACAAACAGAAACTACCCAATAGTTTATGAGACTGGCTTTAGTGTGGACAGTTTGGTAACTGAAACACTGTTAATGAATAATTTCCAAAACTGTCTTTCCAAGGAAATACTCCTAACCATTAGCTGTTTCGGAAACTATGTAACTTATGTTTGATAAAATACATGATAACTATTTTAATAATTTTTCTTTCATTTGGGTATTAATTATTTATCAATAACTATAAACTACTTCATATATTGTTATAGGCACTTTTTTTTTTGTTTGTTTGTTTTATTGTTTTAAAAGACAAAGGAGCCATTGCGAAGGGACAGATCTCAGTTTAGGTCAACTTTGCTTTTCGCAGCATGGAAAATTTGTCCAGACACCAGCCCAAAGTTGTGAAAAATAGTTTTTCTATACAATCTGGTCACATATTATTACAGCTTAACAAAATATAAAAACTAAAATGAAAAATATATTTAAACTAACCTCTAGGTAATACCCTCCCAAGAGGCAAGATTTTCATAGTAGGCCTAGTTTCTGTACCTAGCCAAGGTATAATATTTTTTAATTTTACAACAGACCTATGCCTATTTGTTAAATTAGTAAAAACTTATTATATACACCTATTTAATTTCCAGGTTAAATTTGTATGATACCTTACCCACTGCAAATAAGCATAATTTTATTTGAATATTAATTTATTTTAATAAATAATAATATAGCCTACTTAGTTTAAAAATGAAGTTGGAGCTCTTAAATTCTCCATAGTTTTTTTAAATACTGTATATAAGAAATTAGTAATATATAAATTAAAATAAAATATCAGCCACACCCTTATTATAAAGGTCACTTGAAAATTTTTTAGTTCACCAAAAACTTGCATAACAGAGAATGTGTACACACAGTTTCTGAAATTTAGTCAAACATAGTATGGATGCTGGATGCTCACACCAAAAAAAAATTTTCAGTTTCAGTATTTTAGTTTTCATTTAAAGAAGCCAGGTGTGAATTGGGTACAACAAGGGCAGATGAAACAAAATGTAATGCCTAAACATTTTTCGATAGGAACTTTACATTTTTCATGATGAAAAAAAAACTAAAATAGATGTAACCAAAACCAATACTAACCACTGACCTAACCTAACATTTAACCTGGGCATAATTCTAAAACATTTCTTTTCCTTTGGGATTGACCACCATTTCAAACCTAGAAAGGTTCATATCACAGTGAAACTAAGAGGTGGGATAAGAACTGCGAGAGTTGGAGGAATTCAAATATAGGAGCAACAGAAAAAGAAGCACTCTCTACAAGAATGGACCAGAGACACATTGAGGCTGAATGGAAATGCAACTCTGTGAAGCATTGCAAACAAAATGTCAAATAAAGATGGGGGGGGGGAGGGGGACATGCTCAACTGTGAGAGGGACATAGCAATGAGGGCAAGGATCAGGAGGATTGCCAGACATAAGATGGCCATGAGTTAAATGAGTATGACCAATTCTCAAGCAAGCCAAGGGAACTTCCTTATGCCAAGATTTATGATAAGACAAGCAGTGAATTCCCCCCTGACAAAGAGGTTGTCATTATATCTGGTCAGAGTTGTCATCAGAGGAACCAACCACTACATGCCAGCATGTGACCATGAGGAAGCAGACACGAGAATGCTGCTTCATTTGCAGGATGGGTTACAGAATGGCTCTGCCACATGTTTCATTCATACTGTGGATACTGATGTAAATGTTATCTTGATTGAGAAGTTCCACTTCCCGCATACCATATGCCCAGCAGCAGATATACGAGTGGCTTTTGGCACAAGGAAGACCTTTACTTACCTTTGCATCAATTCCATCTCCCAGGCTCTGGGAGAAGACAAATTCCATGGCCTTACCCATTTTCACAGTTTCACAGGCTGTGATACTGTGTCAGCTTTTATGGAAAGGGGAAAAGGTCAGCATGGGAAGTTTGAAGTCTTATCCTGAAGTCACAGAGGCTTTCAACTTCATGATAGAAAATCCATACACGAAGTTCATGTTTATGCCAAACACTTTAAACTGCTGGAACACTATACAGTTGTCCTGTATGACAAAACCAGCCACCTGAACACAGTCAATGAGGTACGTAGAGATATATTCTGCCAGAAACACAAAATGATTGAAAACATTCCTCCAACCAAAGATACTCTGTTGGAGCACTCAAAGCATGCTGCCTACCAGCTGGCAATTTGGACCACCTGTGAACTAGCCCAACAACAAACAGTCTCCAGAGGGAGAGGGTTGGACACTGGAAATAGACAGTAAGTCTTGACTTCCTGTATGGACTACACTACCAATGGCCTCCAAAGCCTGTAATGAGTTTGTCAAATACATCTGCAAGAGTGAAAGTAGCTATGATGGCAGATGTGCATACAAGAAGGCTCACTGGAGATGCACTGAGCTGTGCAAATGCAATTGTGACTGTGCCAAGAGAGAAAATGACTCGTACAACATGGATGTGTGCAGACTGTGACTGTGAGGTGCCACTTTGTATGGGTGCTTGCTTCAGAGACTATCATTTTCTGTGTAAGTACTAAAAATGACAAGAAAACTTGAAAAATTGTATATAGTGTACATAGTGGAGAAACCTTTAGCATTTTATAATGCAAGAAAATGTCTCATAGTGTACAAAAATTTTGCAAGAATAATTTAGCGTATGATAAGACAGAAATAAAAAAAAATGTGGGAAGATTTTTTTGCAACTTTTATTTGGCATTTATATTCATATCTTGTTTGTTTAACTATTTACAATACAAAAATTATTATTTGCAAACTGTTATTTTCACATTTTTTTTCACACTGGTGCAGAGTCATTAGGACCCCATTGCGTACTTTAAAGGTTAATATCTTGGCAACCAATAAAGATACAGATGCGTATAATATATGAAAATAAAAATTTTTGTAAGTGACCCCATTGTTGATCGGATTAACTTCTACATTACAAAAATGTGCAGAAATAAAACTGTCATTTTTGCCTTACTGTGCAACCAAAAACTTGAAAGTGTCACCTGATAGCCTCCAAGAATTCAAATTTGATGGCTCCTAGCAAAAAGTTTATTAGTAGGAGCTTGGAAAATGCCCCACGAAATTTGATACTTTTATCCAGTGTCCCCTTCATTTTGGTAAGCTGCTTTAGTAAGTGTAGTTTCATTTAATTTCTAAGGTTAGATACACAATCTTCAAATATTTTCCATATGTATATTATTGTGTACCACTTGCATCTTCTTTCCAGAGAAAGTTTATGGGATTGTAGTCAAGACTAGAGGTCATCTTTCATTTTTCCTTCATACATGAAAAAAATTTCCATAACCACATTTACTGAAGGTTTTAGCGAAATCAGTATATTACAGCTACAGTATGTTTTGTCCTCAACACAATGTTTCTGGTATTTTCTGTTGGTGGTCTTGTCATTGGCATGATCTTACAGCCGTGAAACTATGTTGGTTCAGACTGAATAAATTCTCTTCTTGTAAATAGTAATCAATTTTGCCTCCAATTACACATTTGAAGCACTTTATAAGGCAAGACATGACAGCTGCTGGCCAATATTCTTAGGCATTGTTCTGTTACCTTCTTTAAATAAGGGAGCAATGCTCACATTTTTTAATGAAAGAACAATGTCTCTCTGTTGAGAGATCTCCTCCAGTCAGTATAGCTGCTGGGGAATACTGTGTCTGCATTTCTTCAGAAACGTGGCACTCCATGTGTCTGGCCCTGATGCTGAATTTTCTCATATTTGTCATTGGGCCCTAATTATGTCTCCTTCCAAGAACTCCAGATCCATTAACACAGTAGATTAAATGTCCAAACTTGTTCTTGGCTGATTTGTAATTATGACAAAGAATTCATCTGGATTATCAACTTTCCTCTCAGACTGAAGGTGCCAAACACAGCATTAAATTGTTCCTTAAGCAGGTCGCTCATTTTTATGGATCATTTGTGAATTTGGTCACCCTCACCTATCAATGGACCAATACTCTCTTTACACTGCACTTTTCTTTTCAACGAATGTGTAGAAGTATCTCGGGTTATTTTTTATGTTTTCTGCTACCTTGTTTTCCTCCTCATTTGTCTTGTGGATGAATGTTTTAGGTCTGTTTCTATAGATTTTCCTCTAGTTTGAGTCTCCTTGTTTTACTACAACTGTGGGGATCTTTAATGGTTTGTTTCAGTTGTCTAAATAATGTCCTGACTTTTCTCTCAAGCTTGCTACATTTTCATTTTGGTCTCTTGCAATTTTAATAAAGGTTTTCATAAATTTGATTTCCAGTAAATTCTTTGTGTTGACAACTATTTGCTCAAAAAATTTAGAAAAGTTCAAGCCAGACTGATGATTTGTCTTTGGGGGGAGGGGGACATCATTCCCTTTAGTCGAGTGCAAGTTCTTCCTTTCTCATTTTAGTGTTAATTTAGACTTAGGTTTTAAAACAGTGACAAAGTCACAAAAGACTCTGTCACTTTTAACTTTCCTTTTGGGTCTCTACTTTTATAATCTTTATACATGCTTAAACACACACACACACACACACGTGTATATATAATTTTTTTCTGGCTCCTCCACTGCCGATACCAGAAATGCAGAACAGGGCAGCGAGGCTGGTTCTGCTACTGCCCATTTCTGTATCCTCCTACTTTCTCTATACTCAATTTTATTTCAAAGGTGGATGTTGTGTATATGTATGCAACAAACTAACTTGTTCTCATATTCCTGAACTTGAATCCTCTAAATTCTACACCTTTTGGCTACCCCTTCCCTTACATGTCAATCTCAAACTAAATATATCTGTGCTGTCTGCAGTACCTTTCTCCTAATTCTACTGACTATCCAAAACTCTTGGACTACCTCACTTCAAAAGTGGAATTCATTCTATCCCATTCCTCTTTTGCTGAAATCCCCATTTTAGATTTCAATGTTCACCAACACCTTTGGCTTTCTTCCCATTTCACTGATATTCCTGGTGAACAGCTTACAAATTCTCTATCCTGAATGGGTGAGAGCAGATTGTACAGCACCTTACTCATATCCCCAGTTGCCTTCGAGATAGGTCCAACATTCTTGATTTATTCTCACCACTCATCCTCTTAACTCTGTCAAACTTTTTTTCTCCATTGGACTCCTTCGACCACAATCTTATATCTGATGACTGTCCTATTGCTCTAGTTCAGCCTTTGGATCTCCCAAGAGGAGATGCCTTTGGCACTTTGATGCTACTGATCAGGAGGCCCTTAGGCAGACTTCTACAATTTCCCATATAATTATTACTGCTTCCATGGTCAGGGCTCTTCTGAGTGCACTGAGCACATCATGGAGATGATTCTCTCAGGCATGGAGGCTT
Source organism: Bathynomus jamesi (assembly GCA_023014485.1). Classification (NCBI taxonomy): domain Eukaryota; kingdom Metazoa; phylum Arthropoda; class Malacostraca; order Isopoda; family Cirolanidae; genus Bathynomus; species Bathynomus jamesi. Next base: position 2,187,698 of record JAJOZX010000012.1, on the reverse strand, counting down.
ACATTCCATATTCTATTCCTACTACTAATGTAAAAAAAAATCTTCATTTAACTTTGCTCGTTCTAATGCTATCCACAATGGAGAGGAGGGGGAGGGGGGCTTTCAGAAAGTACCCTCACCATCCAACTCCTGACTCTCACTCAGCTTACATTTCTGCCCAGTATCGTGCAAAATATGTTCAACTTGACAAAAATTCCTTCATCAGACAAAAATGTGAAAAACTATCCAATTCTAATTCTTCTCACTCTTTCTGGCATGAAGCTAAGAACCTCTTCAACAACTTTACTGCTACTTCTATCCTTCCTTTTTTCCATTCCAATGGCTCACTTGCCATCGCTTCTCCCAATATAAAGCTCAACTCTTCACTCAAACTTTCACCTCCAACTCAACACTGGACAATTCTGGTACTGTTCCCCCTGACTTAATTATATCCGAAATTAGAATCTCTTTCAAAGATTTTTTTTCTGCCCTATCTGGGCTCAACTCTAGGAAGGAGTAGTCCTGATGATATCCATCCTGTTGTTCTCAAGAAGTATGCTCCTGTGATGATACCCTGCAAAGGCAAACTCTTTCATCTATGTCTCTCATTTGGTACTTTTTCTTCCTGCTCGAAGTTCACTTTCATTCAGCCTGTCCCAAAGAAGGGTGACCACTCTCAACCCTCCAACTATTATCCAATTGCTTTGATTTCTTGCCTTTCTAAAATTTTTGAATCTATCCTCAATAGGAAGTCTTAAACACCTCTCTTCTCACAACCTTTCAGATTGTCAGTATAAGTTCTGCAAGGGACACATCACTGGTGATCTTCTTACGTATCTCTCTGACCTTTGGTCATCTTCCTTTTGGGATTTTGACAAAACCTTTGCTATTGCACTCAATGTATCGGACACTTTCGATAGAATTTGGCACAAACCCTTAATTTCAAAACTGCCCTCCTTCAGTTCCTATCCTTCTATCTGTGCCTTTATATCTAATTTCCTTTCTGGGTAATCTATAGCTGGTTGTAGATGGCCACTGTTCTTCTTCTAAAGCTATTAATGATGGCGTTCCTCAGGGCTCTGTCCTATCACCCACTCTTTTCCTTTTATTTATTAATGATCTTTTAGTTCACACTTCCTGTCCTATCCACTCATATGCCAATGATTCCACTCTTTACTTCACCCACTTCAAAAATCGTCCTCCTCAACATTCACTTCATGTTTCATGGAAGATGGCTATGATGCACCTGACCTCTGATCTTTCTACTATCTCTGATTGGGACAGCAGAGAAAACTTTGTGGTTTCAATGCCTCAAAAACTCAGTTCCTTCATCTGTCTACTCATCACAATCTTCCACATGCCTATCACCTTACCTTCCACAACACACAACTCAATCCCTCCTCCTCTTTTAATGTTCTTGGTGCTTCCTTTTCTCATGATCTTTCCAAAATAGTTTCTGAGAAGTTAGGTTTGCTGTACCAGTTCTGCAGTTTCTTCACCCCCACTCAGTTGTTGTATCTGAACAGGGTTTTGTCCACCCCTGTATAGAGTAGGCTTCTCATGCGTAGGGTGGCTCAACCCACACAGTTCAACTTGACTGGGTGGGATTGAAGGCTTTGCGTCTCATCATCTCCCTTACTCTTACTGACTGTCTTCAATTCCTCTCTCTCTCTCTTTACTATCACTATTGTAAAGGACATTGCTCTTCTGAACACTAACTGCATGCCTCCTCCTTTAAGGAGAGCACACAGTACCAGATTTTTGACACATTCTCATTCTTTTTCTGTCCAACTCTCTAATGCAAGGGTTAATTGGTATTTTCAATCTTTCATCTACTCAACCAGTCAACTATGGACCAATCTTTCTCCCTGTCTATGACCTTCAATCTTTCAAACACCAAGTGTCCAGACATCTCATAAACCATTGACCTTGATTCTGCCTCTTCTTCATCTATGGGGGAGGGGGGTTTTTGTGGGCATTCGCCTTTAGCCACTCCTTCCTGCATAAAAAAAATATATACATGTTCTATCGTATGTTATTTATTTGTTATAGGCAAAATAAGTCACTTCATTCCAACATGACTGTGCCAGATGTACTTAATGTAACACTAAGTTATGGTCAGTTTAAGGTGAAGGTGATGATGCACAAATGAGGTGTACTACAGTTTTATTCACTGACCAGAAATTCAGTTGAACCACCACTAACAACAAAAGATTTTGAATTAATGACACACACACACACACACAAAAAACATTGCAATTACTTAACAGTGTTGATTTTAAAATAAAAGTCCTACCTTCAGCCAATCCCAAATGGAATACTAATAAATAGGGAAATAAAAAGGGTTTATTAAATAACACCTACAAAATGTTTAGTCTCAAAGCACTCTAATTATACTATAACAGTGTTTGCTGTTTTGGGTCATTTTATCATAAAACCTTACAGATGCCATTGTCCAAATCCAAAGTCTGAAAATAAGCAAGATAAATAAGCATCCAGATTCATCCACATCCAATTACGATGTAAAGTATTAAGCCATTTGTATGTAGGACAGATCCAAAAGGGTAACTTGTATTAGGCAAATCTGGGAAACCTGTTACAAAATTAATGGCATGTTAATTCCAACACAAAATTACAGAAACAATACAAAAAGGAAAATTTTGATGGATGATCAAAAGGGACATCAAAACATGCTTTACTGAAGGGCATTCAATCTGCAATTTAGTAGTAGCAATGAGGCTTTTGAGGAGAACATTTTTTGTTATAACAACTTCATACAACATAGCACTGGGATCCCTTCATCCCAACTCTGCCCTAATATTTTTCCTGAGGCTATCCTACCACAATAAAATAAACACCTATAATTACACTGCTCAACAAAGATTTTTCATCAGAGTAAAATTTGTGGTGGCTGGATAGCATTTTTCAGGCTGATTCCAAAACTGCATTCAGATTTTTTCTAGCACATATAGTTTTCAAGATGAAGGCATATATATAACTACACAGATTTAACCATTTTAAATAGGCAAAATACTAATATTTCAACATTTGATTGTGTTTATTTTATTGTGTTTTTTTAGTTTATTCATCTTATTTATTTCAATTATCTTAATTATACATCTTATGTATTTCAGGTGTGAGCTTTTACGTCTAGCAGCATTGTGATTCAGGCAACAACGCCGTGCTTTGTGTGTCAAAAGATCAGTCCAGTCCAAGAACTTGTTGTGTCAAGTTGGTGTACATTTTTTTTTAATTTATAGTTTGCTCAGGTCAGTCAACATGCCTCGACAATGTAAGAATGACCCCGATAAGTTCTGTTTCGTATGCGGCCAGTTGACAACTAAAACAGCGACGAAGTATTACAACCGACATTAAGAAAATATACAAGCTATACTTTGGTTGCCATCTAGGTGACCAAGATAAACCATGGGCGCCACATCAAATCTGTTCTGGCTGTTCAAATGGATTACGTGATTAGCTTAACAAAAAGAAAGCTTCAATGCCATTTGCCATACCCATGATATGGAGGGAGCCGAGAGATCATCATGAAGACTGTTATTTTTGTAGTGTGAACTTAATGGGGTTTTCTGCCAAGAACAAACACCAGATTGTATATCCAAACTTGGATTCAGCACGTAGACCAGTAAAACATGATGAAACATTGCCCATTCCAATTCCCCCAAGTGATAGGCTAGATTCTATCATAGATGACATGGAAAGTGATGAAGGTGCAACTGGCATTTCCGGACCATCTACAGAAACAGAGTACACTTTTGAAGGTAGACATTTAGAGCCTAAAAAGTTAACCCAAGGACAGTTGAATGATCTTGTTAGAGACTTATCGCTGTCTAAAGAGAAATCAGAGCTTCTCGCCTCAAGACTAAAGGAGAATAATTTACTTGAGAACAATGTTCGTATTAGTTACTACCGAAAGTGGAATTTTGAATTAACAGCATTCTTTTCAGTAGACGGTCCTCTCTGTTATTGCCATGACATCAATGGACTATTTACAGCCATATCTCAGACGTATGTGGCATCTGAGTGGCGCCTCTTTATTGATTCGTCGCAGAGAAGCCTGAAAGCAGTTCTTTTGCATAATGGTAATATAATGCCATCCATCCCCATTGCCCATTCCGTCCATCTAAAAGAGACATATGACAATATGGATATACTACTTAAGGCAATCAAATATGACAGTCATCAATGGAATGTTTGTGGAGATCTAAAAGTTATAGGAATGCTTATGGGTATGCAGTCAGGATTCACAAAATTTTGTTGTTTCCTTTGCCTGTGGGACAGTCATGCCACTATAGAACATTACACCAAAAGTGACTGGCCACTTAGGTATACATATGTCCCAGGGATAAGCAATGTCCAGTCTGTCCCTTTAGTGGATCCCCAAAAGATCTATCTGCCACCTCTTCACATTAAACTTGGTTTAATGAAGAATTTTGTTAAAGCAATGGGTAAAGTCAATTCTGAAGGGTTCCAATACCTTTCAAGGAAATTTCCGAAGGTTACTGCAGCAAAATTGAAGGAAGGAATTTTTGTTGGGCCACAAATAAGGGAGGTTTTGAATGACACTGAATTTGAAAAAGTCCTAAGTCCGCTGGAATTGAAGGCTTGGCTGGCGTTCAAATGGATATGTGAAAACTTTCTTGGAAGCAACAAGTCACCTGCGTATAAGGATGGAATCAAGAACCTCCTTGATGCCTTCAAAGAAATGGAGTGTCGAATGTCGTTAAAAATTCACTTCCTGCATTCCCACTTAGATTTCTTTCCTGAAAACCTTGGTGCAGTGAGTGACGAGCAAGGAGAGCGCTTCCATCAAGATATTCAGATGATGGAGAAGCGCTACCAAAGATATTGAAATGAAAGCATGATGGCGGACCATTGTTGGATGCTGTATCGTGACAATCCAGGCCAAATTTACAAAAGGAAATCACACTCACAGCGCTTTTAATAAAATAATGTGTATATTCTTTATTTATAAGTACATTGAATAAGGTATATGATGTATTTGTTGTTTAGCATTCCTAAGTGTGATCTATACATCCATAAATTTTCTTATAGCAATATCAAAAACTTAAAAATATCAAAACTAGTGTATCTATATAACTATACGTGCTAGAAACAAAATAAAACCAGATTCGGAATCAGCGCAAAAAATGCATTAAGAAAAGTATGATCATGTTTGTGATGAGAAAAAACGGTTTAATTTTGTTGGCCAGTGAATTATTTGTCATTATACATAAGTTTGTAATTTATAATTTTTTTTATATAAAAGCCTTTCATTTCATGTGAAAGTGTAGGAAATTTTATATCAAGTGCACCTGCTACCACGAAGCAACCTGGGAAGCTTTTATCGATGACACAAAGGCTGAAGTGTACCCTGGCTCACCATGCCAATGGTCAATATACGAGGGTCACTCAATATATTTTGCCCCACCTTTTTTTTTTCTTTCCAAGTTTCCTTGTAAGTTCCAGAAATTTTGTACACAAGTAGTTACACAACTTTTTAACAAGTTTTTATTTTTCCACATAGTCTCCATCCTTTTCTACGGCTTTCCTCCACCTCGAAACAAGGGCCTTTATTCCTTGCTGGTAAGAGTCTGCTGGGTTCCACTGGAGCCACCTCTTAACCTCCTCAACAACCTCATCGTCACTCTGAAACTTTCTTCCACAAATAGCATCCTTCATTGGCCCAAACAAATGGAAGTCTGAAGGTGCCAGATCCAGGCTGTATGGAGGGTGGGGTAACACAGTCAAGCACATTTTTGTGATGACCTCTCTTGTTTGCAAACTGTTGTGTGGTCTTGCATTATCATGCAAAAGAAGGACATCTTCCAGTTTTCTCTCCAGTTGAACTCACTGGAGTCTCTGTAGGGTAGCAATACATGTCTCTGAGCTGATTGTTTGTCCTTTCTTCATAATGTAGGCAGGAGACAAGGAGTGCTGAAACTCCTATTTTTCCTGTTACTGTTTTCCTTAGCTGATCTTTTTCTGTCTCTCATCTACCCTGTGAGCAGTCCAGCATGCCTTCAAACTAGGGCTGGGTGAGAATCGTGAGAATCATGATAATCGATCGCCAGGGGTAAAAATGGTGATTATTGTCAGTCATTTTAGGTATGAAAATCAGGAGCACAGCATTTTTCATTAGAAAAACAAGTAAATTGTAAAGCACAAAATTTTAATCCACAAAGTTTTAATCCAAAGTCCCACTAGGATGATTTTCAGGAACCACCAGAGTGGGACTCAAAATTGCCAGATTTTGTTTGTGTGTATCACTGTTATAGGAAGCTAATAATAAATAGTAAATAAATATAAAACTAATACATATTAACACTTACATTTAGAATTTCACAATATATACTGATAAATTCACAACCCAGATATATAAATCATGTCTCTACTGTATATACAATTCAAATATATTATATTACTATATAAATTTCAGTGTAATTACTAATTAGACATTATTAATTATTTATCATGATAATCGCGATAATCACCACCCATTCACTGACAATTTATACCATGGGCCATAAAAGTGTCATCACCCAGCACTACAAAAAAGGCATCATTGAGCCTTGGAGACCTTGTTTTTTACTCTCTCCTCCTTCTGTGGAGGGGTCACTTTTGTGAGTGCTCAGTGCTCACCCTTGGTCCCCTTTCCTGCATTAAAAAAAAATGAATGAACCAGTGGCAGGAATTTGTCCAAGATGCAATGCATGCTTTCAACCCCAATGCGTCTCTCATAGTGCACTGGGATAGCAAAATCCTACCAGATATTACTGGGAAACAAATCTCGACCACCTGCTATTCTGGTCACCAGTTGAGAAATGGAGGAATTTCTCAGAGTTCCAAAGCTACCAGATGGTACAGGGGAGGTCATGATTGCAGCAGTTGAAACCAGCCTCATCTTAGGGTACCAATCTTCCTGGCAAGGTCTGCTGCATGCATGTTGACAACCAGCAACATCATGAAATGACAGGGAGGCATGCGTCCTACTGGAGTCACCTTCTGGCATTATGTTATACAGGTAGTAGCGGATGACGTGTTCCGAAAGTGTTTTGGAGCATCCTCCAGACCCAATCCCCTCTTCAAGAGGTTTCACCAACAGTAGGAATGCATCAACCGGGAAGTCTACAAGCCTGCAGCAAAAGACTAACAATCCTAGGTCTGTGACCACCTCGTGGAGTTCACTTTATGGTACCAGGAGTGTACCACAGAGTCCATTAGATTGCCAAGATCATCTATACCCGTGCTTCTCAACTGGGGTTCCACAACACGGTTTTTTTTATTAATAGTATTGAAGTTTGCATTGCAAGTGTATATCATACTTTTCGTTTTTCTTCCTTCCCTAGATTTCTCATGGCCATTCCCTAAGGACATTAAAACATTTCCTTCTCTTGACAACTGTAGCTATCGTCTTTGTGGAGAGAAAGCAAAATAAGACCTTGAAAGACAAAGTTTTGTGATTTCCACCTGCTTTGATAATAATATGAGCTTTTGATCTGATGGAGTCTATGAACCTGAGTCCACAAGGTGGTGAGGCTGAGTTCTTCACTCAACACAGCAAATCAGAGGTATTCAAGATGAAGCTCAAACTGTGAAAAGACAAGGTGGAGTTTGGAGATTTCTCAAGCTTTCCGATCCTGCAACAGGTGCTTCCCAATGTTTATGATGATGACTTTTAAGAGATGATAGAACCCATGTCCTCTCATTTGAAAGGCCTTGAGAATTTTTTGAAATACTTCCCAGAATCATGGATCCACTCTCAACCAAGAACCTTATGATCTGGGTTGGGGTAATCAGTAATCGTAATCATCTGTAAGCAATTACAAATTTTGGAATAATCGTGTGTAATCAGTAATCATGGACAAAAAATGTAATCTTAATCAATTTCAGGCCAAATAGGTCATGTAATCATGATATAGTTCAAAACTTCTCAGTGTGTATAAAAAACATTTTCACCTGCACACAGAGATATGCTTCAAGTCTCACTGGCCACCTTAAATGCCCTTGCAAGACAGCCTAGCAAGGGCATTTAAGGGTATTTTGTCATTTAATTTAGTGACACTTAAATTTATTTAGAGTTTTTTTATCCAGAAAGTGACATAACTAAATTTCAGTGATTCCTTGATCAATTTAGTGACAAATTAACAAGCAACTTTGTAAAGAGCATGCTACTATTAAACCAACTAATTTAGGAACCATGAATGCTTGTAAATATTGATGAACTTGATGTGCAAATTATGTGTTCATTCAAATAGAGATTACAAATTTTTTTTTCACTCATAATAATAATAATAATAATAATAATAATAATAATAAATATGATCATGGAATTACATCAAAAAGTGAGGCTTCCTTTTATATGAATTAAATAAAAAAGAATTGAAAGTAATGATTACTTTTCAAAAGTAATAGTAATCAACTACATATGACAAAGTGTGTAATCGTAATAATGAAGATGGCAAGTAATCATACTCAATTATTTTTCAAATTGCCCCAACCCTGCTTACGATGCAGAAAAACTCAGAGCTGATGGAGCCTCTCATCAACCTCCACACCAACATTACCTTAAAGAACCTCTTTCAAACCTCCAATGTGAATGGAGGAAAATTTTGGGTGTCCCCATGGACAAAAGGTGATAGGCGAGTAATTTCCGAGGAGACTCTCAAGACCCTCATTCAGTTCCTGAACACCTATCTTTGTAAAAAAGGATCCAAGTAATCCAAGAGCAACATTTAAAGACCTTCAAGGATCTTTGTCAAGCACCAACACACACGTTCATCATTCCACAATATAAAAAATCATGAACCCTTCACAAGGGTCAACCTGGATGACATCACTACCACCAAGGAAAAGTAATGAGGCGGTTGTTTAACCTCTTTTGCAACATCTAAGGTCATATGATGGAGGGGACCTACAACTTTACATGGGATCTGAACCATGGGTCCACCACATAGTCTGGATGCAGAGGTCTCCCATCCAACTACTATCTGACTGAATGTTGCTTAACTTCACTGATCAACGGAAGTGGTGTTATGACAATGGCTATGACATAGCCCAACCTGAGAAAGGGTACCATACTTTGGATGGATAAGGCAAAGATAGAGCTCTTCAGCCATAATGACAAATGTTACATATGGCGCAAACCAAATACAGACTTCGAAGTCAAGAATGTAGTTCCTACAGTTAAGCATGGTGGTTAAAGCCTTATGGTTTGGGGCTGCTTTGCCACTTCAGGGACTGGCAGACTCGCTGTCACTGATGGAAAGATGTATTTGATAGAGTATCTTAAAAGAAAATGTATGTATGTATGTATGTACACATTTTTTTTTGTTTTCGCAGAGTAACCACAGTAAAATAGTGGGGTTGGGAAGGGAGGGAGGGAGGGAGTGTGCTGATGGCATGTTCATTGTTGCATGTAACTTGAATGACAAATTTTTCAGTCTCAATATATGCATCATTACTACTCTGAAACAAAAGATGCAAAAGAAAAGACTAATATGCTACTAACAAAGACAAATTTTTAAGCCAAATCACACTAGAAATTTATACCAGACAGGAATCACAAGAGATCCAATGCAAAGCAGATTTTACATTCCTATCTGAAACAAATCTCAAAACTGATCCTACATACATCAAATGGTTATGTAGGACTTTTGGTGGCAAAAATTAGCCCGCCTGGCTAGCCTCGTGGTTAAGTTACTGGGCTGCTAATGGGAGGTTGCAGGATTGAGTCCGCAAAAAGATTTTGTGATTTTGGACTTCCTCAGCAGGTCATGGTTCAGATTATGTTAAACTGCAAAGACAATGTAGAGTGAAAAGATTTACCTTCACCAGAATGAACAATTTTGGCAAAGGCAAAATCAGAGTTAAACCAGAGTAGACCTCTAAATGCTCCATCCAAAACATTTTAATGCAAATGAATGAGAATTGGATAAAAGTCTTTAAATTCCTCTCTCCTAATATAACAAGAGGAAAATTTATTTTCCATAAATAAAATGTAAAAATTAAAAGTGTACATGTTTATGAGGACACAGAAAGCATAGGGGTGAACAAGCAACAATATTGCAGTATATTCAAAAATTAATTTATTAACCCTTTAAGGACTGAAGGTACAAATTGCTAACATTTCAAATACAAACATTCATAACTTAACCCTACAAAAAATTCAGGGCTTAAAGGGTTAAGCTAAGTGATTTTATACATTTTTATTTTTTTGCAGGAAAAAGGGGCCAAGAGAAGTTGAGAGCCGTAATCAAGGTCCAGAATTTTACGGATGCATGGACACTGCATTTGAAAGATTGGATGTCACGGACAGGGTTAAGATGGACTAAGGAAGGTTGTTCCAAAGTTGATGGGTTGAGTAGATGAAAGAACAAGAATAGTGATTAACTCTCACATTAGTGAGTTGGACAGAAAAAAGAATGAAAATGCTGAAAGTCTGGTGCTGAAAGTCTGGTACTGCAAGTCCTCCTAAGAGGACGAATGCAGTTAGTGTGTCCATTACAATGAAATGCTGCCTAAGGGCCTCGCAATTGGCAGCGCCAAAATGCCAAAAGTCCCCTCCGCCCCTTCTTGGCGGGATCCAGATACAAGAATGTAGTCATAGTAGCCTAATGGAGAAAAAAGTATGACAAAGTAAGGATGATGAGTGGTGAGAAATAAATCCTGGAATGATCTGACTATCTCAAAGGCAATCAGGGATACAAGTAGGGTGCTATACAATCTGCTCTAGGTCATTCAGGATAGAGAAGTTATAATCTAATTCACCAGGGATGTCAGTGAAATGGGAAGGAAGCCAAAGGTGGTGGTGAACATTGAAATTGCCTAAAATGGAGATTTCAGTGAAAGGAGAGTGGGATAGAATGTGTCCCACTTTGGAGGCGAGGTATTCAGAGTTTTGGATAATCAGTAGAATTAGGAGAAAGTTGTACATGTATGTATACATTCATTACCTTGGTTTTGCTTCCACCTGAATTGTTCATTCTGATGAAGGTCAAGCTTGTCACTCTGCCTTAGACCTACAGTTTAATGTGGAATCCAAACCATGACCCACCATGGACATTCAGAAATTACAAAGTCCTTGCCTGGACTCGATCTCACAACCTCCCAATCAGCAGCCCAGGGTACCCATTTATCTATCAACCAATTTTTATTATGTGGAAGGATGAACAGCTGGGCTTTGCAGCGCGCCAGCTACTGTCACTGGGTCTCACTCCCAGGGCTGATAGATTCGTAGTCAGTGATGCTAACCACTACACCACCAAGGTGTATATATACGGTACATATATGACCACAAGAATCCCAAGGTTACAAACAACATACACAACACTTTACTTCACCAGGGCAACTGAAGAGGAGGGGGTAACAAAAGCAGTTATCGAAGTTAAGGTCACACAGTTAAAGTCTGAATGGTCTCAGTCTCCTATATTTGTGACCTTGAACTTTAGTGTAAGAACCTGATTCTTGCTCGCAATACATAGTCTTGTGATGATACGTATATGAAATTTCACCTATTTATGTTGAGCTCCTCAAAAGCTATTATGAGGACATGAAAAAGCTCCATTTAACCTTTGATATTTATCTGTGACCTTGACTGTTGATAGAGACCTGATTCTTGTTCATAACCAGGGTGGAATGGTTTAAACCACAGTTTTTTTTTTGTTTTCTGATGGGAATTTTTTTTTTTTTTTTATGCATTTGCTTTTTATTCTTAATTTTACTGATATTTTAATGCTTAGTATGAATGTAAATCAATGATAATTTCATACATCAATTTCATAGCTACATGAAACCTAATATTGTGCTTATTTTTTGATTATGTCTGTCACACTGTCAACAATCAACATCATAAAAAAAAATGTCTGTACTTTCAACTAAGGTGTTTTACTATTTTTCAATGGAAATCCTGACAATAAAGATTATGCCCCAACTAGGGTGTGGAAATTACTGACATCATCAATACCGGTAAATTACCGAATGGAAATTCTCAATACCAGTTTTTAGTTGTAGTTTTTTTCTTTAGCGGGAGGCACTGACAGGGCCTTTGTGGATGCCATTTTCCGTTACACATACTCTTTTTACACATTTTCTTGTCACACATCTGACAACACATTATTCAACTGTCCTCCTTTTCCTACATGCCTTCACGCAAAACCCGTGAAATGAGCCTTTATAGGACTTACATCGGGTACATGACTACATGCAATGGAAAAAAAATTAAAAAAGAAATGTGTAAGGGGATAATATAAAATAATATCAAGACTTACGTTTAATAGCCAAAATACACATCACATATTCAGCTACTGCTTTGGAGACATTTTTATTCACTTCTTGGCACTCGAGAAGTATGATCTTAAAAAACAAAGCATCTAATGTTTTGGGTGACAATTGAGAACGAATCTTTGAAACGAAGTAGCCTGCAGACGAAAATGCCCTTTCAGATTCGACACTCGTTGCTCTTATTGTTGATAAGCTCCGGTAAAGTTGTTCCAAATGCTCAGTCCGCTTCCCTGTTGCTTCATACAGCTTCAATTCCTTGGCTAAATCGAAGGTAGCAGAGGGAGAAACTTTAGGTTTCTTATTCTTGCTGGCCACTTCAGTGAGGTATCTCTGAAGCATTGGATCACTGACTACAAAACCAAACTAAAATGTCATCTTCACCACTTTCTTCTTCTTGTCTTTCCGCCTCTTCATCTGATGGGAATAGCCTGTTGAATGTTGTTTCCGCTAGTCTCTTTATGGTTTTATGATTTGGCAACAAGAAGGGTTCTTTGAAATCAGCCCTTTTCAATACTTCAGGATCTTCGAGATAACTTATTAGTCCAATGATGTCATTCATCCTTCGTGAAGAGTATCATTCGATCAAATTTTTCTTCAATTTTGTAGCCAAGACAGAATTGTGATTCTCCAATTCTTTCAAAATGAATTTCATAGAATTTTCTCCTTTCAACAATGAAGTGTCCTCCGAGGAAAGTCCTTTGATAGCTATTTCAAAGGGACGAAGTACAACTAAGAGAGTATCCAAAGATCTCCATTCGTCATTGGTTATCACTTCAGCAACTCCACAAACTCTCAGAGCACGAGGAATACAATTTTTCAGTTCTCTGAATCTCGAAATCATTGCAATCATGCTGTTCCATCTTGTCGGGGTATCTAGCACAAGTTTCAGCTCTTTTCCCTTCGAATCAGCCTTAACAATTTCTTGTAGATAATCATTTTTCAATGGCGATTTTCTAAAGATTTTGCAAATTTTTCTGACTTTTGAAATTATCTCACCAAAACTCCTATGAATATCTGGAATACTGATATGATCATCATTTGTTTCAGCAGACTCAAAGGCTGTGTCTAAAGGTGTATCATAATCATCCCAATCTTCAATGATTTCTTGAGTATTTTCTTCTTCCTCCTCCGTAGCAGTTTCTTCTTCCTCCTCCGTAGCAGTTTCTTCTTCAGTATCCTCTTCAAATTGATCCTTTTTGTACAAAATATCGCACACACTCAGATGAATTACATGAGCGAGACACAATTGATGAATGAATCCATTTTCTTTACCAAATTTGACCATAACAGAAGCGCCATCTGATGTAACACCGACAATATCGCGGTTCAAATTTAATCCAAATTCATTTAATCGCTTCTTTACAACTTCTGTGATTCTCTTGCTATTTAATGATCCTTGAATGCTCACTAAACCTAGAGACCAATGTTTTTTCACATCATGTACATTGATATTCATGAACCAACGATTCTGGGAAGATGTATACTCGTCAAGTGAAATTGAGTAACGAAATCCAGCTTTAATTTGGCCTGAAAAGTATGCGGTTAATTCTGTTTTCTTGGCTTCATAATAATTCAGAACTGAAAATTTCACTCCCTTTAGTGAAGTCAGCGGCCTCTTATCGTACACATTTTTCGCCAAATTACTTTGGATAAATTCACTTAAAGCAATTTGTCTAAAACTAAAACCATCCTTGCATGCCATTTTTGCAATAGCTTCATCAACAGATTTTTTAGGAATGAACTGCTCCAAAGTTCATTGTCTCTTGCAAAAAGAAGCACTGGTTTCATCTTCAAAATCAATGGCATGAACTTTAATTGCATGTGTCTTTAAGCCTGACGTTGAGCCACCAGCACTTTTCAAAATCTTATGACAAGTTAAACATTCAGCTTCATCTTTACTTTTTCTTGAAAAGTACTGCCACACATTTGACTTTTTATGAGACATCGTGAGGGGCTGATGTTGTTCACACTTGACACTAATTGGCACAAAAAATCTAAATAATAAATGAGATGAGCAGGCCCGTGCGCAGGATTAAAAATAACTCACTCTACACAGAAGTACCGTTTATATACCCTTATGAACATTCTAGAAATTGCCACTACATTCTACAAACTTCCATTTATTCTCTTTGGTAACAAAACAATCTAGCACCTTTGTGAAACTTCTTAATTCGTTTTTTCTTATATTTTCAAGAACTTTCTAACTCTTTTTCTATTTTTTTTCTATCTCGTAACATTGTTAATAGGTTTTAATTAACTTAATTAGTTGCGTAGTGCTCTTTTATGACTGAATTTTTTTAAAATTAGAAAATGGCGTAAAAGAAAATGAGCTTTTAAGGGTAACTCAGGAAAATTTAGAAAACCAGTATTGGTGTCTCGGTAACGGTATTGATAGCCAATTTTCAAAACTGGTATTTACCGGTATTTAAATACCGGTTTCCACACCCTAGTCCCAACCACTATTGAAGTATCAATTACACAGAAAAATGAGAAATTTAGTTTACCATTACACCAAATAGGGTTGGTTGGTATTTTACTAAATAATTTTTATTTATCTAAATAATTTACATTCCTAGTCACTGCAATTGACATGTTTTGTTTGTATGAACAATATGATTACAGTATATCTGAAATCTGAATAGTGTTAAAGGAATTGTTTTTACTATTATCACTATTACTTAGAAAAAAATAAACAAGCTGGTTTTATAATTTTGAGTGTAAACATAGGTAGTTTCTTTCTTGTAAAAGTTAGTATAATGCTTAAATAAAATAATATGAAAGATAAAATCATTTTATTACAATCAAACACTAACAAACCAAAAAAAAACTTTAAAAAGTTTTTTTTTTTTTTTTTTTTTGTTTTTTAGACCCAATGGTTTTCAGTTTTTTAAAAAATAACCATGGGTTTTTCCACCCTGTTCATGATGTTCGACCTCTATTTCTGACATTCAATTTTGATGCAAGGATCTGGTTCTTGCTCATAGCAATTTAAACTGAATGGTTCAAAAGTTGTAGCTCGGACACGAAAGTGTGATGAATGGACAAACAAGTTCAAATTTGTTTGGTTGGTGACATAATTATAAAAGCATAAAATAAAGCATGGAAGTCACGTACACCATTATTTACACCTGAAAAATAATGGAGGAACTAGTCCCCAATCTTACTTTGAACCTTAAAACCACTTAAACAACAGTGAAAAGTAGGAAAGGAAGACTGTTTCATGTTCCCAAATTAAAGGATAAATAGGGAACATCCTCAACCCTGAAGGAAAAGTTTTGTTGTGAGAGGACCAAGACTGTTCAACCAGCTGCCCAAGGAACTAAGGAACACAAGTGGTGTAGCAGTGGATATTTAAAAAAAATAAAAGATGTGTGTGACAAAACAATTCCAGATGGGCCGGGAGTACCTGGTTATGCAAAGTGGAAAGCGCAAGAAACCAACACTTTACTTCACCAGGGCAACTGAAGAGGAGGGGGTAACAAGCCTGATTTCTGTGAAATGGTGAATCATCGCATGGAACATCTGAAAGGTTGAAAGGAAAATAATCTATAAGAATAAAATGTGGAGAGATGTTTTTCTCTGAAGATAAGATACCAGCAATTTAGGTAATGATGCTTCCAACTTCCAAAAAATAAGCTCAGAGAGAGAAAAACTCAAGAAAAAATTAACACTATTCTGCAAAGCAGTTGCAAAATTCAATACTGTAGTAACTGCAAAGACAACAATACCAGAAAAGTGATCACTCAAAAGCCTGATAATATTGACTGAGACATAAAGCTATAGTTTAAAACAATCATCATCATCATCATGATGAAGCAATTGATAAAATCCAAAGTATTTCTACATAATCTGCAAAATAACTAAAAATGTAAAACTAGGAAAATAGTGGACACACGATACAGAACCAGTAAAATCAAATTCAGTGGCAGATCTGGCAAATTGAACACACCACCAACTAAACATAAAAATAAGAACTACATTGAAATATTAATGCCCCCACCGATATCTGTGACCTTGACCCTTGATGCAAACACCTAATTCCTTCTCGCAACACATCATCTTGTGACGATGCACATGCATATAAAGTCTTCAATTTGTATTCAGCAGTTTAAAAGTTATGCCACAGGCATGAAAGTAAGCACACCGGACAAAAAATTAGTCACCCCTCTCAGAATGTACCTAATAACGTGTGACGGCGCCTCTGGCCTTGATAACCGCACGAATCCAGCGAGGCAGAGACCAATTCATCATTTAGTATGTGGAGGTACGCCTGCTGGTTCAAATTCATCGTCACTGGAACGAGAGGGCCCATTTCGTGGTACGAAAAACATCCCCAGAACATCACGGAACCACCTGCAGCCTGAACAACACCTTCAACGCATTCAACGCATTCAGGATTAAAGGCTTCATTGGACCTGCGATGTACTCGTTGCCTCCCATCATTGGAGAACAAACAAAAACGGGACTCATCGGACCAAATTACACATTTCCAATCTGCCGCAGTCCAGTTTTTGTGCCTCTGAGCCCATTTATAACGTGCCAATTTGTGACCTGCTGTTAACAGCGGCCTCTTCCGTGGTACCCTGCTCCAGATGTCCATCGCATGCAGTTCTCGTCGCAATGTCCGTTCGGAAATTGGTCGCTGGAGAACCTCATTGGTTTCTTGGAGCAATTGTTCTCTGGTTTGAAAACGATTTGCAGTTACTAGACGAGAAGCATGGCGGCACTCCCTATTGTCGAGAATTGTTTTCCAGCCACAGTTACGCCATCGATTTTCAGTTGATTGCGAACTACACCACTCTTTGTAAACTCGCTGGACAGTACGTGTTGACACCAACAAATTGGGCTACTTCAGACATTTTGTGTCCGTGGGCTCTGCCAAACACGATGGCTCCTTTTTGCCACTGAGTAACGTCTGCCTCACGACCTATTTTGCAGACTATATCCAACACACACTTTGTTCTTCACCACCTCACGAAACAGATCTGATCCTGTGTGCTACGTCACCGCTACTTGTCACTTACCAATGCTACATCAGCGCCCTCTGTGTGACCTTGAACTTCCTACTATCGGTGCTATTAGGGGTGACTAATTTTTTGTCCGGTGTGCTTATGATGAGTGGACAAATGCAATCAAATATGATAATGGACCTAATTCAATGAGAAAAGTTTTGGATATCCACAAACCTCTTCAACTCTCTTTTATTTCTATTTTAAAATATTCTACATATAACAATTACCTTTATACTTTGGTTACGAGCTAATATACCTCTGTTTATAGTAATGCTGAGAGATATAAAAATGAAGCCGTACAGTACTTATACTTCAAATAATATAGCATTATCATTCAATGCATTTATGCATGATAGTGATAACTACAATTTAGCTTCACTCAAATTCTCACACGGTTATAAGCCCTCCACTGATGTAGAGAAGAAGGGATTCAATTTTTTATCTTGGTTGTTCATTGGAACAATTACAGGCTGCTCTGGACAACATTTTTTATGAAAACAGTCTGGTTATATGTAATAATTTGTAAAGTGCTTCAGATCCAATATGGATATCCTGTGTCAATATTCAATTTTAGGTCATTTTTGGGGCCTGGGAATAATATGGTTCATGACAGAAATCAGATTTAAGTCTAACTGCAGAACAGTTATAGATCTAATAATTCAAAGCCATATACAGGGTGATGCATAAATGTGTGTCATAAATCGCAGGGTGTATTCTTGAGACAAAATTAAAGAAAAAAGGCCATATAAACATAGGTTGACAAACCTGTAAGTTTTGAGCCATGGGCATGTGACAGAAAAATAAAATTCCCAAAGATTTTTTTACATTTTATGCAAATACACAGTGTGATACATTTGCTTCATTAAAGTAAATGTTTAAAATTGTCACAAAATAGGATCGAGGAGAGAGTTAAAGGAGCAACAAGTATGAGACAATTGTGAAACTATCCGCAATACTCGAGGAATTTTTGTGTGTGTCGGACAATCACTGGTACGACATTGACATGCCAAGGCATGCACTCAAGAAGTAGAAAGGAATTTTGAACATTTACTTTAATGAAGCAAATGTATCACACTGTGTACTGTATTTTCATAAAATTTAAAAAAATTTAAAAAGTATTTTTGTGTCATGTGCCATAGCTTGAAACCTACAGGCTTGTCAACCTAAGTTTACATGGTCTTTTTTCTTTACTTTTATTTCAAGAATACACCCTGCTATTTATGAAATACATTTATGCATCACACTGTATAGTTCTTTTTGTTCCAACTACATATTTTTGGGATATCCATATTTCATGACATCCTTCAACTGAAGGGCAAAAAGGGAAAGTCTGCTACATGCTGGAAACAGCATGCAGCAAACTTTCCCTTTCATTTACTGTAGTTAAAAATAAGTCTACTTTTCAAAATGACAGCATGCATTTGTAGTTACACGAATGAGCCCAAAAACTAAGGAAATTATTAAATTCTAACATACTTCAATAATCACATAAAAGCATTACTGTTACAATGTCAAACATATGATATAAAGCCTAAAAAAATGAGCTTGTATGCTGTCAGTTTTATATAAAATAGTGGCTTATCCAAATTACCATGCTTAATTGGAGAAGTTTGAACATTATCACATTGCTGAGAACACTAATGAATCTAGTTCTTGGCCTAAATTTGAATGTTACTGAGGCTACAGAATAAACTTGAAAGCAAAAAAGTACAATTAACTAAATTCAGGTAAATGAAATATCAACTGTTATTACATATTTAAACCACTCATTGGGTTGTAAATTTCCTATAAGGAAAGCAATTATGCCCATCCTAATTTCTGATTTGTGATGTATGAGAGAGTAAGCAATCTATTTCTCCAATCATAAATTCAAATAACTAATGATTCATCAAATATTTCAGGCCTAAAAACACTAAAGAGGGCTCCCATATCCTAAAAGTAATTTCTTATTTTAGGCATTTAGGTATTTTTCTAACAAATTTAGGACTTTCTCAGGTATTTTTAAGCGAAATGTAGGACCTTCAAGTATTTTTGGGGCACAAAAAGCATAAATAAAATAGGAGATGTGGGAACCCTGACTAAAAAGGCACAGAACTGAGTTCCACTTAGCAAGTATAGATGTATTAACGAAAGATGAAGAAAAAAGCTTCAAAATGCTTAACCTTTCTGGAAGGACAAACATTATATAAAACCTTAGTAGAGAAACAGGAACTACAAGCAGTCATCTACATACCTTGATAAAAGGTTGTGCCAAATAATGTATTTCAATTTAAACTATGAACCAATTCTTCAAACTTGAATACTCACTAAATCCCTTTTGGCTTCAGTCTCACTTCCATTTCCACCACTCAATAACCTGAAGAAAGTTAAGCCTCTTACTTGCACTTTCCTTTACAATAAATGGCACTACTTTATTTAATGATTATACAAATGGCTTCAAGGGATTTTATCACCAATAAAATCCTGTAGCAAGTAAGTTCATTTATTAAGTGACCTTTGTTGAAGATGTCAAAAAACTTGAAGGACTTTGGACATATTTAGGGATGGTGTGGCTTTTCTTCTAACTTGAAAAACTAGTACTTACTGGTAATCTTTGGAATAGGTGAAGCCGACAAAAGGTAGGTGGTTGCCAGTGAAAGCCTTTGTTGTTGGAAATGTTTCCTCAGGTGTGTCTTCATTTTCAACTTCATCAAAATTACTAGTGTCATCATCTCCATTCAACTCGGGTACAACGGGTGGAACACCTGAGGTAATTATTGCTTATCAAACCTTTTTGTCTTTAAACAGTTAACGATCCAAGTTTAAGCAACAATTTCACAATTAAAATAACTATACATATTATTACTTACATTCTCTTATGGTATCAAATATCCACTGATCATTGTGAAAGAAGCGATGTTTCTTGATTTCGTCAACGCCATTTCGACCAAGACGAGTCAACCTGAAGGAACAAAACTGTTTAAATAATTGAAAAAAAACAACTAGTTAAGAGTCAGGATACATTGCGGCAAGAGAGACTCATCGTAACTAACATGCACAAAAACTTAAATGGTCCATAAATATTCTGATATATTTTGATATACTCTAATCTCAAATATTGTGTTGTTGACATCTTCCCACTTCAAAAATCTACGATCAAGATGCTTAATTCAAAACAATGCCACTTCAATTTCTTAAAATCCAAACACAATTTGTATATGAAAGAAGCAAGAACTAGAATGCTGTCAATATTCTGATGTGGTTTAACTCTTCACCAACAACAATGGTAGGAAGAGAGAGTTATCTGAAACAGACTTCTAAATTGGAGAAAAAATGTAATTTTGGATTTTCAAAAAATCTGAACATTAAAAAAGTATTCAGTTAAATGTAACTACAACAGCAGTACACTTAATAAAATTTCATGACAATTGCAATGTAAAATCAGACAGACAGTTTGCCTCAACATTTTGTTGACTTACAATGATGAACACAACTTTCATGCTTTTCTCTAATAAATATATGATCCCTTTAAATTCTAAGTATAAAACAGAATTCAAGCACAATACAACCAACCTGTCTGTGAGAAATGCGCAAATCAAGCTTTTTGCTTCAGGACTGATATCAACATCATCTGGAAATTTGAGGGAGTTTTTATGGTCCATAATTTTCCCGTATGTTCCAACCAGAGAATCGGCATAAAAGGGTGTGTCTCCTACCAACATTTCATAGAGGAACACACCCACTGACCACCAATCACATTCTCTTCCATATACCCCCTCTCCACCTTGGGATTTAAGCACTTCAGGGGATATGTAGTCTGGAGTTCCTACAGCAGTATCTGACCGCACCAACCCATCCTAGAAAAGACAAACTATAGTTACACATTAATGCTTCCATTAATTCCTCAACCATCAAAACCACTTATTATGTTGATGATAAGTCGGTCAGACTCCTTACTGAGCAGATGCATTCCCTGGGCTCTCTGATCCATTTCTACTTTTGGATATTGCCGATAAATTTACTGTTGGAAAGTTCTGAATTATATATACTTGCGTTTATATTCACATTGTTATAGTTAAATAAATGAATATTAGTGGTTTTTAGTGATTTAGAAATTTTCAAAGCATGCCAGCTTAATTTAACAAACTTGTGAAGGTTATAAATGTTAACCACTTTAACTTACGCAATGCCATCGCAGAAAGCATCGTGTGCTAGGTATGGGGTTAATAGGTGGTATACTGATTTTAAAGATTACAACAGTGGTCCTATGGCGATTACTGAGAGATCAGTTTGTTTCTTTTGAGAGTTGGGTGAAGGGATAGTGGATTTAAAATGTAGTGTACGCGAGGTGATGGGAAGACTTGCAAAGTTTGATGAGGGTAGGGGACAGGGTAGGCTTACAGTTGACGAAGGCCAAACCTATACTAACGTTGAAGACATTAGTAAGTTGAAGGGTGAGGTTAGGAACCTAGTTTCTAGTACAGGTAGCTTATTGGGAAGGTTAGAGTTGAGGAAGGGGTTAAGGTAGGCCCAAAATTAGGAGATGGGGAGGGATTTATAGTAGTTAAGATGAAGCTAGGCCACATACATTAGGTGACAGGAACCCCCCCCCCCCATCGAGGTTTCGAACCCTTTCGCCCAGCTGGATAGGGATGTGAACAAGGGGGAAACGATTTTAATTGGGGACTCCTTAGTGTGTCATATGGATAAGGAGTTCATTGAATGGAATCCAACCAAGAGGAGGGGAGTCTGTCTACCAGGGGCCAGGGTTGACAGAATTAGAGACAAAGTAGATAGGAGTGATGTTGCCTCCCATCACTCAATGTTGTTGGTGGTGGTAGGGGGCAACGACTCATATAGGGCAAATACGAGAGTACCGTACCTGACCTTTTGGAGATACAGGGGGTTAATTAGGTCCCTGTAGGCAAGGTCAGATAGGTCTTTAGTTCTAGGTATTACCCCTAGGCACGGTTTAGGATTACATCAAAAACAATATTTTTGAACACAAAGCTAGAAGAGAGTTGTGCTCAGGAAAATGTATCCTTTGTAAAGCAATGCTAGGCTAGGTAGGCTAACTGATGAGAACACTCGAAAGCTGTATAGGTCAAAGCCCTCTTTAAACATTGTAGATCTGACTTGAAAAATAGTTTAAAATGCCAATCTATGGTAAAAAATAATTTAGTCTTTTATTGTAATGCGCATAGTATTAAAAATAAATTGAACAAATTTAAGGTGATAATTTATTCCAGGAACTATGATATAGTTGCTATAACCAAAACATGGTTAAATAACGTGACTCGGGACTTGTTGAGGGAACATGATATAGCAGGTTTTAAACTTTTTACTAATGATAGGTTACATAGGATTGGTGGTGGCATTTTGTTGTACATTCATATTTCCCTTAGGGCTATCATGGTTAAGATAGATTTTCCAGCAGCAACATAATTTTTTTGGCAGATGGTTATCAAACCAACGTGCGGTGACAATATTTTAGATGTGGTGATGATGAATGACGAAAATATAGTTGAAGATTTGGAAGTAGGTGAGAGTTTGGGATGTAATCATCATCAAATTATTAGGTTTAAGCTATTAATAGAAAACACTGAGGATAGTAATGTAATAGAAGTCCCTGATTTTCATGGGGCTAATTTTGATAGTTTTGTGGACATGATGAGAGTAGTGGACTGGGATAATTTATTTATGGGTAATTACGCAAATTTTCATTGGGAGGCATTTAAAGAAAGCTTTATAAATATCAAAAGGGAGTTTATTCCACATAGGCCTAAGCATGCTAGAAATCATGGTAGGCCCAAGCATGCTAGAAATTATGGTAGGCCCAAGTGGTGGACTAGGGAAATAGGCGAGTTTATAAATGGGCGTAACAGAATGTACCGTATGACTTAATAAACACAATGGCACAGTAGCTAACTTTAATAGATATTTCAAGCTTAGATGTCAGGTTAAAAGATGTTAGGAATGCTAAGCATAATTTAGAGATCTACAGAAACTAAGGCAAACAAAGACCCTAAGATCCACTCTAAGGTTAGCCCGAGAGAAAGGAAAGAGTAGGGGGTTAAGTAAGTAGCAACACCTATCACTCATGGGTTAACATTCATTCAGAAAAAGAGAAAAAAGACTCGCCATCATCATCCGCCAGCCACTGCCTACAAGTCAGAAAAATAGTCGGAGAGAATAGGAAAGAATTGCAAGATGAAAAGAAGTAAAATAAGACCACTTACAAACCATGCAAACACAGTCTTAACTCATAGTCATACCATGCAAACTACAGACATGCAAGTAAAGAGATACAGACACGCAAGTAAGGAGAGGATAAGAAAAAAAAAGTAAGTAAAGTTAAACAAAAAGTGGGTTAGTTTATGCTCTGAGCTACATCTACGTTCATGTTAGTCTAAATTTTTTTTTTTTTTAATTTTATTGCTGGCATGTCATAGCTGGCATTAATCGTCAAGAAGACTCATCCTCAACCACCACCCCCAGAGCTCCTGTTACTAATTATTTTTTTTATTTTAAACAACATTAATATTTTTAAAAAACCTATCTAAACGGTTCTTAAACACATTAACAATGGTAGAGTGAATGACTGACGAGGAAACATTATTATATTTATCAATTACTTTAAATGTAAAGAAGTTTTTAGCGATACAGTATTAGTAATATAACATCTGCCATGCAACTTAAATCCATTATTATGAGTATTGCTATTATTAAAAGTGAACAGTTTGTCAAAATTTACATTATCGATGTTATTAATGATTTTGAAAACTTCAATAAGCTCCCCCCTTAATCTCCTAGTTTCGAGTGAATTTAAGTCTAACTCTTTTATCATATCTTCATAAGGCTTGTTGCACAATGACTGAATTAGTTTTGTGGCACAACGCTGAACCCTTTCTAACCTATCAATATCCTCACACAAATATGGGCACCAAAACTAAACAGCATATTCTAAATGAGGCCTGACTAGGGACTTGTAAAGGGGCAATATAATATCCTTCAATTTAAATTCGAAATTACGTGCTATGAAGCTTAACATCCTATTAGCTTTTGCGCAAGACTCCAGGCACTGGTTCCTAACTTTTAAATCCTTAGATACGCGTACCCTAAGGTAGGTTGATTTTCCACATTTTTTTAGATATCAACTTTGGACTAGTCGAGATAGTCAGGGCTTAATATGATGATAACTGACAAAAAATTTCAGATCCCTAGCTTTAACCATTTTTTGAGGAAACCATTTCAAAAATTGTCAAAAAATTGTACCAAAAAATACTGCATTTTTGCAATTTTTAGCCGAAAGAAAACATGCTATTTTCATAAAAAAATCCTGAAAAAAGTTACAATTTTATTGAAAAAAAGTTTAAAAAAAACATGTACAGAGTCAAATAGACATTTAGATCCCAAGATCATCATAATTTTCACTGCAAAAGCCCTTAGAAGCAAAGGAAGGCCTCATCTGGCAGCTTAGGGCTTTGGCCAGAATGTGTTTGTGCCTTGATTCGAGTCCATAAACAGTATGGGAAGCTTCAGATGTCAGCTTCACAGCCCTTTCAACACTCTGAGAATGTGAAGGCAGATCAGGCAGCTCCAGCTTGGTGCCATTCAGCAATGCTTCTTGAAGCTCCTGGTCAGAAAAGTCTTCTGTGAGAGCAGGTTCACAGATGCCACTTTGAGAAAGGTTGATTAGTTCTGACCAGTGGGTAGCTTCAATGTTGATGGCTGTGATCTTCTTCAGCCTCTTCTTGGCTGGCTTCCCACTTCTGAAAGAATAATAATTAATTTATTTTTTATTCCAGTTTAAGATTTAATCCCTATTAGTCTCAGAATTGCTGATTTAAATTAAACTTAAATTAAAAAAAAAAAAAATGAGTTCTATAAATCCCCATAATCAAATTTTTTTTCAGAAAGAAATTAAGATTATTTCCATTATAAGTGGGGAAGTGGGGAAGTGGGGAAGTGGGGAAGTGGGGAAGTGGGGAAGTGGGGAAGTGGGGTAAGAAAATGTGAAAAAAAAATTTGATTATGGGGATTTATAGAACTCTGTTTTTTTTTTTTTTTTTTTTTTTTTTTTTTTTTATTAAATAAATCCCCATAATCAAATTTTTTTTTCACATTTTTTTAAATTAATAAATGTTTACCTGATGGACAGAATTTTCTTGAGAGCAGCTTCTCTCACTTCCAAGTCATCAGACTTCATCATGGAGTACAGCACATTCTCGGGCAGCAAAGCAAAAGCATTGTACTTCAGGTTCTTGAAAGCAACACCCTGGATTTCTTCAGACTGCTGCTTGATCCTCTGGATCATGTTGAAGATGTACAGCTGCTGATTGTGGAACTTGCTGTCCCTTTTGATCTCAAACCAACTGACTGCATACACTTCCACAATGAACTTGATGGCCTGGTAAAGCTTATCCTGTAGTTCTGGAGGGAAAGCACCTCTGGTCCACAGACACATCAATCTAATTGCCAAAGTCAACCATCTTGCATGGTTTAATGGTCCAATTTTCCAGGCAGCAAATCTTGGGTTGACTTTGCCCCTGAAAATTCCAAGCACATACTCCAAAAGAAGCCTCTGGTTGCTACTGAGATCATTCAGTGGCTCCTCAGCAAATTCCATGTCATCCAGGGGGCCACTGAGTTTGGTGAATTCCACTTGTGGCAGATTTTGGTAGTCAATTTCACAGTTTTTTCCCAGCGGACCAGTGAAAGCAGTGGGACTTTTGGTACTGCCATCAAGATGCTTGAAAACAGCTCTGAAATGAAGCTCATTCTGATGGAGTGAACAGCCAATGGTGTGCAATTTCTGCTCAATTTTATTTTCCAGAGCTGTTACAAGCAGAGCTGGGCACTTGCGGTTTTTTTTGCGGTACTGCGGTACTACCGTGTTGGTCGGTACCGCGGAAAGTACCGCGGGAAATTTGAATGCGGTAGCGGTACTGCTGTACTTTCAGCGATCCTTTGCGGTACTGCGTTATGCGGTACCGGTTTGGTAGTGTGGTAGTAGTACCGCAGTACCGCAAAAAACGGGCAAAAAACGCAAGTGCCCAGCTCTGGTTACAAGGCCTCCCTCCCAGCCAGTGTTTGTATTTGTGTTGTTGAGGAGGACAGCTTTCAGGGTATGAACACTGTTAAACTCCTCCAAGACACTAGCAACTTCTTCACCAAGAACAACTCCAGTCGCACCTTTAATTGGGATGACTCTGTGAGTAAGATATGTTCCACTTTCAGTTCCCGGCTCCTTTGTGAAAGTCAAATGGTGCTCTTGTCCCCTTCCTTTCTTCAGCTTAGTCTCCCCATTTTCATCCTTAACTTCTCTGTACAGCAAAGTGTCCTTGTCAACTTTCCCATCAACCCCAATACAGACTAACTTTTCCAGACCCTCATTGTGCTTTTCATCACTTTTCACTTTCATTCTAGCTTTTTCCCTGTTCATTTTCGATTTATCAACTATTATCTGTTTCACATCAAGGCCAGGCTTAAGCAGGTCCATAGCTTGTAAGTCCAGGAGGAAGGCATTAGCAAGACTTGCCCCAAGATTGGAAGAAACATCAACCCTGATCAGTTCCATGGCATATCTGGGGGTTTTCAAAAAGCTGTAACCTACACTTGGGTGCCTCCTTGGTTTGAACTCTTCAGCTTCACCACCAGATGGCTGAAATGAAAATAAAAAATAAATTACTAAAGCAAAAATGGGGGGAAATGGGGGAAAATGGGGGAAAATGGGGGAAAATGGGGGAAAATGGGGGAAAAGGGGAAAAGTAGGGAAAAAGTAGGGTAAAAGTAGGGTAAAATATGGGTAAAAATGGCGGAAATAAGAATAAATTACTTAAACGAAAATGGTGGAAAAAAGTGGGAAAATAAGGGGAAAAAATGGGTAAAAATTCAGGTAAAAAGTTGGTGAAAATGGGCAAAAAAAAGGAAAAAATTACTAAAGCGAAACTGAGGGAAAAAAAGGGGGAAATAGGGACAAAAAGTAGGGATAAATTTGGGTAAAAATGGGATAAGATATAAGAAAAAAAATATATTACCTCTCCTGATTCTCCTGAGCTGGATTCAAAAGAAATATCTTGTGAAGTTGTGGAGGCAAAAGTGGCCAAATCCACTTCCTGCTCTGTAATCTTTCTGCTTCAGCTGCAGTCCTCTGGTCTCTCTTCACAGCAGCTTTACCCACAGATCCCAGCTGGAAAGAGCCCTTGGGTCCTATTTTGGCCCTCTGATCTCTCAAGTATTCCCTCTCCTCTACTGGAACCTGAAATATTAAAGTATATTAAATAGCAGATCTAAAATAAGAGAAAATCTTGAAAAAAAAATTATTATTAATTTCTATTACCAGGGGGGAGGAAAGGAAGATTACAGGAGGAAAATGCGGATTTTTTTTAATTACAAGCATTGAATTTCCTTCCATTTAAAAGGCACCTAATCGGTTAAAAAAATAATAGCATTACCTTCTTACTGGGAGGACAAGTGCAGATTATGTGCTGTGTTTGACAATTTTCTTTCTTGCACTTCACAGCATTGTCATCACAGGGACGAACAGGTAGCTTACAGGTGCAAGCAGAAATGTCAAAAAGTTTATCCAGCTTTTCCTCCAGATTCTGCTCCTGGACTGTAGAGAGAGATTTCCTGTTTATCTCTTTTGCTTTCTTGAAGCACACTTTATCCACCAATTTCACTACATAATATTCCTCATACAGGGGGCAGCCGCAGGTTCACTGCCTGCCAGATCTCAATCACATCCTTTGCTATCATTTTAGCAATATCATAGTTTTTTAAGTCCGGGTGGCTGTTTTGGAGGAAATAACTGTACTGAATAACTTGGCGGAGGGTAGGAGGCTCTGTTTTATCGAAAGGGGAAGGCTGGCCACTGAATTTTTTGGCACTATCACTTCGAGTTAACACAGCAGACTTCCATTTTTTAACCATTTTTATGAAATATCTGAAAATAAACACAATTAAATGAACACATCATAAAATAACTTAATTTAATACACATTTTATAGGTAAATATCATTACAAAATACCAAATAATACACTAATAAATATCTATAATGCATTTACAATAAGTTTCAAGCATCATTTTGTTAAAAAAGCCAAATTTTAATTGATTATTTTGATGAAATAAGGTCTGATATTTTATTTGTTTAAATTGCGCGAATGCCACATGCGCAATTTTATGTGTAAAATTCGGCAATTTTACAACTTAAAAATAATTAACAATCCTCAAAAAATACAATCATTTTCACAAATATGAGTTGGTGCAACATTTTTTATACATTAATACCTTTCTATCTAGACTAGTCCAAGATCACAGTTCCAAAATCAACCTACCCTAGCGTACACCTAAATCTACTTCCTCATCAATGCTCGCTAACTCTCTATCATCCATCATGTACGTGTAATTATTGTTACGAAAACCTACATGCAAAACTTTACATTTGTGTACGTTAAGTTGCATCTGCCACTTATCCATCCACTCCATAATCCTAATTATGTTGTCTTGGAGCCTATTTCTATCATCCTCATTAACAACCTTACCACCTATTTTAGTAAGGTCCATGAATTTTGACACGTTACTAGTTAATCCTACATCTGTCATCAATGTAAATAACAAATAGCAATGGGCCTAACACTGAACCCTGTGGGACACTGCTACCTACATCCAACGACCTCAATTCACTACCATTAACAATGACCCTCTGTCTCCTAGCACGAAACCACTCCTCTAACCAGTTAGCTACCTGACTGCAAATACCATGCACTTTAACCTTCGCAATTAATCTTCTATGTGGAACTGTATCGAATGCCTTTTCGAAATCTAAATAAATAACATCAGCCGCTCTATGCCTATCATATTCATGCACTATTTCGTTATAAAATTCTAACAAATTAGTTAAGATCTATGGCGTCGAAACCCATGCTGACTACTATTAATCAAGTCTCTACTTTCTAAGTGATCGATGATACGATCCCTAACTACGGATTCCAAAAGTTTACCAACAATTGACATTAAGCTAATGGGCCTATAATTGCTAGCTACTGTGCAGTCACCTTTTTTAAAAATGGGCATAACATTAGCTAATTTGAAGTCTTCAGGAATAATCCTTGTTTCGAGTGACTGATTAAAAATCTTCATTAAGGGGCCTATGATAACATCTTTCAAATGCCTGGGATAAAAAGTGTCAGGGCCTGGAGCCTTGCTAAGTTTTAGCCTATCAATATAATGCGCAATCTCACCCTCATAAGCAGTTATTGCATCGAAAATAGTCTCGCTACTAAATGGAACGATATCGTCCACATTGGGGACATTATTTATGTCTTCTACAGTAAAAACTGTCGCAAAAAAGTAATTGAAAATACCCACCATCGCCTGAGCATCAGAAGCCAAAGGGCAGTTAACATCCACTAGAGGGCCTATGTTATCTTTTATCGGCTTACGATTATTGACATATTCAAAAAACCTTTTTTGATTATCTTTACTATCCGCAGCTATAAGTATCTCTAAATTACGCTTAGCATTCCTAACTGATCTTTTAACCTGACATCTAAGCTCAATATATCTATTAAAGGTAGCTGCCATGCCATTGCGCTTATTAAGTCTATACGCAATGTTATGCTCGTTTATGAACTCGCCTATTTCCCTAGTCCACCACTTGGGCCTACCATGATTTCTAGCGTGCTTGGGCCTATGAGGAATAAACTCCCTTTCAATATTCATAAAACTTTCTTTAAACGCCTCCCCATGCAAATTTGTGTCATTACCCATAAATAAGTTATCCCAGTCCACTACTCTCATCCTATCCGCAAAACTATCAAAATTAGCCCTACGAAAATCAGGGACTTCTATTACGTTTCTATCCTTAGTGTTTTCTATCGATAACTTAAACCTAAGAATTTGATAATCACTACATCCTAAACTCTCGCCTACTTCTAAACTATCGACTATATTTTCGCCATTCATCATCACCAAATCTAAAATATTGTCACCGCGCGTTGGTTCAGTAACTATGTCGTAAAAAATTATCCTCCATGAACTCAATCAATCTCAAACCCTCCTCATTACCAGTAAAAGTCTCGTAATTAACATTAGGGCAGTTAAAGTCTCTGACAATAATACTATTCCAATTGTCAATAAAGTTACCAAGAAGTGAGTAAAATCTAGTATCGGTGTCGAAGGGTTGAACAGGAGGTCTATAAACAACAACAAAATTAAAACTAATACTACACACCCTAACTTCAACGCATATCGCATTAATTGCTGCCGGAAAATCTATCTTAACCTCGATAGCCTAAGGGAATTATGAATGTACAGCAAAATGCCACCACCAAACCTATGTAACCTATCATTAGTAGAGAGTTTAAAACCTGGTATATCAAGTTCCCCCAACAAGTCCTGAGTCACGGTATTTAACCACATTTCAGTGATAGTAACTATATCAAAGTTGCCAGAATAAATTATTGCCTTAAATTCATTTAATTTATTTCTAATACTACGTGCATTACAATAAAAGACCTTTAAGTTATTTTTTACCACAGGCTGGCATTTTAAACTATTTTTCATGTCAGTCCCGCATTCCCCGGACCCACAACGTTTAAAGGCGGCTTCAACCTATACAGCTTTCGCACATTTTCGTCTATTAACCTGCCTAGCCTAGCATTATCTATTTCATTAAAATGCACCCCATCTTTTATAAAATGGCTTGGATCACTGAATTCGGACCACAGCTTTACAAAGGGTACATTTTCCTCAGCACAAATCTCTTCTAATTTATTATTAAAAAATATTGTTTTTGTAGTGGTGTAGTGGTTAGCGTCGCTGACTACGAATCCATCGGCCCCGGGTTCGAGACCCGATGGCAGCTGGCGCGCAGCAAAACCCAGCTGTTCATCCTTCCACACAATAAAGAAAGTGGTTGGTAGATAAATGGGTACCCTAGGTGGCCTAGTGGTTAAGACACTGGGCTGCTGATGGGGCGTGGTTCGGACTCCACGTTAAACTGTAGGTCTAAGGTGGAGTGAAAAGCTTCACCTTCGTCAGAATGAACAATTCGGGCGGAAGCTAACCAAAAGGTTATACCAAAGGTAATCCTAAGACCCAACCCGTGCCTAGGGGTAATACCTAGAACTAAAGACCTATCTGACCTCGCCTTCAGGGACCTAATTAACCCCCTATATCTCTCCAAAAGGTCAGGCACTCTCGTATCGGGCCTATACGAGTCGTTGCCTCCTATCATCATCACCAACATCGAGTGACAGGAGGCAACGTCAATCCTATCCACTTCATCTCTAACTCTGTCAACCCTGGCCCCTGGGAGACAGACCCTCCTCGTCTTGGTTGGCTGCCATTCAACGAACTCTTTGTCCATGTGGCGCACTAAAGAGTCCCCAATTAAAATAGTTTCCCCCTCATTCACATCCCTTTCCAAATGGGCAAAAGGGTTCGAAACCTCGATAGAGGGGGGATTCCTATCACCTAATGTACGCAGCCTAGCTCCACCCTTAACTTCTCTAAATCCCTCCCCATCTACTACTCTCGGATCAACCTTAACCCTTCCTCAACTCTATCCAACCTTCCCAACAAGCTACCTAAACTAGAAACTAGGTTACGTACGTCACCCTTCAAATTACTAACGTCTTCAACGTTAGTATTGGTTTGGCTTTCATCAACCGTAGCCCTATCCCTGCCCTCATCAAGCATTGCAAGTCTTTCCGTTACCTCACATACACTGCTTTTTATGTCAACTATTTTCTCCATTAACTTGCAAAAGAAACAAACTGATCTCTCGGTAATCGCCATAGGACCGCCATTATAATCTTTAAATTCCGAGTACCACCGGTTTATGCTACACCTAACACATGACACTTTCTGTGACAGCATTGCGCAGTTAAAAATTAGTTTATAACATCACAAGTTCAAATTAAATTAAGCTGGCATGCTATGAAAACTTCTAAATTGCTAAAAACCACTAATATTCAATTACTTAACTATTACTTACTTCTTACTTCGTAGCCCCGGGGTTCTCTTATGTGAACCTGGCGGCACTCAGGTATCCCGCGACCACCGTGGGACGGGTCCATAGGTCTCGTAGAGAGGTAATGTTGAAGTTGTGTCTTTGTTGAGAGAGAGTGTGGCAGTGTAAGAGTAGGTGTTCTGTGTCCTCAGGGTAGAGGTAGCATTTTTGACAGGTGGAGGTGTCAGCTAGGTGGAGTCTGTGTCTGTATTGTTGGAGGGAGGGGTGGTGGCCTGAACGGAGCCTGGCCAGAGTAACTCTTGTTTTCCTTGGGAGGGTTTGTTCGCTCTGATGGACTACAGGGGGAGTATCGTGAAGGACAGTGTTGTGTGGTTGGTCGAGTAGGTATTTCCGGGTGAATTCTGTGTGGAGATGTTTAATGGGGTTGATGTTTAGGGGAGGAGGGGGGATATTGTTCAGTAGCTGCGAATAGTGAGCAGCAGGAGTACGTTTTTTGTTGCGGGGTGGGGGATTGTGTAATGTGAGATGGTGACAGGGGTGGTCTGGGGCCACTGCTCTGGAGAAGAATTGAGTCCCTGTCATTTTCATGTGGTGTTCGATGGGGAGTATTTTCGTATCTGCGTGTAGATGGGGGATGGGTGTGGTTCAGAGGCAGCCAGTAATGCTTCTGAGACCTCTGTTTTGTGTGGTCTGTATCTTTTTCTGGTTTGTGTGGGAGATGGATGGATACCAGGTGGGGGCAGCGTAAGTTAGGGTAGTGCGTACAAACTGTTTGTATAGGATACTAAGGGATTCCTTCTGCTGACCGAATGTTGTGGAGGTGTGTGTTCTGAGAGCGTTGTTTTTGTTGTTGCTTTGGAGCAAATGTTTGATATGTGAGGGGAAAAAGACGTGTGTGTCTAGGGTGAGGCCAAGGATTGTTGGGGTTTTGTTTAGAGGTAGGGGATGTCCCATGAGGGTGACTCTCGGGTGTGCTTGGGATTCGTGGTGGTCTGAGGTTAGGAGGGTGATGGAGGATTTTTGAGGGAATGCTGACATCCTATTATTAGTCAGCCAGAGTTCCAGATTGGTAATGTACTGCTGGATCAGGCGTGTGGCAGTGTTACGGTTATGGTGTTGTGCTGTTATGGTCAGGTCATCTGCATAGGAGGAAACGTGGATGTGGGGGGAGAGAGGTTGTGGGAGGTCGTGCATGAAAAGGTTGGAGAGTATGGAGCCCTGTGGGACACCATTGTATAGTCTGTAGGTTTTGGATGAGTGTTGTTTGTGTATGACTTTGCCAAGTCGGCCTGCAATGAAATTAGTAAGCCATTTCTTGTCATTAGTGGGGATGTTGAGATCAATAATCTTTTGTGCAAGAATGTGGCGTGGGACATAGGGTGCATTAAATGCCCCATGATTTTCAAAACGTTGTTGGATTTTAATGTCTATTCCCTCAAATGTTACACTTGTTGGTAGAAGTATGTATGCAAAAAATAAATCAAATCGGAGGTGGTCCTGGGTGGCCACCGGCCACTTTTATATATTTAGTAGTGATGCACCGAATATTCAGCAAATATTCGGTATTACTTATAATACTAATATACAAATATTTGGTATTACTATACTTACATTGATTGAAAGTTGAAAATGTATAAAACACAATGCCAATGTCACTACCCCAACTTTGCTCATTTCCGCAAATTTGGCCTCGCTTTGCGGTCACATTCAACCACTTGAAGAAGATTTTGGAAGTGGTCTTCTCCTCTTGCAGCTGAGACAAAATCAGTTGTGAGCTTTACTGCTCTCTCCGCAGGGTCATTCACAACATTTAACCCATCCACAATGGACTTGGCTGCCTTGAAGTGGTCATTGTTCTGCCAATTGTCAACATCCTCTGTGAGGAAGGTCATATCCAGGTGAAGAAGGTTCACTGTAAACCACGAGTCCTCGTTCACAAGATCAGCCAGGGTTGTCGCTTCTGTAATTTTTGGAAATGACGGTTTGCCATATCCAGAACCGTAGCGGTGTTTTGGAGTGCTTGGCATTTCATCTGGTTGTATGGCCAGTAACACATCTGCAAGGGCACGATGCTCCTTTTGAGGTACTGCATTGCTGAACAGTGCCAAAACAACCAGTTCTGGGGTTAAATACCACAAATGTCTATCAAAGGCTTTCACAGCGCTGACTGAAATGATTGAGTTGACAGCTTTATAGTTGAGCAGAGTCTTGTATAAGCACAAATCAAACCATGGGGCATTTGAAGCAGACTGACATATGAGCCACCAATCACAATAAATATAAACAACAAAAACAACAAACTCTCTCAGTTTTTCCTGTTGATGTTGTGTTGTTACAGTTCCTCGAGGTAGTACAGAAATTTGCTCTTCAAGTAGGCATATTTTGATGGAATAAAGAATCTTTGACATCCACCTTGCTTTATGCATGGCCCCAGGTCTGTGGAGTGTTCCTTGTTTTGTGACATCATCATCGAGGACTACCTGGCAGAGTTGTGCCATTTCCTTGTAGTCTTCCCTACAGTATGAAGCGCTTGTGCGGATTGTGCTTAAAACCTTGTTTTTGCAGGATAAAAGCAGTTGTTGTGCATCGTCATTGTACATTGAAATGTCAATTTTGGTTAAACTTTCATCCTTTGCATGCGATATGCGTTCCCAATTCTTCTGGAATCTTTGGAACAAAGATGCTTCTGGAGACTTTGATGTCTCAATTTTGAGAGCGTCAAACACATGATCCAGGATTACCTCTCCAACATGATGGCGACATGCACACCACAGAAGCACGGTCCAGTTTTGATTGAATGGTAACACAGGCAGCTGTAACGTGTCCAGTGTTTGATGCTGTTGTGTCAAAACATAAGTTGACAACTGACTGTTTGCACTTCCATGAATGTAGAAACGTGTAAGTGTGCTCGGCAATGATGTCACCTGATGACATATCACTTCCACGAGGATATCTAGCCACTCCCAGTAGCTTTACATCAGTGGCATTCCCAACCAACACTGGCAATCTTTCTTCCTTGCCA
Organism: Bathynomus jamesi; assembly: GCA_023014485.1. Lineage (NCBI taxonomy): Eukaryota > Metazoa > Arthropoda > Malacostraca > Isopoda > Cirolanidae > Bathynomus > Bathynomus jamesi. Next base: position 2,152,425 of record JAJOZX010000012.1, on the reverse strand, counting down.
TTCTTGTTTGTGAGTGTATGCATCTGCTTGCCATCCCAGTGAAGTGTTGCAGCTGTTGGGGCGATCCAATTTTCTCAAATATCTTTGGCGATAGCACTTGTTATTGATCGTCGAGCCTTATCAGCAGTTGAATACGACTTGGCCACACGACGTGGATCACCTCCTGCCTCTTGAATTACAGCTTCGGTGAGCACAGCCTGTTGAACAGGAGTTATGTTTAGTCGAGTAGCAACAGACACGACTGAAGGCCTTTTCAGAATATCATGAGGAATAAAGGCAGACGTACCTGCATATGTTGATCTGTGGTGACTACGCTTCCTTTGAAGCTCTGGAATCGCCTCTTCTTCAGTTTCTTCCAAGCTATCTGCAGAGGCACTATCATCAGAGCATACAGAACTTTTCATCTCTTGTACACTGGATGATTCATGACGTTCTCGTCTTGAAGCTTCCGCTAAGATGCATTTTTCTTTTCTACGATCTTTATCAGCTTTCTTCTTGTCAACACTACCAAATGAGGCTACTCTGTCAGATTTCATTGACTCTAAAAATGCTCTATCTTCCTCATTCTTAATGTTTGTCATTGCATCTTTTGTCCATACACCAAAGGTCTTATCAAGAAGTTCATTCATGGATTGCAACTTAGCCAAAGTGTTTGGAGATTCTCTGCGAGAAACAGGTATTTGACGCAATTTGTTATTGTCATTAAGAAGGTCAAGTATTAGTTTGCAGCATTGATGGTCTGAAAGCATAGGAATATTTGCTTTAGTGTAGAATGTTTTCAGCTGGATAAGGACTATGCTGGCAGATTTCCATTTGAGTGGCTGTGTTTGTTTGCCTTCACATATTTCTTTCTGGATGTGCCACATCACGCATCGAAGAACCTGCCGGTAAGTTGGGAGGCGGACTCCTGTCAATGTACCATCTCCTTCTGTAAGAGCATTGCCAAGACCAAAAATGGCACTTGCTAATCTGGTCTTCTTAGCTTCCATTGTTTCTGAAAGACAATAAAGGATATTATTAGACTATAAGTGAAGTTTCGTTTATGGTACATGTTTTATGTAAATCACCCCTTTAGGGTGCATCAAACACCCTTAGGTTCTTGGATTTTAATGTCTATTCTCTCAAATGTTATGTAAATCACCCCTTAGCAACTCTATATTAAAAGAAACAATGTAAGTAGTCAACTGGTTGGTAAATAAAAAATATAGATATTTTTACATAGCGCGGCCCCCGAAAATTGCCGCGAAAATATAAAAGTGACCAGTGGCCACCCAGGACCACTTCCGATTTAATTAATGTTTGGCATACACACTTCTAGCAACAAGTGTAACATTTGAGAGAATAGACATTAAAATCCAAGAACCTAAGGGCATTTGATGCACCCTAGTGGGACAGTGTCGAAAGCTTTGTTGATGTCAATGGCAACAAGGACTGTGCGGGCAGGGGGTGATAGTTGGTTGAAGTCATCTAAGATGTGTTGAGTTAGGTTTGTAAGAAGCGTTGTGGTGGAGTGGGCGGACCTGAAGCCGTGTTGGGTTTGTGAAAGTGTAATGTGTGGTTGTATGCGTCTTAATATCAGTTTTTTTAGGACTTTGGAAATGGTTGAGAGAAGGGAGATTGGCCAGTATGAAGCAGGTAGGTTGGGTGGTTTATTGGGTTTCAGTATCGGGATGATGTGTGCCAGCTTCCAGGTAGAGGGTATGACATTGTGAAGCCAGGAGTAATTGAATATGTTTGTGAGGGCTGCAAGAGCAATTGGACCAAGGTGTTTGAGATGTATGTTTGAAATGTGGTCTGGGCCTTTGGCATGAGAGTTTTTAAGGGATTTTATGGCTGCAGCTGTGCCTTGGGGTGTAAATGGATGTGGTTGTTGTTGGTCAGCCAAAAGTTTCCGTATTTTTTTGAGGATTTTTCTATTATTGGGAACAGTGATTTTATGGCTAATTTTTGAGTAGTGGTGCATGAGTAGGTTGCAGTGTTTTTGTGGGGGTGGAATTTGGTTACAGTTGGAAAGGAGAGCTTCGTGTGTGGGGGGTGGGTTAGTATGTGAAGTGTGGATTTTTTTCAATGTTTTCCAGAGTTGGGTGCTGTTGGTCTTGTGATTGAGTGTGGTTAAATAGGATTCCCAGTTTTCTGACTGTTTAGTGTTAATTAGATTTGTGATGTCAGTGTTAAGGTGGTGTATGAGGTCAATGTCTTCTGCAGTAGGACTGTGTTTCTGGCGTAATGAGTTCTTTTGTTTGATTAGATTGTGTATTTGTGGGGAGAAATTTGGGTTGAAGTGTTTCCTGTGTCCTTGTGGAATGAATTGTTTGCTAGCGCGAGTGATAATGTTGTTTATGTGGGTGGAAGCCTTGTCTATAGAGGGGAAAGTAGTAGTGGTGAATTCCTGAAGCTCGTTTTCAATGTATCCTGTAAATGAAGGCCAGTTTGCATGTTTGTAGTTCGTGTATGTTTGTTTGAAGGATGTGTGGATGGGGTGTATGTGTTGATAGGTGATTAGTATTGGGAGGTGATCGGAGGGGAGGTGGTGTAATGTCTGCCATGTTGTGCGTGTGTGTAGGGATGGTGAGCAGAAGGTAATGTCTGGGGAGGTGTGTTGTTGGTTGTGTTGCAAGGGTTTGCGTGTGGGTTGATTCCTATTGTTGAGGATGTTATATGTATGAAGATCATCTAGGAGTAGCATGCCATGAGCAATGTTCCCTCTAATTTTTTTTAGTCCGTGTGCGCAAGAAATTTTCGTTGTGCATACATTTAGATTCATGGTGAAAAATTGTGCAAACTTTTCTGAGCGCTATTATCTTCAAAATTAAATATATATAAATATTAAATACTTAATAAATATTATTTCCATAAGGTGATAGCTTGATCATTACGGTACTATTAAATGGATATTATAAAACTGTTTACAATATTATATATTCTTAAAAAAGAAAACATTTTATCCATTCTAAAAATATGAATAAAATAAAAAATAGTAAAATAAAATTCAACAAAATAAAGAAATAAAATAAAAATAACATTAATTGAAAATTACTATTTTAGTTATCATTTCTCAAAACAATTTTTAGCATTTAGCAATTTAAAATAGACTATTAAGATTAATACATGATTTTATCCATTCACAAAATAGGAATAAAATAAAAAAGTAATAAAATTCAATAAAATAAAATATAATCAAAATAACATTAAATGAAAGTGCCTTTCATTTAAGTATGATTATGATTTCTCCCTACGATCTTTAGCATTTGCCCATTCCAAATAAACTATGAAGATTAATACATCCATCATCATTCAGGTAACTTTTAATTCGCATGAGCATGTCCAAATAATTTTCTTTCAAGCGGTTTCTTAATTTGTTCTTTATAGAATTCATTAAACTGAAATTTTTGAAATTACAGTATTCCCTCGAATATCGCGGGGGTTACGTTCCAGAACCCCCCGCGATAGGTGAAAATCCGCGAAGTAGAAACGATATGTTTATTACGTATTTTACGCCTTTATAAACCCTCCCCGCACTCTTATAAACCTTTCCCACGCTCTTATAAACCTTTCCCACGCTCTTATAAACACTTTCTACACTCGGAGTATGAAAGAGACTAACAGTATTTTAAAAAGAAAACATTTGTATATACAGTATTTTTTAATAATTTTACCAACATTAAAATTTCGTATGGGTACTCACCAGCGAAGATACTAAAACTTGAATGATGACGATGACGATGAATTAGCTGTGCAGTACTGAACGATGAAGGTGATGACGATGATGAGATGAATGTACTGCACAGCAAAGAAGAGCATTACATCTCTTCTAAAGGCGCCGCTTCATCAGGTGGTGTGGTATCTTCGTCGTCGGCGTCGTCCGTAACTTCGGTTTCCGCTGAAGGCGTAGGCGCGTCTTCTTTCTTTTTGCGGGTGAGGAACATAGTGATGGGCAGTTGCTGGCGCTGCCGTTTCTTCTGGGCGAGGAGATTTTTATACACTTCAGTAGCGCCGTCGATTGCATTTTTAAATTTTAATGCACGAATCATCTGGGGGTCCCATTCGTCAGCCATTTTCTGAAGTTCTTTCGCCGTTCTAACCATAGTTGCGAGGCGTTCCAGTGATAGACCGACTTCTTCTTCTTTATCCCCTGGATCATCTTGTTCCTCTTCTTCTTCACTTGCTACCTTCGTCATCTCCGTCAGGTCTTCGTCCGTTAACGGATTTGAGTGGGCCTCTACCAGGTCATTAACGTCGTCTGGAGTTATATCGATGAAGCCTTCTCCTCCTAGTAATTTTGCCAGCTTCACTGCCTTATCTACTGCAGATTGGTGGATTTCATCAGGAGAGAATCCCTTATAATCGTGGACCGCTTCTAGCCACAATTTTTTCCAGCAGGCATTCAAAGTCTGTCTTCATTTCCTTTATGGCCTTCTGAATGTTTTGCAAACACGTTGCGATGGTGTAGTCACGCCAGTACGCCTTCAGCGAGAAGTTATCTTCCGAATCCATAGCCTCGACCAGGTGGTGCAGGGTGTTTCGTATATAAAGTGTCTTGAATGCACGAATAACGCCTTGATCCATGGGCTGGATGAGCGATGTGGTGTTCGGCGGTAAGAACTCTATTTGTACGCCATCATATGACAGGTCGAGCACGTGACCGCCTGCGTTATCCATGAGCAACAACACTTTGAATTCGAACCCTTTTTCAGCGAGATAAACCTTGACCTCCGGAATAAAGCATTGGTGGAACCAATCCGATGTGAGGAGTTTCGTAATCCAGGCCTTGGGGTTGTGCATCCAATACACTGGCAGCAGGTTCTTATTTTTGTTTTTGAGGGCCCTTGGGTTTTTGGCCTTATAAATAACACCTGGCTTTATCATAAAGCCTGCAGCATTCCCACACATTATTAAAGTGACGCGATCTTTGTGCGCCTTAAATCCAGGGACTCTGACTTCCTCCTTCATTATAAAAGTACGAGACGGCATTCGTTTCCAATACAATCCTGTCTCATCCATATTGAAAACTTGTTCGGGCTTATAACCCCCTTCTTCGATGATCGTCTTGAACGTCTTGTTCACGTACTCATCGGCGGCTGCTTTATCAGCAGAGGCAGCTTCTCCGTGCAGGGTCACGCTCTTTAAGTTGAATCTTTTTTGAAATTTGTCAAACCAACCCTTGCTGGCATGAAATTCGGTTGGTTTGGTAGGAGAAGCGGTCGATGGTCCTGCTTGGGGGTCGTCGTCGTCACCGCCTTCAGCAAACCTGTCGTAAAGCTGCCTGGCCTTCTCACAGATAATGTTGGTATCCAGTGGGATATTCTTCTTCCTGCAGTCACTGATCCAAAGGGCCAATGCAGACTCCATCCTTACGATGTCCTTATTGCGGAAAGTTACCACTCTTTTCACTGTCTGGCTAAAGGACACAGCTGCCGTCGTTCTTATATTCTTTTTGTCCTTCTTAATGTACCGAATCGTAGATTCATTGAGATTGTAATGGCGGCCTAAAGCCGCGTAGCTTTTTCCTTCCTTTAACATGTCTAGGAGTCTAACCTTCTCTGAGATAGTAAGCATCTTCCTCTGGCGCTTGGGTTCATTGCCAGAACTCTTAGAAGGCACAGAACGTTTGGGCGACATCTTAAGGGGTTGACACAAAATCACTATTAAACACAAAATGCACAGAAACACAACACCGAAGAGTTAGACTACGCGAAGTGAATAACACGTGGAAGCGAACTGAGCAAGGCGAGATGCTGAATGCTTCGGTAGGCTGCAGATCGAGATGCGACGAATGCTAAGCCAATCAGCGCCCAGGATACTGAACAGCGTGCTCTGATTGGTCGCGTCTCATCCATCGGCCAATGGTGTGCCGTGTACGGTATCATATAGGCAAAGTAGCTCAAGCAGCACAAGCTTCGCTGGTTTTCCTATCTCGCGGTTCTTTGTCAACTCAATTAGAGTACGTATTTTATTTCGGCTAGAAAAAACCGCGATGTACCGAGTCCGCGAAATGTGAACCGCGATATGGCGAGGGAATACTGTACTTCATTTACTGTCGTGACTCATGATACGCTTCAGCCTGTGCGCATTTTATTTTGCTGCGTGCGCGGGTTTCACAAAGCGTGTGCGCGCGCACACGCGCACACCTTAGAGGGAACATTGGCCATGAGCGTCTGGTATGTGAGAGGAGAGCCATGTCGGGTGATGAGCACTGAAGTCGCCTCCCACAATGTGGTTCTCGTATTGTGTAAGTGGTCGCAGGGGGGGCTCGTAGCATGGGGGGCAGTGAGCAGAGGTAGAGGGGGGTATGTATATGTTTGAGATGTGAAAAGTGGAGGATTTGATTTTGATTGTCTGGATTTTTAGGGTCGGGTCATTATTAAGGATATAAACGCAAGTATATAAAAAATTAAAATTTAAAACTTTCCAAAAGTAAAATTCTTAGCAATATGCAAAAGTAGATGCAATATTAGAGAGCTCAGGAAATGTGCCTGTTCAGTACAGTGTCTTGTAACTGCAGATAGTAAACATAATCCAAAAAAGTTTTTTGACTATGTCAATAATCATGAGCCGATAAAAGATAACATAGACCCTCTAGTGGATGCTAATGGCGCTTTGACTTTCAACGCTCAGGCAATGGCAATTATTTTTAACAGCTTTTTTGCAACAGTTTTGGATCTTTTCCATTTGGGGGCTAGCAGTGAATTTTAATGAAAATTGGTATACTAATGTAGTTTTGGTCACTGATTTCAAAAATAACTTTTTTTTTTTTTTTGAGAAATGAAAAACAAATGTGTTAGAGCACTTTAAATAATTAATATGCTTTTAATGAAAATATCATGACAACCTAACCAATCATCAAGGGCATACAGTTGACCTAACTGAGCATTAATTCTTGATTTTTTTTTTTCTACTACTTTAACAGATCTGCCAGGATCCTTCAAAAAATGTATTCTTCGTAAAGTTGCATTTTTTACCGTTTGACCAATGCTTTTGGTAATGAAAGAACTGGGTATTTTTATCAAAGGAACACACTTTCCCACACTTAGAGCACTTTTTCATAAACAGTAGAAGTTTGTGACTGGCTAAATTTAACACAATCCTCCATAACTAGTTCAAGCTAGTTAAAACACACATTAATTATTTAATGTGTTCTAACATGTTTGTTTTTCATTTCTCAAAAAATGAACATTATTTTTTAAATCAGTGACCAAAACTACATTACTACAATACTGATTTTCATTAAAATTTGCTGCTAGCCCCCAAATGGAAAAGACCCACAGTTTTTACCATAGAAGATGTAAATGTCCCCAACATGGCTGATATCATTCCATTCAGTAGCGAGACTATTTTGAATGAAATAACTGTTTACGAGGGTGAGATTGCACATTATATCGATAAGCTAAAAGTTAGCAAGGCTCTTGGCCCTGATGCACTTTATCCTAGACATTTGAAAGACATCATCATAGGCCCATTAACAAAAATTTTCAATAAGTCATTGGAAGCAGGGATTATTCCTGAAGACTTCAAATTAGCTAACATTACACCCATTTTTAAAAAAGGCAACCACACAGTAGCTACCAATTATAAGCCTATTAGCTTAATGTCAACTGTCGGTAAGCTTTTGGAATACATAGTTAGGGATCATAATCATCAATCACTTTGAAAGTTGCAATTTGATTAATAGTAGTCAGCATGGGTTTCAACGCAATAAATCTTGTTTAACTAATTTCTTAGTTTTATAATGAAATAGTGCGCGAATACGATAGGCATAGAGTGGTTGATGTTATTTATTTAGACTTTATAAAAGCATTCAATACAGTTCCGCATAGAAGATTAATTGCGAAGGTTAAGCGCATGGTATACGCAGTCAGTTAGCTAACTGGTTAGAGGAATGGCTTCTTGCCAGGAAACAGAGGGTTATTGTTAATGGTAGGGAATCAGGGTGGCTGGATGTAGGTAGCGGTGTTCCTCAGGGTTCAGTGTTAGGCCCATTGCCATTCATAATCTACATTAACGACATAGATGTAGGCTTGACTGGTAATGTGTCAAAATTCACAAATGATACTAAAATAGGCAGTAAAGTCTTTAATGTGGACAATAGAAATGGCTCCAAGTTGATGTAAATAGGATTATGGCGTGGACAGATAAGTAGCAGATGCAATTTAACATAGACAAATATAAAGTTTTGCATATAGGTTCTCGTAACAATAATTACACACATATGATGGATGATAGACAGTTAGTGAGCATTGACGAGGAAGTAGATTTAGGCGTACACCCTTCAGTTTTGGTGCCCATAATTGCATGAGGATATTGATAGGTTGGAAAGGGTTCAGCAACGCACCACAAAACTAATTTCATCACTACGCAACAAGTCTTACAAAGATAGGATTAAAGAGTTAGACTTGCATTCACTCGAGACTAGGAGATTAAGGGGGGAGCTTATTGAAGTTTTAAAAATCGTTAATAAAATCAATAACATAAATTTTGACATTGTTCATTTTCAATAATAGCAATACTTGTAATAACAGACTTAAGTTACATGGTAGACGTTTCACTAAAAACTTTTTTACATTTAAAGTAATTGATAAATGGAATAATCTTCCTGCATCCATCATGAACTCTACCAACATTAATATGTTTAGAAACCATTTAGATGGGCATTTTAAAATATTAACGTCATTTAAAATAATAAAACAATTAGCAACAGGAGCTCTGGAGGTGATAGTCAAGGTTTGAGTCTGTTGACAATTGATGCCAGCGATAAATTTATATTTAAAAAAAAAAAATTTAGACTAACACGAACTTAGATTTAGCTCATAGCGTAAGCTAACCCACTTTTTGTTGTACTCTTCCTACTTTTTTCCTTCTTTTCTCATCCTCTCTCTACTTGCATGTCTGTAGTTTGCATGGTATGACTGTTTCTTTGAGTTAAGACAGTGTGTGCGTGGTTTGTAAGCATTCTTATTCACTATTCATCTTCATCCCCTTTCCTATTCTCTTTGACTATTTTTCCGACTTGTCAGCAGTAGCTGGTAGATGATGATGGTGGTGAGTATTTCTCTCTTTTTCTGAATGAATGTTAACCTACGAATGATAGGTTTTGCTACTTAACCCCTTATTCTCTTCTTTTAACTCCCTATTCTCTTCTTTTAACTCCCTATTCTCTTCTTTGAACCCCCTATTCTCTTCTTTGAACCCCCTATTCTCTTCTTTGAACCCCCTATTCTCTTCTTTGAACCCCCTATTCTCTTCTTTGAACCCCCTATTCTCTCCCCTATTCTCTTCTTTGAACCCCCTGGGTCATTCTCTGTCAGATCAACCAAAAAAAATTGAAATTAACACCCTCATCTCTCATATTTTGCTGAAATTTGGTTTATAGGGAGTTTGTGAGCCCTGAATCCATTTCTGAAATTATAAGGTCAATCCGACCAACGGTTCAAGAGATATGACCTCGGGCAATTTGAGGTCACTCGCGAGGTTACTAACATTTGGCAAGCCATAACTTGGGTAATAATTGTCATAATTATATAAAAGTATATATATTTAGAATCAGAAAACGACAAGGAATCCAAATATGCAAGTTTTAGAACTCTAGGTTGAAAAATAAAAAAGTTACACTGTAACCAAAATTTGAGATCACGATTTGACCTCTGGGTATCAAATGAGAATTTTTTTTTTAAATGTAAAAAATGAAGGCATAGGGCATTGGCTATTAGAATCAGCAAAAAAAAGTTTGTTATGTTAGTATTTTTCATGTAACTAACATATAAGTGAACACCATATTCATAAGTTGTGCGTCAATTCTACCTATTTTTTCACACTTAAGCTCATAATTTGACCTATAGAAATTAAAATTACATTTTTTATAGATATAAAAAACAAAGTCAGAGTTCTTGACTAATAGAAACAATCATAAAAAGTTTGTTTATGTTGGTACTTTTCATGTAACTAACTTATAAGTGAACACCATATTTATAAATTGCTTGTCATTTCAAGGAATTTTTATATCTTAGCTATCAATTTGACCTCAAGCTCCAAGAATTTAATAAAATTGTATTTCACTGCTAATCTACACTGGCAATAATAGTTATAATAGTGAAAGGGGAAGACTAAGCTCACATGTAGCCTAAACAAACCTGTTGAAACATGTTGCTACTTGTCTAAGTGCAGAATCAACACAGATAGTTGCAAAATTCCTTGTCTACAGGTTAGTACAGTTCCAGCCAGCACTGTGGGTGGCTGGTGGGTATAGTGTTTTAATGAGCCTCAGAGACTATCAAGGCCTAAAATATTAAGTGTGTATAGCTATATATTTTCTAAAAAATATATATTACCTAATTGTAAATCCTATATCTTTACAGATCAAAATACAATGGTTCGGCACTTGAAATACTGCCAGGACCCTATTCAAAAACACAAGAAACGCATAACAATCAATCTTAGAAAAGTGACTGATGTACTTGTTGAAAAATGTGCTGGAAGAGTGAAAAAAGACTCATTGTTGTGTGTGAACTGCTGGACACTGATAATGAAAACCCCACTATACTTAGTACCACTGAAAACAACGAGTCTGAGCAGGATTCAAATGAATCATCTACTATCAGTGGCTTGAGTAACATCGCTTCAATTCAAGATCTGGACAATGACAGTGATTGCTTGATAAAGGAAAATCCTTCAACTTCAGTTGAACCAGTTCTAGCATTTCTGGACCAAACACCAGTTAAAAAAAGTAAGTAATAAATTAATATAATAACTTATACTTTACTACAAGGTCTGTTTGATCTACTATATAGCCAATTATATAGCATTTAAGGTACTATAATTAATATTTAATTACTAATATTCAGGTGTGTGAAACCTTTTTTTCTGTTCTTTTCAGAAGGGCTGTCATTAAGCCAGAAAAAGCGCAAGGCTCGTGGTAAGCTATCATCTGCTCAGAAACACCTGAAGGAGAGGCTAGAACTCAGTTATGGTGTTCAAATTACAGAGGAGGTAAGTGATACTTCAAAACCTGAAACTAAATCTGAAAAACATCGACAAATTAATGAATGAATTGAAACAGTCATTCCTGGAGAGCAAATGTCACCATCACAAACTACAAATATTGACACTCTCACCATACACAATTGAAAAAACAGCTAGTTTCTTTCAAACTACAACATACATGGTGAAAAGAAGCCATTCACTTAAATCAGAACATGGAATCCTTCCGAAGATTCCACTAATGAGCAAAGGAAAAGTGATATCTGAAGAACACAAAGATATAGTTAGAAGATTCTATGAGTCAGAAGAGGTTAGTCGTATGTGTCCTGGCCAAAAGGATTGCGTGAAAGTTATCAGTGCTGAAGGTGCAATGAAGGTGCAAAAACGATTGGTCCTCGGGAATTTAAGAGAGATGTTTGAACTATATAAAAATGATGAAAAGAATCCCAAAATAGGATTTTCCACATTTGCAAAATTACGGCCATCATATTGTGTGCTTGCCGGTAGTGGTGGGACTCATTCTGTCTGTGTCTGCACATACCATCAAAATCCAAAATTGCAGCTGGCTGCATTGGGAGAAAGAGGTCTTTCATACAAGGATCTTATGGATTACAGTGTCTGCAGTACAGAAAGAGAGACTTGCATGATGCAACTTTGCAATGATTGCCCAAGAGAAGAGGGTGTCCTGGATTTTCTTGAGTTACTTGACAGTGTGAAATTAGCTCCAAATGAAATATCTTACAAGCAATGGGTGACTGTTGACCATTGTACAATGGTTGATAAGGTGGAGCCACTTCATGAATACTCATCATCCCTAAGCATGAAAATATCCTGCATGGTTCGTCATCACTTTGTTGCTCAGAACAATCACAGTACTTCAAGCAGTTGAAAGAAACACTACCACCTCAGAGCGAGGTAGTTATGGTAGGTGATTTCTCTGAGAATTATTCTTTCATTGTCCAGGATGCTGCCCAAGGGTTTCACTGGGACAATTCACAGTGTACAGTTCACCCTTTTGTCATCTATTATAGATCATCTGCAGACCAGGAACTTAGCCATTTTAGTGTCTGTTTCTTATCTGCATCACTAAAACACAACACTATAATGGTTTACTCATTCATATTGAAGCTTATGACATATGTTAAATTCAGATGCCCACAATTGAAGAAGGTGCACTATTTCTCAGATGGATGTGCTGGCTAATATAAGAACAGATACAACTTCACAAATCTCTGTTACCATGAAGAGGATTTTGGTCTGTCTTGTGAATGGCACTTCTTTGCTACATCCCATGGCAAAAATGCATGTGATGGGATTGGAGGAACAGTGAAAAGAGCTACTGCTCGTGCCAGTTTGCAGAGAACTACAGAGAGGCAAATTCTTACACCAGAACACATGTTTCAGTTTTGTGAAGAAAACTTGAGCAAGAAGATAAATTTTTTCTTTGTAACTACAGCTGATTTGAAAGATGCAGAAGAACGGTTGGAACATCGATTCAAGGATAGTAGGGCTATTCCTGGAACTCAGAAATATCATAGATTTGTTCCCCTAAACAAGGAAGAACTGATGGTGTATCCCATTTCAAGTGGCATTGGAGAAAAGAAAAGAATAAGGAAAAGTCATTTTACTAATGAACCTGCAATGCTTGGTAACCTAAAATGTGTCAAACCAGGAGAGTATGTTGGCTGCATTTATGACATGCAAGTTTGGTATGGAATTGTGGAGGAATATTGTGAAGAGTTTGATGATTTCACTGTGAACTTTCTACATCCCTCTGGGTCATCAGGATCAAGTGCATATTATTATCCATCAAACAAGGATTCATGTGCAGTGCCAGGACATCATATATTAACTGTAATGAGTTGTCCTACCCTAAGAGGAGGCAGCAGAATTCAATACATTTTTCCACAAAAAGAAATTGATGAGAGCATCGAGCATGCAAAAATTGTATTAGGCTAGCACATGAATCCTCTAAGTAGGTCTTCCCCTTTCACTATTATAACTATTATTGCCAGTGTAGATTAGCAGTGAAATACAATTTTACATTTTTTGCCTTTGTTTTTATATCTATAAAAAAATGTAATTTTAATTTCTATATGTCAAATTATGAGCTTAAGTGTGAAAAAATAGGTAGAATTGACGCACAACTTATGAATATGGTGTTCACTTATATGTTAGTTACATGAAAAATACTAACATAAACAAACTTTTTTTTGCTGATTCTAATAGCCAATGCCTATGCCTTCATTTTTTACATTTAAAAAAAAAATTCTCATTTGATACCCCAGAGGTCAAATCGTGACCTCAAATTTTGGTTACAGTGTAACTTTTTTATTTTTCAACCTAGAGTTCTAAAACTTGCATATTTGGATTCCTTGTCGTTTTCTGATTCTAAATATATATACTTTTATATAATTGTGACCATTATTACCCAAGTTATGGGTCGCCAAATGTTAGTGACCTCGCAAGTGACCTCAAATTTCCTGAGGTCATATCTCTTGAACCGTTGGTCGGATTGACCTTATAATTTCAGAAATGGATTCAGGGCCCACAAACTCCCTAGAAACCAAATTTCAGCAAAATCTGAGAGATGAGGGTGTTAGGCACTGGTTGATCTGACAGAGAATGACCCCCCTATTCTCTTCTTTGAACCCCCTACTCTCTTCTTTGAACCCCCTACTCTCTTCTTTGAACCCCCTACTCTCTTCTTTGAACCCCCTACTCTCTTCTTTGAACCCCCTACTCTCTTCTTTGAACCCCCTACTCTCTTCTTTGAACCCCCTACTCTCTTCTTTGAACCCCCTACTCTTCTTTTTCTCAGGCTGACCTTAGAGTGGATCTTAGGGTCTTTGTTAGCCTTAGCTTCTGTAGATCTGTAGATAGTGCTACAGTACCTCAATTTCCATGTATGAAAATATATGCAAGGGATTTATCCCCCTCCCCCTAAGTTAGGGAGCACAAACAATCTATTTCTTAAGAAATTAGAACCATTACTGAAGTTGTGCTTCAATTCTAAACTGATACTATATATTCTAGAGTTACAACTTTGAAAGCTACTTTGTCTATTGAATGAAAAATAAACAAGATATTCCTGCATTTCTATTTACAATATGAACTGCTGTAAAGTACTTACTTTATCCATTTTCATACAGGTTCCAAAATCAGCAAGTTTTAGATGACCTTGGCTATCTAAAAGCATATTGTCTGGCTTTACATCCCTGATAACAAACAAACAAAAAATTATTTGCAAATAATTTGTGTTCAGAATTGACCAAAAGGCATTGGTTAACAATGTTATGGTAAAATAAATCGCATCTTTTAGATTTCCAACTCACATTTTGATTAAGTTTTAAGAACACCACAAACAAAAACAGCACATGAATACCAGTATTTTTTTATTACCTTCATAGTATATTGTTAACACAACTCACAGTGTAATGCCACATAAATTAGTCCACAAGAAAACAGACAAGGAAAAGTCCATGCCAACTCCCCAAAATTATCACCCACTAATGTCAGTAGCTACATTATTATTATTTTTAGTTTATTTTAACCTCATTTACACTAATTTAACCTTATCTAACCAGTCTCTGTAAATGTCAAATAAATTTCTTGTTGGCAAAGTGCAAAAATATACTTTAATTTTTTTTTAAACAAACTAGAAATACAATTTCTCCATTTAAAAACCTTCCAGTCTTAAGTCACTACAGATAAGAAATTAAAAAAGGTTAACTTCTAATGTTTTTCACACTAAACTGACATTTTTTTATCAATAAAACAACATAATTCAAAAAATTCAAAAAATAGTGAGATGCAAACCTTCCACAATTTAGTTTATATTAGTAATATTTTATGTTGAAATGGGATAAAAAGGATTTATAAATATAAAAGTTATCAACCAACTTAATATTTACATCAGATACATTCCAAAATCTTAAACTAAAAATGAACTGTGTGAAAAGTTAAACAGCAGCACTGCAAACCCATCACTAAAATTTACCCCTTAAGAGAATATAAGCACACAGTCACATCTTGTACTTTTTATTAACGAAGCCACTAATTTACAATAGGCATTTAACGCACAGCAATACTATATGATACAATTAGCTTGCACAAATTTCACAAACAAACTGTATAGGCCTACCTGTGAACAAATCCCATAGAGTGAATAGCATCGAGGGCTAAAACAACTTCAGCACAATAAAACTTAGCCCACTTTTCCGGAACATCATAATTTGACATTAAATTTACTAAATCTCCACCTGAAATATCATCAATAAAAAATATGTAATGTTAACTACATTCTCAAAACTGCCATTGTACTATTTATTATATTAAAATAAGAGAGAAATAAGCTAGTAATAGTGATTAATTAATTTTACCAAAAATAATATTTCTTACTGTCTCTACACTTCAAAATAACAGTTATCACAGGAAAAATCTTTCACTGTTGGGTGACCTTATTAACCCCTATGTACATACCCCTTCACCTACTTCTTGTTATAATTGTCCTTTAATAAGGAATAAATATCTCCTGATTTACATTAATATATATTTACAATTTGTCATAAGTAGTAATTTGTACATAATAAATTTATATTTTAGAGGAAGTAAAGGCTGCATCATCCAAAACAAGGTCAAAAGTAGGGATGTGCTGGATAGCAAACATGCCAGATAGTTGGATACCAGATATCTGGCCTATCATAAAAGCTAGATATCCAGATCCGACCAAATTTCACTTTGATATCACTTGAAATAATTACTCCTCTTAAATGACTAAAGTGATTTCAACAAATGAGGCATCAATGCAAAGAGCTCATTATTGTGCCCTAACTAATACTGTAGCGCATTTTTATCTAAATTCGAGTTTTGGAATTTTTCCATCTTTTCAAAAATGTAATATCAGGCTGTCCAGCCAGAGAGTATGATGACATCCGGCTATCCAGCACACCCCTAGTCAAAAAATTAGAAAACTTTGTGACATAGATTACGAGGAGGTAGCAGAATTTCCACAATAGGTGTTACTAAGGTTATTCAATATTAACAAAAAAGAATGTCATAAAAAATATACTGTATCTGATTCATCCAAAAGGAGCAGGATAGGCACATCAAAGCAAAGATGAAGGAGCCTTACTGTTGCCTGAAATCCTACAAGAACAATGGTAATCATATAATATGCAAAATATCCACATATAATATAAAACTCAACATCTTGAAGCTATGAAAAGTTTATGAAACTGTTTCAAAGAAGAAAGCAGAAGCAGAATGATACATTTGAGAAGTGTGTTTCAGAATTTAATGATGTGTCAAGTGAATGTTCAATGTTTTCTGTCATGAAGAGGGATCCAGGGAAAACAATCAAATGGTTTCATGGAATTAAGATGACAGAAGCGGAATGGGATTTTGCGCATGACCAAAATAAATGCAAAATGTACTACAAAGATTTTATGAACAAAAACTTGTCTCAGTCATTGGAGCAAAGAAGAAAAGAACTGGCATACTTAAGAGGAAATGAAAATGCTTGTGGAATGTGAAAAAAAAGTCTAAGAATCACTGAAGTATACAGAAGGAAGTGATAGTGGAAGTGATAGTGGAAGTGATAGTGGAAGTGATAGTGGAAGTGATAGTGGAAGTGATAGTGGAAGTGATAGTGGAAGTGATAGTGGAAGTGATAGTGGAAGTTAAGGTGCAGGCTCAAGCTGTTCCTTTGAACTGAGTGAAGATACAACTAGGCCAAGTGCATGACTCCAGATTTGAAAAAATTTACTGGAGCACAGCTCTGAATTTACTTTTTTTCCCCTTACACCACTAGATAGGTTAATGATAGTAAACTCTTGAATTGACGACATACCAATTACAAATTGTTTTAGCTAAACATAATAATACAATAATGTACAGTTTATAACTCACCTTAAGTTTATTTATTCATTGCAGCAGCAACAGTGGATGATGTTAGACCTTGCATTGCATGTAGGCATTTGTTGTGAATTTACCGCCATGTATGCTTGGCCACTGATCAATGGCTTTCTGTGTGATCATTACAGCAGATCTAGTGCCTGGAGCTGGACCCTCCTTCACAATTCTGCACAGCTTAGTCAAATGAGATGGCTTAATGGATCCTTTGTGTTCAACAATGTAACCAAGAATGGAGAATGTCCCTTCAGCTGGTGCTTCACTCCAGGCAGTTGATCCATCTTTATCAAAATGCTTTAATCTCTCTGTGATTCCTTTCCACAGCTGTTCTATATATTCTGTCAGCCAATTTATCACTGAGTCTTTTGTAAAACTACTTTCAGATCTGGTTCTGGATGGTCTAGCAACTTCAGCAACCTGGTAGTAATCAGAACGTTTCTTGATGTATTTGTAAACTTCATTTAGGCTGTAATCCTCAGCTGTTAGTTCCTTTTGCTGCCCTGTGGTATCGTGCTTAAATTCAGAAACTACATCATTTGCATTTCCTCCATTAGCTAATTTGGAAATTGTTTCCATCACTCTTAACATAACAGTTTTCCCTCCTTCTTTATAAAATATATTTTCTACAAATTCTGCACTAACTGTGGTTTTTTGAGCTACTTGCAACATAATCTTTGTTACATAGGAAATCAATACATAGAATTTGGCACTAATTTCTTTCTCTTGTGGATGATCAAAAAACACACAATTTTCCACAAATCTGTCAAATTGATCAAATTCGTAATTAACCATGCGAGTATCAGATTTGAGTTTTGGTCTCTTAAAACCAATGATATTGTCAAGAACCATATTGGTATAGTCAAGGCCTGATCTCAGATTTGAAGAGTGATTCTGAATAAAGTCTAAAAGCTCACTTAGTTTACAAATTTTCTTCAATGCATCAACGTGGGCTCTGTTCACAAGATGCATTAAGTCCCATCAAAATTTGAAATTTTCTCCAAACAACTTTTTCATTTCATTTTTAAATGGCTCGTTGTCCTTACAAAAAGCCCCATCTCCAACCATTCCAGATACCTTGGATTTAATTGCTTCTTCAGATAGTTTCAAGTGATTAGGAGACTTCAACACATCAAAAATTTCATTGGCCAAATAAACTCCTGATTTGCTGCGTACTAAATTTATCCCAGCAAGTTTTACAGTCTTATCTTCTTCACTCATAACTAATACAACTAGCCTGCTTAATCCCAAAATTGTTCCAATGTCAGCTGTTATTGTTACTGGTTTGTTCTAAGAACCACTTTACATTTTGTTCTTTAAGTTGATTATCTAATAGCTCACAAATTGTCTCGCATGCATGTGTGCTATGATTCAAATTTCCAACCTCACAACCTGACCTATGTAATACAGCTAGAAGTACTGGATATAGAGCCCATGCAGTGTTTGTTTTCATTATGTAGTATAAGATGTTGCCACATGTCTTCTATGCGTTTAGTAGTGTTCCGAGAAGATGTTTTCATCACTTCATAAACAGCAGCTCTTTGATGATGCTGAAGTTTAATTAAATGTCTCTTCAGGTGGGTTTTCAGATTTCTAAACCATCTCTCTTGATTTTCTCCTTGTTTGCATACATAGGTTAAATCTTTAACATTGAAGTAACCTTTTATGTTAGAATGTTTGTCTGAAGCACATGCTTTGGGGTCTGTGCAAGCTATGCAATATAATGTAAACATTTTATCATCAGAAGCATCATCAATATCTTCTTGATTATCATCATCTTCATCCTCAACAGCTATATCTACATCAGGCATATTAGTGTCACTATTTGCAATGTTTTCCATTATATCACTTGGTACTGAAAATGAATCATCAGCATGCCCTAGATCCTTCTTTTCCACCAATTTGAATGTAGATTTGATCAAATCATTGTTAAGGATTTCTTGTATTGATTTACACTTGCTTAAATGGGCTATGGAAATGTCAAATTTGTTGCTTTTTGCTTTATTAGATTTGGATGCAACACTTGAACTTGAAGGCATATTTTGACTCTTCTCTTTATTAACCACAACAGCTTGGTGAGTTTCTTTTGTTAGGCGCAAAATTGCATTCAATGTCTTCTGGATTTGGGAATTTTCAAATTCCTCTAAAGCAGTTTTGTTAGTCTGATGCGCAGATTCCTCACTTACCTTTTGTTTCTTGGGTGGAGGAGAAGCACTTTCTTCAGTCTGTGAAACATCTAGTGAAAAAGTTTCATTTTCTAGATTAGCAGTTGATGAAGTTGGTTCATTTTTCTGAGGTCTAGCACTAGCACATTTTGTGAACAAACTAAATGACTGCTTTGCCGTATCTCTTTGCTGCACTTCATCCTGGTATTTCTTTACTGCAATATCTAAGCTGTGGGCCCAAACTCTGGGACCTCTTGTATTGTAACAAATATTTTTTTTGGAATTAAAATGTTCCTCCCAGTTTTGCTTCTTTGAATATTTGTTCTTGCATTGACCACAAAAGTAACCCCTTTTAACACCCTCACTTTTCTCTCCAACTTCATCAATATTAGGATCCATTATTGATTATTGACTACCTGAAAAAATACAAAATAAGTAAAAGTTAGTAAATATAGTATGGTAAAAGTGAGTAAAAGTAAGTAAATATAGTACAATGAAAGTAAGTAAAAGTAAGTGCTTTAAACTTAGTAAAAGTAAGGAAGAGTAAGTAAAAGTAGGTAAGTTAAAGTAAGTAAAAGTAAGTTTAAACTTAACTAAGCTTTTCAATTCTAGAGTCATGGTGGATTACTTAAAACTGCACAAGTAATTATCTGGCCAATTTATCAAACCTGGCCGAGATCAATGGAACATAGTCCAATCCTGATAATTTTATATTAAAAAAATATACGTTTTAATAAAATTTTAATTATCAAAACATTGAAGCTTAACAAAAAATAAAAATAATTGTTAAATATGGAATTACCAACTAAACTTAAAATAACTAAATTTGTAATTTAAAAAAATTGGTTTGTACAAGAACGTATACGCAAAAAAATTGCATAATGTCTAGCGGATGAACAAAACCCAAACCCAAATTTACTTTTTCTCATGGTCAAATTTACTGGAGCAATGCTCCCAAGATCCCAGGAATCTGGAGTCATGGCCAAGTGTACTACAAAAATGGCAGATTAGAACTACGGACATTATCAGCACTTTCTGAATGCTTGCCATGAGGTTGGAAACAAACTAGTGAATAGGACACGGAAGTACCATACTCAGGAAGACACAATGAGTTAGATACATTACCCCAGTCAAGCAATGTCAGAAGTGCTGGGAAAGAGCATAGACACACTGGTTCTTGCAGAAATTGCCTGAGAAATATGAACAAGGAGCCAGCCAAGTACTACAATTTCCTATTCATATGATGGTTCAAAAATCTGAGAGCTGACTCATTTACAGTTCACAAAGTCACTATTAATAGGAAATACTGTGCCTTACCTACAATGAACAGTGCATCAGAATCTAAGAAAAATTTAGCCAATCTGAGGTTGGCTACAGTACTTTGGAAATTTTGGCTGCTGTTAGTGGAATGGAAACTAAACATCTATTTGACAAGAGAGATTTTGTGATGACTGACCAAACAGTAACATTTTGGTGTAGAGCGCATAGTGGCAGAGGAACTTTGTTCTGGTAGCAGACTTTCACATCTCTTTTGCAATGTGCATCCTTTGCTGATGAAGCATTGGGCAAGTCTGATAAATCAAAAACCTTGGAACAAGTCTGGTGAATGCGACCTACACACTGTACCCAAGACAAAAAAAAAAAAGTCAACCAAAAGATGAAAAATTCAATCACATGACACTGACATGTGCAATATATTTAATACCAATACAATGACATTTCTTCATTCTTGCAAAAATATGAACATGTTACAAATCAGTTGCATTACTAAAAATTTCTTAAACTTGAATATTCTGAAAGTGATGTAGTGTGGGTGCTTTAAAAGTGCTGCATTTGATGAAGCCATTCCTGTCAGTGACCATATCTGCAAGGACAACATATGCAAATACCATACCAGCATTCAATCAAATTTATGAAGATTTGCTTGACCCATACGAATTCTGAACATCTGACCAAGGTAAATGAGGCAGCATTTCCATTTGTGTCTACAGAATGCTTTATGCACACATAATACGATGATGTGTGTGTGAGGCTTTCAGAGAAGCTGCTGAATCATTTCATCCACAAATAGTAAACCTGTTAGACTTGGTTCTCCCAGTCTTTGCAGAATGATTCCTGAAGCAAAAGGGTGACACATATATGGGTTTAGTGACTATGATGAGGATGCAGAGCATGGATCATGAGAAGCTGATAAGCTGGCAGAGAGAGGGAAGCAAAACAACTTAAAAGTTGTTGTTGCGGTTATATATAGGCCCCCTAATCAAACAGCTGATATGGCCGAAGCATTATATTGTGAACTAAAGAGAATAATAGGTAGTGAGCAGGCTTTAGTTATGGGTGACTTTAATTGCGTCAACGTGAATTATGATACAATGCAGGGAGACGTGGAAGGTAATCGTTTAGTTAATTTTCTCGAGGATAGCTTTCTTATTCAAAAGGTTGGGGAACCTACGAGGTTGGACAGTATTTTAGATTTAGTAATAACTATGGATGATAGGCTAATTACTGATCTTCAAGTAATAAAACCATTAAGCAATAGCGATCACAATATGGTAGAGTTTGTCCTCTCAGTAAGTCACTCGAAACCAACTAACTCTACTAAAATTCCTAACTTCCAGCACACAAACTTTTGTAAATTTCGAAATAAATTGTCACACGTCAATTGGGAAAACGTAATGGGGAACTCCAATGCAAAAATAATGTAGGAATCATTTGAAACAGTATTTACGACTATAAATGAGGAATGTGTACCATACAAAATTAAGCATGCGAAAGTAAACAACAAGCCCTTCTGGTTTACTTCTAGAGTAGGAGACATTATAAAGAGTAGAGATAAGGCTTATAGGCTACATAAGTGCGATAAAGACAATTTGTGGTTACGAAGCAACTACATATCTCTAAGGTGTGAAGCAAAAAGTGTAATAAAAAAGTCCAAGCACGAATTTGAAATCTCCATAGCTTGTGATGGTAAAGAAAACCACAAGCAATTCTTTCAATACGTCAACAATAGAAACCCAGTAAAAAGTGTCTTGGGACAGTTGAAAAATGTTAACAGAGATCTAGTTTCTGAAAACAAGGAAATGGCTACCTTGCTAAACAAATTTTTTACATCAATTTTTACTATAGAAGATGTAGAACATCCCTACAGTTATAGACATAATACCTTTTGATAATGGTAATATTTTGGATAATATAGTGGTTAGTGAAGGGGAAGTAATGCACTATATTGATAAAATGAAAACACGTAAATCACCGGGGCCGGATTCCATATATTCCATATAACTAAAAATTAAAAGATAGCATTGTTGTGCTGCTAACAAAGATTTTTAATGCGTCTATTTCTGAGGGGTGCATACCAGATAATTTCAAGTTAGTAAACGTAACACCTATCTTTAAGAAAGGCGATAAAGGTGCGGCGGGAAATTATAGGCCTCAGTTTAATGTCTGTTGTAGGTAAGCTACTGGAATCAATAATTAGGGATCATATAGTCAAACACTTAGAATTGCATAACTTAGAAATATGCAGCACAGTTTTAGGCGAAACAAATCTTGCTTAACTAATCTTTTAGAATTTTTTCAAAGCGTGGTTGACATTTACGATAGTCATCAGGCGGTTGATGTAGTGTATTTAGATTTTCAAAAAGCATTTGACACCGTACTGCACAAAAGACTCATTGAAAAAACTAAGGCTTATGGAATCAGGGGTGTAGTAATAAATTGGATAGAAGAGTGGCTGTGAGGTAGGAAACAGAGGGTGGTCATTGATGGAGCGGAGTCGTGTCGGGCTTATGTAGCGAGTGGCATTCCTCAGGGCTCTGTATTGGGCCCCTTGCTTTTTCTTATATATATTAATGATTTAGATGTCAGCCTAGTCAGTACAGTTTCAAAGTTTGCAGATGACATGAAGCTGGGTGGTAGGGTGATTAATGGCGAAGATAGAGGTAAAATCCAGGAAGATCTGAATAAAGCCGTTGATTGGTCAGTCACATGGCAAATGAGATTTAACGTTGATAAGTGCAAAATTTTACATATAGGTTCGCGTAATGGTAATTTGCATATAGTATGTCAGGGAAAGAGTTAACAAGCGTAGAGCAGGAAAAAGATTTAGGAGTTATAGTCACTGGCAACTTAAAAGTAGCAAAACAAAGTACATCAGTGGTCAATAAAGCAAACAAAGTGTTAGGTTGTATAGCTTGGAATTTTTAGTACAAATTGCGCAATATTATAGTTCCTCTTTATAAATTATTAGTTAGATCCCATTTGGAGTACGCGATCCAATTTTGGAATCCGCATATGCGCAACGATATAGACAAAATCGAAAGAGTTCAAAGATGAGCAACTAAGATGATTCCATCACTTAGGTCAAAGTCGTACGAGGATAGGCTTAAGGAGTTAAAATTTACTACACTCGAGACTAGGAGGCTAAGGGGTGATCTAATCCAGGTTTTCAAAATTATGAATGGGTTCATCAATGTAGATAGAGATAGTTTTTTCGAAATATCTCAATATAATAGGACTAGAAATAATGGGTTAAGTTGACAAGTAGAAGGATCAAGACAGCAGTTGCCAAAAACTTTTATATGCATAGAATAGTAAATAGGTGGAATAGTTTGCCAGTAGAAGTAATTAGTAGCACGTCTATAAACATGTTTAAAAATCAATTAGACGCATATGTTAATAGATTGGGTATAGTTTAAGGTAGTAAAATTAAGGCTTTGTGGTTCAGAACCCACGTAAAATTGTAGGTCCCCTCCACCACCACGGAGGACATGCACAATACACAATTACGAACACAGTTAGGTAGACCAGCCATGAGTGGATCCTAGGGTCTTTGTTGGTCTGAAACATTATAACATTATAACTTGATGCTGCATCATCAGCACAGGTGAAAGCAAAGTCTGCATATCATCATCAGAAAATTACAAATGAATCATTTACAAAATGCAGAAAAATGATCCAGAAATGGGGAGAGGGTCAAATTTCAGATATAATTCTAGAATGGAAGACAAAGCAACAAGAACCAAAGAAAAAAGGTTTCCACAATAAAGAAATTGCCATCCTTACAGTAGATAAAAGAAACACCAAAGATCTAGAAACCATTAAGTCCATAGTAGGACCATTTACATCAGCAAAAGTAGAAACATTCCTAAACAGTGACACTGAGGAGCAAAGGTGAAAAAATGTAAATCGAAGTGAGCTATGCTAGAGACCTTACTTCACTTTCTTTTCCAAAGTCAAGTGTAAATTTAATTCATCTTATAATGAAGGATCACTGGTAACGATGACTGCACATATGTGCTACCAAGCTTTGTCTATTATATAAGGATGTGGCGACCCCACCACCCACTGAAAGATGCAGCTGGGTGATTCCAGGACAAGTGGACCAGTTGGTAACACCAACACTTCAATTTTGCTGAAAATTGGAACACTCGTTGGTTTTATGTCAAAAATACAATTCCCAGATTTTCAGATCAATTGGACCCATAGGTCATGAGTTACAGTGAAGGTCATTTTGAGGACATTGGTTGACCTACCTATATTCAATTGATAATAACTCAGCTTGGCACCAATTCACAAAAAATAATAAATGAATATTTTGTTCCTTTAACATTTCTCTATCAATAAGTTAAGAAGTGGTGGTGTTTATAGTGTTATCAGATCAGAAATTAGTTTGAGTAGCACCATATATCAAGTTTAGGGCTTAATTTCCTTCTTTTTATCAATATAATTCATATGATCTATAGGGTAAAGCCTAGGGCTTAGAACTTTTTACTAGCTTCATTGACACTTCTCTCATTTCATCTCAGCCAGGAGACTCATCAGATGACTTATTGGTAGTCATTATGGGGAAGTGCCACTTTATTGAAAAAATACAGGTATATAATAATAACTGAAATAAGTGGTTCCTCATTAAAAACAATAAAAAATACAATTTAGCCTATTTAATTGATACATGTTGAGCTCAGCTTATTCAATGAAGTTGCAACTGTTGGGAAAAGTATTTAATCTTTTCTATAGGAAAAGTACACTGAATCAGAGTGAAATCCCCTCCCAATAAGCAAGGCTCAATTTCACCAAGAATATGGTCTACTGCAACAGGGCAAATGTCTTCTTTCTCTGGGAACCTGTATGAAGTAGCCACTCCAGATGAATTGAGGAATTTGAAACAGTCCTCACAATCTGGTTCATACTCATGCACAAGCCCAAACCAGTTTCCTTTCATACATACTATAGAAAAACTATACAAAACTGTCATACACTTTACATTACAGTTCACAACAAATCCTAATTCAAACCCAGGCTTATACACACCTACAATATGGTATCATATATGGTAGCTTTATTTCATAATTAAATACAAATTATTAATTTATTGTATTAAATAACTACCAAATTGCCTCAAGATTGGCGACAAAGCCTATTGGGAATGGAAAAAATTGCCATACATACAACCCAATATGTAGGCATTGGGCCTGCATAATAAGAAAAACACTTTTTCATATCAAAATTTTCCATTGCTGATTTATGAAAATTACTTCAAGAAGAAATGATGAAAAAATGATGAAAAAATTAAAATTAGATGTCTGGACACTTTCCAAACTAAGGGAATTTAAGACAAAGACAGCCTCTCAAAGCTGCCTAGTGACGAGCATTGCTGTAGACAAGGAAGGTGTTTAATCTTCCTACAAGTTCTGAGTGAAACACTAATAAGATGAAACTATCAGGTCATCCCATAAGTAATGTCGTTTTTTAGATCGGAATTTGAAGGACAAAAAAAAACTCAACCGAAACTTTTTAATCTAGTATATATTTTCCATCGGAATCAGTGACACTCTGCCAACATCCTACAAGCTCTTCATCTAAAGTAGTATACTGTTTCTCATCATGATAGTTTTGCAGACTCCTGAAGAGATGATAATCTGAAGGCACAAGGTCTAGAGAATATGGAGGATGTTGAAGTTTTTCCCACCCAAGCTCCTCAATTTTTACGGAAGTGATCCAAGTGGTATGAGGATGTGCATTGTCATGGTGGAACATGACTCCTTTCAGATTAAATAAAGGTCTCTCTTAGTGCAGTGTTCAATCGATCCAGTTGTTGACAGTAGACTTGAGCGGTGATTGTTTGGTTGTGTGGTAAGGTTTCAGTGTATTACACCACCTTTATCCCACCAAACACTAAGCAACACCTTCCGAGGGTGAAGATTTGGTTTAGGCTGTGGTGTCACTGGTTCTCAGACACAAACCCACTGTTGATGGCACTTAACATTCTGGTACAGTATCCACTTTTCATCACTGGTCACTAAATGGTGCAAAAACGGATCTTGAAGTTCACAGGAATGAAGAGCTGTGCTAATGTTTACCTGCACCCTCAGAGTGTCGACCGACAATTCATGTGGCACCCATTTTCCTAACTTAGGCACTTTCCCTAGTTGTTACAAATGTCGATGGATGGTGGATGGGGATGAATTGAGTTTCTGGGCCAATTCTTCAACAGTTGTTGAACAGTCTTCTTCAAGTGCAGCTAACAGCAGGTCATCATCAAACTCAGCAGGGCATCCAGAGCGTGCTGCATCTGTCAAACAGCAGTCACCATTCCTAAACTTTTGAAAACATCTTTGACATTTCTTCACATGCAGAATATCGTTGCTATAAACTTCCTGAATGTTTTGTGTTGCTTCAGTATCACTATTCCCTTTTTTGAACTTGTAAAGCATTATATGCCTCATATGCTCTTCTGATACCGCCATGTTTATGAGGGGTTCACATAAAGCAAAACACACGTCTTCACTGGTCAAGGTCTGTTAAGTATGTAGCGAAACATGATAGATCTCCTCTTAGATATAACCTTTGGAAAATTTATGCTTAAACCGAGTAGGACTAGTTTAAACTTAATCTATCGTAAAAAACATTACTTATGGGATGACCTGATAATAACAAAAGGATAGGCCTATACCTTCAGGTATTTAGGCATAGTGAATTGCCTGTATTAATTAAACTGAATGAACTTCTTGCATAGCCCATTTGCCTACATCAACAGAGGCGCGATAGGCAGCCACACACCCTACAACTAGAAGCAAGGTCAACAAAATAATAAAGTATGGTAGTTTTCTTTTTTACTGTTTGGTATTTAGCACTGTCTAAAGCAAATAAACTCAACATTAACCAAAAAAAAAGAACTACTGAAGGTCTTTTGAAGACCTCCACAAAAACTATTTTTTTAATGAAAAGATGTAGGGTTTTTGTCATTAACTCAGCACCAAAGTCTGGCATTAATTTTCACCAAATGCCAAGTTAATAGCAATCAACCCATAACGCTATATAGTTTTTTCATACATACAGCCAACATAGCTCTCAACCTTAACCTCTTTACAGCAAGTCCCTCAGAACTTGCTATATCTTGATTTGTACATTTATTAATTCTTCTAAGCTCTCCTTTACCTTTAGAAATAAGATACACCATAATCTCATCTTTAAACATTGGTACAAATCTTGTAACCTTTGTGTTCCCTTGACTGGCTTCATCTTGTAACCTTCAAAGTGAGGTTGCAGGTTGCTTTCAACTACTTTCATTTTCTCTGCTAAAACAAAAAAGAATTTGATTACTGAACCCATTTCATTGATGCAGAATTCATACATGTCCTTCAGGGTCAAAATTTTATTATTCATTGGTCTTTGTAGACTTGCTCTAGGTGTTGCTCTCTTAACAGTTCCACTAATTCCATTACATGCATTTTTACCATGAGATGTGCCAAAAAAAAAAAAATGCCATTCAGCATCAAGTCCATAATCATCTTTGTGATGGCAAAGGTTTATAAAGTTATATATGTTCTTATAATGAGTTGCACAGCCATCAGAATAGTAGTGGATGTTTGTTAAATTTTTGGTGGTCTTTATGAAGAGTGGGTATGAATTCTTGGATGAAGGAGTACACTGCAACTATGTTATGCTTCATGGCAATTTCAGTAGTGAGATCATTTTCAAGAGATAAAATCATGGCAATTAACAAAAATAAAATAGAAATACTGTATTTCAATATTTCACAGACCTACACTACACAAAGAGTGTGTGTGTGTGTTGTGTGTGTGTGTGTGTGTGTGTGTGTGTGTGTGTGTGTGTGTGTGTGTGTACTGGAGCTCTTTACCAGTATTTTACGATGACATTCACCAATTCATAGGCTCCAGCCCTCAAAATTAGTTAATAAAAAAACAAGAATTTACACCCTAAACTTGGTATATACTGCTACTCAAACTAATTTTTGACCTAGATAACACTATAAACACCTTTTTCTTAACTTATTGATAGTGAAATGTTAAAGGAACAAAATATTCTTTTATTACTTTTTTGTAAATTGGTGCCCAAGAGGTCAAATATTGACCAACATTTATTTTCAAGACCAAATTTTTATTTATTTATATACAACAATAATTATGCAATTTTTGGAATCCTCAAAACATGCTGACTCCAAACATATATAGTTTCATGGGTCTATGACCATTATAAGTTGAGTTATTGTCAATAGAATATGGGTAGGTCAACCAATGTCCTCAAATAACCTTGGCCATAACTCATGACCTATGGGGTCCAATTAATCTGAAACTCGAAATTGTATTTTTGACCTAAAACCAACCCATGTACCAATTTTCAGCAAAATCAAAGTGGTGTTGGTGTTATTTTTTATTCTTATTGGTCCATTTGTCCTGGAATCACCCAGCTAGCTCTGCAGCAGGATTGTGTTAGAGACCCATCCTTCCTTTCTTTCTCCTGATAAACGGCAAAATAACCTGACATGGGCACCACACCCATTTGGGACACCAACATAACTGCAAGAAGATTTGTCAAATGCTACAAATAACCTTACAAGGACACACATTTCAATAAAAATGAAAAACAAAATAAAATTGTTCCATAACTGTTACTTACATTTATATTACACATCTTGTACTAAAAGGAGAACTGAAAACAATTATCAGTTGACAAAATGATGATACGATATAGCCATGCATAAGAAGAAAATAGTGATTTTTCAACCTGCAAATTTTCAGATAGTATGTACATTGGGGTTAGTGTAACCTAATTTCAAAATTTTAATAATCCTTTATTTTACATCTTCACCCATATTTTAAACAGCAGAGACCAAAACTTTCCAATTATTTACCCCACCTATTATTAACTAACTATGGCTGCTAAAACCAAGAGAAATTCTCTCCCATGTCCAACAAAGGTCTGGTTTGTGTGACGTGTCTAGCTTCTAACCTGGCATATAATCCATGACCATATAAAGGTATTTTGAATCCTGAAAGGCAAAATGGAGCTGAACAATCCACTCTGAGTTCGCATGTGCCATAATGTCTCTCTCTTCCCAGAAGAAAGCTGAATCAGATCTCTTTATCATTTCAAACTTGCTCAATAATTTCATTGCATAGACCTTGAACAAAAATCAGGATTAGGAGAGAAAAAAACACTTCCTCATGAAAACAAGAGCTAATTTATATAAAATGACCAAGTATAAAATCAAAATAGTAGATCTGATGATGACTATTTAGCCTTAATTAGAGGACTTTTACAGCAGTTTGTCACATGGAGCAGCATTTTCCAAACTTTTTTATCCAATACCCCCTTCAAACTGAAGTTAATCCTTCATATCTCCTTTGTTTCGACTGCAAATAGCATCCATGCAGTGTGTAAATTACATAATGTGAAGTAGCATTAAGAATGAATGTTTCACTTATTAATGTATTATAGTACATGGCAGGTTTTCTGAAATTTTTTTTACATACAGTACTGAGTAGAGTGATTATGAAAAATTATTAAAAATACCCAGCATTATTACATTTTTATTTTTACTCCAATAACCTCCTTGCCCATCCCTCCTTCATATCTCTTGCAACCCAATTTGGAAAATGCTGACATAAAAGACTTAATTAACACGAGTTTTCAACCAATTTTTCTTCAGTATTAAGTATCAAATTTCTGACAGGTATTTCATAGTTTTAAGTTACTTTTTACTTGAAATAAAAGTAAAATTATGGTACTAATACTTTGTTAAACTGAAGTTAAATTCAAAATATATTCCACTATTTTTATTATTATTATATATATGATGCAAATGAATTAAGGGAGAAGGCGAGATGATGAAAATATATACATACTTACAACAGCACAGAAAAATAAAAAGATTAGCACATGATTAACAAGAGTTAATTAAAGGCAAAATGTATTTTACCAGGATATTGTCAATTTTATACATTCCAGTACTGTTATTGAAATTATTTTTAAAATGGATAAATGCACATTCTAGAATATTCCTCTCAATTATATCTGTTTTTAATGAGTGCTTGAGAACTATCCAACTTGATACTATGATTACATCTATACATATGGTTAAACAAACAATGCATTAGAATTATTTGCTGTTCTACTCTCATATTTATGCCGTTTTACCCTAATATCTAAAGTTTTACCCATTTGGCCTATATATACTGAGTTACATTGTGTACATCCAATCAAATACACACAGCCAACCACATTATCCAGGCTATTCTTTATTAATGTGGATAATGCAGTTGGCTGTGTGTATTTGATTGGATGTACACAATGTAACTTAGTATACATAGGCCAAATGGTAAAATGTTAGATATTACAGTACAGCAGCATAAATATGCGTGTAGAACAGCAAATAATTCTAATGCATTGGTTAACCATATGTATAGATGTAACCATAGTATGAAGTGGGATAGTTCCAAAGCATTCATTAAAAAAACAGATATAATTGAAAGGATTATTCTAGAATGTGCCTTTTCCATTTTAAAAATAATTTCAATAACTGCTAGAATGTATAAAATTGACAATATCCTGTTAAAATAGCTTTTGCCTTTAATTAGCTCTTGTTAATCATGTGCTAATCTTTTTATTTTTCTGTGCTGTTGTACATATGTATATATTTTCATCATCTCCCCTTCTCCCTTCATTCCCTGATGAGGTGTACTTCTGAATACACGAAAGACCTTGGAATCATTTTTCTTTTTCCTTGTGGGTTTGCATCATTCATTCATTTTACATGTTTAATTGTGAAATTCATCCCACATATATATATATATATATATATATATATAATATATAATATATATATATATTATATATATATATACGGTGTATATATATATATATATATATATATATATATATATATATATATATATATATATTATATATATATAGACAGGAATACCCTGCATAGTATATAGATTTGATCAGTACGGAATTCACTATAGTACAGACTACAATTTAACACCAAACCCAAGTTCAGTACTGGTCCTGATTCACTCCAGTACAGTTTTTCAGTTTTGTAATCAAATATTTTTATCCAAGCATGCACACTAAATGTAAATAGGTGAAGATTTAGATTCCGCAAATGTTTGAGAATTGCTTAAATCGCATTCAAGAGAGCTTAGTGATAACAACCTCATCAATTTAAAAGAACAGCATGCGCTCAAAGAAGAGGAGGAGAAAAGTGAAGAAAATAAAGTTCAGAAATCATCAAAGGAGTTCTCCATTGATGAACTTGAAAAAAATGTTTCTGGTGTGTGAAGATCTTAAAGAAAAAATTATGGATGGAGATACTAACATCGAGCGCAGCATGAAAGTGCAAAGAGACTTAGAAAATCCAATTCAATGCTACAGAGAATTGCATGCCAATAAGAAGAAAAATAAGTGTTCAAACATCACTGTTGAAGTATTTTTCAAAAAAATACATTTTTTGCAATGCACTTTATTACGTATGGTACATATTTAAATGAAATTTAGATAAACGAAATCATTTATTAACTTTTGCAGTTGTTTCACAATTAAAACTTTTAAATTAATGCAAAATCCAACTTTTATAATGTTATTGATGTCTGAGAACAAATTACTTTATTTTGTATTGATTACATTCCCTGTTCAGTATGGATTCACATAGTACAGTACTTTCCATGCATGCATTAACCATACTGTGGGGGTTGTGGGAGTTTCTCACAACCACCCACCTGATTTTCAAATCCCCCTGGGGGGATTGTGAAGTTTTTGACAAAACCCCCACCCTAATTTTCAAGTCCTATCTGGCTCTTCTCAAGTTTTTCTCTCCACAGGAGTCCAGTTAGTAAGCCTGTTAACTGTAAAAAATAATGTAACTACCTGCCTATATTTGATCTTGGAAGCCTATTAAAAGGTTATGAAACCCGAATAGATTGCCTGATAGGCTGAGATTAATACAGATGTGTTCTTTTGGAAGCCAAGGGAGTTTGGAAAGCCTTTAAAGGTATGATGTTAAATGCTCCAGCTTGTAATCCTTGGCCAGTGTACAATAGGAATAAAGACTTGTTCATAATTCTTATTCCTAGTTCTTGTGGTGTTGTCATTTGTATTTCACCATCATTATTAGTATTAATTATTATTATTAAAAGTAGACATATCTATAGGTTTTTTGAAACTGTGACTGAGTATAGATAGGTGTAATAAATCCAACCAGGTTAGAATCAGACATCAGACCTTTACTTATTGCCCAGTTTGCAGTGCATGTTGGAGCCCTGGAGTTTCCTTTAGCCAAATTCAGTCATCTGTGATCCAGTCATGTAACCAGCTAGAGAACCTATTATCATTATTATAGGACACCAGTCACATTATTCCAGGGTTAGGTTTTGCCCAGGCTTGTTTGGCACTGATTGTAGGTTGATTAACTCGTGTGAGATAGGTTTGCCATAATTGTCAATGTTTGTAGTTATTTTTTGTGTGTGTTTTGATTTCATCAGTAAATTATGTTTTCTAGTGATCAATTATGAAGTCATGATTCCAGTTAATGTTTGTTGATTAATTGTCTGTTATGTTATTATTGTGATTAATGGTGCCTGGTGCATGTAACTAATAATCTTGTGTTGTCTAGGCAACCAGTTGGGACTCAACTCACATGGTACAGATTCATCAGGCTTGGATTGTGGATCCAATCCAGTGGGAGCTCTGCAGTCCATTGAGGTTGTGTCAACCACTGTTGGCCACTGGGATCTGATCTGCCCTGGAATCAGGCCTGTGACCCTACCCCTATAACTAGCCAGTGTATAAAGTGTATAAATGTATAAAGAAAAAAACTCAGGTCATATGGGGTTGTCAAGTTTGGAGGGTAGCTAGGCTGGGACAAGGGTTCACATTCTGTGCAAGTCATTTCCGGTGTTTGTCTCCCACTTGCTTTCTATCCTTTCTGCTGAATCTCACTAAGTGTTATTTGTTTTCCAGAGGTTTTGTTAATTGTGATTCATTGAGTCTTTCTTGTTAGGTATGTTTATACTTTTATACTGAATAATTGTATTTCAGATATAATAAAGAGGAAAAAAAAACAGTAGCTTACTTCCATTAGGTTCACCTTTACATTCCAGCCCTTTCTTGGACTCTGAGTGGTTGGTTCTTCCACTCATTGGGAGTTGGATTTAGTCACCTGAGCTATGGGGGAAGTCCTTTGCAGTAAACGTGCGAGTCAGACCTGAATAATCTCCTGGAAATAAACCACTGACAAGAGAGGCATTCCTAGATACCTGAGGAGACTACCTCTTTGCCCAGTCTCTTGACTATCACAAATCCAGAAACATGAAAAGGTGCTGGGTGGTTTGACGACACAGATACTTGCGGACTACGGCCTATGCAGCCACCACAGCAGTACTATGCAGGATATTCCTGTGTATATGTATATATATATATATATATATATATATGGTGTTATCAAGTTATGTTTCATAAATTAGTATACATATTCAGGATGTCAAAGTGAACAAAAAAGTTCTTATGAACATATATCCATAATTGCTTCATTTCTGAGATACTTTGCTTTTTTCTCGAGGATGATGCTATTCTCTGTACACCTACTGCATGTTTTCTAGATATATCAGAGAATGATAAAATTATTAATTATTATTTTAGTATTATGACAATTTTTATCTTGATTATAACAAGCATGAGCCACTTCATTTCCAATACATACAAGATAGCAATACTCTTCAGCTCATTCTATGACAAATCATGCAAAAAAAAAAAAGTGCACCATACCCTCATAGATTTTGCTTAACTTTGGTTTATAGAATGGTCTATGCTAATAAGTACCAAATTTCCAGTATCAGCTCAATCGGAGTTATGGTTCAAAAGTTATGCCCCCCCATTTGGGGGGGGAGGGGGCAAACACTGGAAATTTTCTAACCACCATAACTCAGTCCCTAATTGACATAGAACAGTGATTTAAAGTGTGTATGAAAGGTAATTGCACACACAACAAATTAGCATAAGCAGAAAAAATGGCTAAAATTAACAGAAAAAAGTTACGACACTTTATTCCATTTGAAGGGGTCCTGCCCCCCACCCTAAATTATGGATTTTTTTTTAAATTTTCATATATACAAAAAATGAGTTTCAACCTTATTCTATCAATATATGAAATGTGTGTGTATTTGCATATAAAATAGGTATTTACAGATTTGAAAATGACTACTTTCACTCGAGACAATAATTTCTAACAAACTGTTCAACATTCTCATTGACTTCTGGTATATAGATTGGTGTACTTGTTAAAAATGTAAATAAGTGTGTGCTAAATTAGTATTCTAAGAACAACATAAAACACTAGTACCTACCATAAAAATATCTTCCCCCATTTGATTGTTGAGTAAATTGGTTGACCAAAAAAATCCCATGTGGACATTAAAAAATGGCAATCCTACCCAGGATAACTATTGCCTAACTAGATATATCTTTATTTTGTTTTCTGTGATGCGCAAAGCATTCACTGTATTCTCATTTAATATACGGTATTTTTTTTTTTTCATTTTGAACAGATTTATGTACGTATACGCACAGTGTTTTAAATAAGTAAAAGTGTTTAATGAAAATGTCTACACATAAAAGCTATAACAAGCGCTGTTGCAACCCTTTTGAACTGCACAAAAAGCCTATTCTGCGAAACTTGAGGCCACTTCCAAAGCTTGTTGTTGAAAATAGTGACCCTAAATATAATTTCAGTGATGAATCAGAAGTTTGTATAAATTGTCTGAAATTAATTAATAAACACGCAAAACCTGAAGAATTATTCAAACTGCCAGAAGCAATAACTAGTAGTACTGAAAGTACGACTACTTCACCTGACATATCCCAAGAAAAAATTCCAAGAAAATGTACTGAAACGGATAGAGATATTCAACGAGATCTTAATGCAACTTTGGAGCAACTTCATGTTACCCCAGTGAAATCAAGTAACTAACTAGCTATTAATGTGTGTGTACAGATAATGCATTTTTATACTGTCAGCTGAAATTTAATTCAGATATAGTTGTCTTATACGGTACTGTACCTAATACATATATATGAAATTATCTAAAAAATATACCATACTTCGGTTCAGAAATTCAGATTGTTGCCACTAGATATGTCATACTTATATTTATTAATTAACTATATTTCAAATATTTTTCAGATGCCCTGAGCAGTGGAAGCAGATCAAAGGCAGTTTCACAAAAATACAAAAAAGCTTCAACCTCCCTCAAGAGGAAGTTGGAAACTGCATTTGCCACTGAAGTTCAAGATGTTGGTGGGCCACCGAGTAAACAGCATCTCAAAGCAGCAGATTTGGAGAGGTAAGAAACTAAAAATAATTAATGAGATGACTTTGAACCATTAATGTATGTATGTAAATACCTGTATATAGGTACAGTATTATAGGTTGTCATGTTTGGATATATATGTAGACTAGGCCATTTCGAAAAATCGAAATTTATGATGGCTCAACGCACACATACTAAAAAAGTAATATGTCATGAATAAAGACTTCATGCAAAATATTAAGACAAGAGCTTATTGTTATCCCACCCCTCATGAGAAAATTTTCATTTTTCTGGCAAATATATTTATTTATTTTGTGATGTCCTCTTAAATTTGGTATATAAAATTCATAAATAAAATTGGAAGATAAGTAGGTCATTTTCAGGAATGGTCCAGTAACCCCCCTATATTCTTTAGAGAGAATTCTAGAAAATTCTTCCTTCAGGATAACTATTCTAGAATTTCCATTTTTTCCCTTTATGGATTATATGATGTTTTATTTGCTTTTTCATCTATAATTACTGATATTTTCACAAGTTTACTGTTCTAGAAAGGTTACTTCATGTTACTTTACAACTTTCTTACAGTAATCAAGTCATAATATAATTTAGGTGAGTGATTAATGATTATATTATATTATTATTATTAAGACTAACAGGTGGTAAAACTTTTTCCCTCAGAATTATGGCAAAAACCAGAAACAAGTGTGAAGTCTGGTTGGTCGGACAAGTGCTGGAAGAGGGTTTTTCTGAGAAGCAGCTTCCAACTAACAGTGATGTCCTTAAACGTCTTTTTTATCACATTAAGGTGGGAAAGCAAAATGTCTCTGTAGCTTGCGCAACTCTAGCCAACGAAGTTATTGCTATGTGGGAAAAAGCCTCCTTAATTACATCCCACAAGCCTTATATTGTCTCAAAGCTTAAAAGGCTTTACAATAAGCATGAAGGGCTGGTCAAGAACCAAACTCGACGAACTCCTACCCAAGAGAAGAATGAAGCAGAATTTGTCACCAGCTTAAAGAAGCTTTTCGATGTAGCTCATTCAGAAGTGGAAACAGAAATAAAATTGCAGGAGGATAAAGATTTTCTTAAGGATCAAAGGAACGATCGGAAAATGATTATGGGTCCAGAAGACAAGGAGTTTTCAAGAAAGGCAAAAGCACGACAGATAAGCATGGAAAGAATGGAAAAACTTCGCAGGAAATCAAAGGAAGAAATGAGGCAATTGACAAAGGTTGTGGATCTCAACCAATGTGAAAATTCCAGTTCAGGAGGAAGTGAAGAATCATCTGGTGATGAATTGTTCTACAGAGCACTCTCATCATCATCTTCAAAAAAGGAGAAGCTTGAACCAGGTGTAATTGTTAGGGATAAAAAGTTCTTGGCTGCTCTGGACCGCACTGGAACATCTGCAAGAGCTGCTATGCACATTGTGGCACCTGCCCTTTCAGCTGCTGGAGTGGAAATTGAAGAGATCACACTTTCATCATCCTCTATCTACAGGTCTCGGCGATCAACACGGATGCAGATGGGAGAAGACATTAAAGCCAGTTTCCAACCAAATACCCCTTTAATAATTCATTTTGATGGAAAGCTTCTTCCATCCATGCATGGGGGTAAGATTGATGTAATGCCCATTATTGTGACTGGTGCAGGCGAATTAGAAAAATTACTGTCTATTCCAAAGCTTATTTCTGGAACGGGAGAAGAAATGGGGAGAGCAGTTTTAGATGTCTTGAAGCAATGGCCACAAGTAAATGAGTGGGTAGCAGGCCTTTGTTTTGATACTACTGCAAGCAATACAGGTATCCATGCTGGGGCTTGTACCATCATCCAAAAGGCCCTTCAGAGATCACTCCTTTTTCTGGCATGCCGCCACCATATCCACAAGCTTCTTATCACTGCAGTTTTTGACATGTTTTCTTCTTCGGGTCCACAAATTCCCTTATTCAATCGATTCAGAGATTGTTGGGATAACATTGATCAGCAGAATTACAAGCCCTATGAACCCAATGATCTCACCTCAGAATCTTTAGATCATGGATCTTGAAGCACAGAGACAAGCTTATTTCTTTCATCAACTCCAAACTTCAAGAGGGCCACACTCGAGGTGACTACAGGGATACTTAGAACTTGCACTTATCTTCCTTGGTTGTCCAATGCCTAAAACAAATAAAGGCTCTGATAGCAGATTCCACTACCCAGGAGCTTACAGCAGAGCTAGATGGATGGGAAAGGGCATCTATTCCTTAAAAATTTACTTATTTAGGAACCAATTCCTTCTCACCCTCATGAAAAACAAGCTCTGATACGAATAAACGCCTTTTCAGTGACAGTTTATCTTCAAGCTTGGTATACATCTCCAGTTGGAATTGATGCTCCAGCAAATGATTTGGCCCTCCTCAAGATGCTACATATCTACAAGATCCAGGTTGATAAGGAAGTGGGTGCTACAGCCCTCAAAAAACTTCAGAACCATGGTGGTACTTGAGTGAGGATCTTGTAGGATTTGGCTTTTTCTCAAACCTCGTGACTGAAGATGATAAGGTTCTAATGCTCCACAACCTTCACCACGCGCCTCCTCGAAAAGTGAGGGCAAGAAAGGTGGACCCCCGAATGTTGCAAAACCCCAATGACTTAAAGATTACCAGTTTTGTCACAACTCAAACACAAGACTTCTTCAAGTGTTTGAAAATAGAAATTCCCAAGAAACTTGAAGACATTGAGGAGCACCGTAATCGGGTCATGGCAGTCAAAGTAATCAACGACTGTGCTGAACGAGGAGTCAAACTGGCTACAGAGTTTAATGAGAAGCTCACAAAGAGTGAGGAAGAGAGACAACTGGCCTTTCAAATCATTGAAAATCAGAGAAAGGAGGTCCCTCAGCCACTGAAATCCCTATATTCTTAATCAATATATGTCTTAAATAGAATTTAAGTCACTTTGTTTTAAAACATATTTTTCGTTCAGTCTTATATTTGCTCTAATTATCCATTAATGTAAAAGAAGTGCCATCTGAGGGGTGCCTTTTTATCATTCAAATAAAATGATATTTTGTCTATTTGTTTTTCTTCCTTTATATAAAAAAATAAAAGTGTGTGCGTTTATCAAAATTCAATTTGAAAAATTACCATATAATCGTGAAACGGTCTAATGTAGACATTAGCTATATTTCCTAAAATGTGACATCATCCTATATACTAAATATACTGGTATATGTTCAAATTCATGAAGTACAGTACTTCCTTAATTCTTGAATAATATAAATCATGTACTTACATCCTTAATATTGTACAGTAATATGGGGTTGTTTTTTTATAGGTACGAAAACCTCATGAGTGATCTTGTACAAGACTTCAAATCCACATCATCGTACAAAAGGAGGCTTCAGATACTTACACTCACCATTTCCTCTTTCTAGGACAATGGATTTGTTTGGTGCAACCAGATACATGGTTAACAAAGCCAGACATTTGAAACACACATTTGGTATTATGCCACAGATTCCTATCTACAGTAAAGGAAGAAAACTAACAAGATATAATCTCTGAAATAAAGGAATTCTATGAAGATGATGAAGTCAGTCATTTGTGTGCAGGGAAATCTGATTGTGTTAGAATAAGAAATAAAGATGGTGAAAAAGAGTACAAGCAAAAACGTCTATTACTAGGAAATTTAAAAGAATTATATTCAAAATATAAAGAAAACAATGATAATAGCATAGGGTTTTCTACCTTTGCCAATCTGAGGCCTAAATGGTGTGTAATTGCTGGAGGCAAAGGAACCCACTCAGTTTGTGTTTGCACCCACCACCAGAATCCTAAACTCAAACTCATGGTATCAGCAATTGCAGAGAAAAACTTAACCTATTACACACTTATGGAAAAAAGTGTTTGTGATATAAATTCTTCTACATGCACGTTACATGGATGTCAAGAATGTCCTGGTAACATAGGCATATTTAATTTCTTAAATACTATACCTTCCTTGACAAGCAGAGATTCTGTCGAATATGTTCAGTGGACTAATACAGATAGAGCAACAGTGGAAACTCATATAGCTTCTCCAGATGAATTTATTGAACACCTTTCAGAAAACAGTTTTTCTCTTACTAGGCACCACTACATTGCAAAAAGCCAGAGTCAGTATTTGAAGACTATGAAACAGAATCTTCACTGTGATGAAATACTTGTGCTAGGGGATTTTGCAGAAAACTATTCATTCATCACTCAAGATGAACCACAAAGTTTTCGCTGGACAAATGACCAGGTGACCCTCCATCCATTTGTGGTGTATCACATGAAGGATGAGGAATTAATTCATCCTAGTTACTGTATTATTAGCGATTGTCTTCAGCACTCAACATCAGCAGTTCACACTTTTCAGCAATATTTAATGAAGGATATTAAACAGAAATTCCCCAATGTACAAAAAGTAATTTATTTCTCCAATGGGTGTGGAGGCCAGTACAAAAACAAATCTAATTTCAGCAATCTATGCTATCATGAACAGGATTTTTGTATGAAGGCTGAGTGGAATTTCTTTGCCACAAGTCATGGGAAAAATGCTTGTGATGGTATTGGAGGAACTATTAAAAGAGTTGTAGCGAGGGCTAGTTTGCAACGTACTGATACTGGTCATATTCTAACACCAAGAGCTTTCTATGATTTTTGCACTGAACACTTTAATTCAATTATTTGTTTGTATGTTACAAAGGAGGAGGTTCATGCAGATAAATTCAATCTTTCTAGTAGGTTTAATGAAGCTTTACCTGTTAAAGGTACACAGGGTTTCCACAGGTTTGTACCAGAGTCAGAAAACTTAATACAAGCTTATCAGACATCTGATTCTGATAATTGTAAATTGTTTAGAATAAGTACTGGGGGGTAAATCCAGGATAAATAGACAGGTAGAAGTGCTGATATAACACTAATACATCTTCAATATTCATGAAGCTTGGTCTGAGGGTGTTTTTTAGTGAAAAAACAAATTCCCAAATTTTTTTGAAAATTGGTGAAATAGGTCAAAATTTAGGGTCAGGTCAAATTTTAACCAAATCATGACCTAAGAATTTTTTAAATTCCTTATCTTGGCTTCTAATTGTCCTAGCTTAATAAACTTTATATGGATGGAAGCGGAATGAGCTCGTTTCCAAAAATGGTACTTTCATTGGGATAATTTAATAAAAAAATTTTGAAAAAAAAAAAAAAAAATTCAGGATTTGACCTTGCAGGGATAAATTTTTTTTTAAAATTTTATTGAAGAAAAAATGTTGCCTGAGCAAAGCTCTACCATAATCAGCAATAAAAAGTTACCTTACAGGGCATTATATAGCTTAAAACTTAATTTTATTAATGCTGGCTTTCTTCATTTTTTCAGAATTTCATCATCAAAAATTTATTTAATGAAACTAAACATATTAAATAGTAGGATAATATAATAAGGATATACTTAGCGTTTGTAATTATTAATTGTAATTTAAATACGTATTTACTCTCTACATTCATGCTAAGTGCTAACTTCATACATATATGCTAAAATTTTTGTTTTAAGTTTTCTTGAGAAATTTTCTAAATCTTGAGCTGGAAAGACATACTGTATCCTTGTTCTGCCTCTTAAACTTGACTCAACTGTTCCAAATATGTTCTTGGGGGGAACAGGGCAAATATCATCATCTGCAGGAAAAATGTACAAGGGCGCTATTCCTGAAGGATAAAGAAATTTAATCAAATAATCATCATATTTTGCATCATACAACTCAACCAGTCCTAACCACAATTCTTTTTCGTACACACAACCGACAAAAGAGCCTACTTCTATTTCTTCATTGCTTAACTCTCCTTCGATATCACCGGCTTCTCCATCATGATCATCTACTTCTCCACTAACAATTTTTCTTATTTCTTCTGACTGAAGACTATTAGATAACGAATATACTTTTAAAGTGTTTGCCGACAAGGGGATAAATCTACGTAATTTTTGGGTACCTTTAATTGGGATAATCAGTAAATTGAGACACTCTTGTAGGGAATTTTCTATAACTTCATTTTTGGATACATAAAAAAAAAAAATGTGGAATCTAAATTAGTTGAGCAAAATTTAAAAAAAAGTCTTTGGGAGTTAAAATTTGATTATCAATCAGTTGTTGTAAACTGGCTTTTGCTACTGATCTTTTCACAGTGCCACCTATTCTGTCACACACGCTCTTTCCATGCGACATAGAAAAAAAATTCCACTCTCCATCTATTCCAAAATCAGCTTTGTGGTGGCATAAATTCAAAAAGTTTAATTTATTTTTATACTGGGATGCACAGCCATCAGTAAAGTAGTGAATTTTTTATAAAGTTGGATGCTGCTCACAAATACTAGGTATAAGTTTTTTTAGAAAGGAATATACTAGCACTGTACTGTGCTTACAACAATCAGAAATAAAACAATAACTTTGATGACAAATTTTTTTGCAAAGTTTATAATAATATACGAAAGGATGCACAGTACACTGGGAAGTTTCCCAGTGAAACCCTTGTGCCGCATCCTGAACAATAAAAGAAAAATTTTCTGCGGTCCCCTACAAGAACACCTTTGACATTTTCTTTCATATTTTCTTTTAGCTCTTTAAAGTAATTGGATTAGCTTTTGTTTGTGAAATGATGCCTAATTAGTTTTGTAATATTTTTACTCAATGATTCCACAAAATCTTGTGGAGATTCAACTTTATCTTTAATCATGCAGCTGTCCACACTCTCCCACTGTTTATAAATTATTTCTTCCGCATTAAACAAAATCTGAAGTTTCTAAATATCGTTTAACATCTCCCTCACAGGGGCATTTTTTACATTTGTGCATCATACAATCTTCATCTTCTATGTTACAGACTGAAAGGCCATCAGCCTTTTGTAGTCAATCTTTAATCCCCAAAGCTGCTATCTGCACTTTTGGGTTTTGATGGTATGTACATACACACACACTGTGTGTACCACTCTGACCTGCAAGTACACACCAAGAAGGTCTTAAGTTTGCAAAAGAGCTAAATCCAATTTTTGGATTAGCTTCATTTTTTATATATTCTCTGAATAATTCACGTAAATTGCATAGCATCAATCTCTTCTGCATCTTCACTTTTTCTCTATTTTCATTAATAGTAAATTTATAATCCTTCATTCCCGGACACATTCAGCTATAATCATCGCTCTCATAAAATTCTCTTACAATCCTCTTCACTTCACTGGTTATGACCTTTCCTTTTGACATACTCGGAACATGCAGTAATATACCATATTCTTTTTGCAAACTCCAACTTTTTCTCACCATATATGTAGAAGTTTCAAAGAATTCTGCTGTTTTTTCAATTGAAAATGGATATAAAGATATAATTTGTAATTTAATCTTGCGATCAGTTGTAGAAATAAATTTGTCTAAACTCTTGCGTGACATTTTCATACCTAAAACTCTAAAAAAAAAAAAAATGAGTAAAAATCTAAGTTTAGTAAATTAAGTATTAAATTTTATTTTGTTCTCAAAAAAATCTATTGTTTCATTATGTATTGTACATATAAATAACAATAGCTACATGTTTTTAATGTATAATAAACTTTTTCCCTTTTTAAATCATCCCAACCACCATTTTTGGACGGGCCAGCAACAGCGTCTTCCTGGATAGAAGTCCCATAGGCAGATTTTATACTACTTCTAACTTTTCCTGATGTTGCCTGAAATTTTGAAGTGGCCTTTTTTTGTTTTTGCTGTGACATTAATCCAGCTGTAAAGAATTACATAAAATTACAAGTGAGATACAAATATTATTAAATTATATATGTATATGTAATGTATGTTAGTTGTCTAACTGAGACTTGGTTTATTAATTAGATAAAAATTAAATATGTTTACTGAAAGATTTCATTAATTATATAAAAAATAAATATATGGTTATTTAAAGATATTTACCCGTTTTTATAGGGCTCTCATCTAAATATGGTAATTTTTTATAGCTAAGTATATCCTTATTATGTTGTGGATCTTCCAAAAAAATTTCCTCAACAGGTGGAGCTGTAGAAATATTTGTAGACAAGCTACTACTGCA
Organism: Bathynomus jamesi; assembly: GCA_023014485.1. Classification (NCBI taxonomy): domain Eukaryota; kingdom Metazoa; phylum Arthropoda; class Malacostraca; order Isopoda; family Cirolanidae; genus Bathynomus; species Bathynomus jamesi. Next base: position 2,108,692 of record JAJOZX010000012.1, on the reverse strand, counting down.
CTCAAAGGATTCTTCATTTGCTGGTAAAGGACACAGTTCTTGTAGTAGTACAGCCTCTTCTGCTGGTGCTGGTACAGATTCCAGTATTCCAAGTTGACTTCTTATTAAGGTGTAGCAATTGCTACACAACAGCTGATCCTTTTGAAGAACTCCATAACTTACGGAAGCCATAAGTTCCATAACTTTTTTAATATTTTTGAAAATTCTGTTGTTTTTTTTAAAGGATCACAATATAATTTCTTATTTTTTGGCATTTTTTAAAGTTATTTAGGTACACCTGTATCTTTCAATATATAGTTATTAAAATCTGAAAATGGAAAAATAAAAAATAAAAAATGAAGAAAGCCAGCATTAATAAAATTAAGTTTTAAGCTATATAATGGCCTATAAGCTAACTTTTTATTGTTGATTATGGTAGATCTTTGCTCAGGCAACATTTTTTCTTCAATAAATTTTTTTTTAAAATTAATTCCTTCAATGTCGAATCCTGAAATTTTTTTTTTCAAAATTAAGTTTTTTTTATTAAATTATCCAAATGAAAGTACCATTTTTGGAAACTAGAGCTCATTCCGCTTCCATCCATATAAAGTTTATTAAGCTACGACAATTAGAAGCCGAGATATACAGATTTAAAAAATTCTTAGGTCATGATTTGGCCAAAATTTGACCCGACCCTAAATTTTGACCTATTTGACCAATTTTCAAAAAAATTTGGGAATTTGTTTTTTTTTTTTACTAAAAAACGCCCCCAGACCAAGTTTTATGCAAATTGAAGACATGACCATGTTGTTTATCTGTCTATTTAACCTGGATTTACCCTGGGGCTGAACCAGATAAAGACAGTCAACTAGTTGAAAAAGATGAGTATCAAATTGGCCAGTATGTTGCCTGTAAATGATGATGATAAAGTTTGGTTTGGAATTATTTTAGACACACCAGAAGAATATGGTGATTATAAAATCAGTTTCCTCACCTCATCAGGATCTACCACTCAGTATTATTTTCCGATGAAAGAGGATGTTTGCTGGATAAAACAAAGTGATGTGATTTCTATCATGATGACACCAAATATCAAGCCGGGTGTTAAGATTATTTACTCCTTCAATCCAAAGCAAGTTCAAGAACTTAGTGGGAGTTTGGAACCAAAACTAGGATAAAAATCTGTTGAAAATTAACTATATATAAGCTTAGGTAGGTACAGATTATTAGCATTAAGAATTATTGCACCATGTGTAAATTGCAATGTATTAATTACCTAACAGCTTACATGAATTTGTAAACATTAGTCTTTTAAGTAAAAGTAGCCATTTTGAAATCTGTAAATACCTATTTTATATGCAAATACACATATATTTATTTTCATATATTGATAGAATAAGGTTAAAACTCATTTTTTGTATATAGGAAAATTTTAAAAAAATCTGTAATTGGGGGGGGGGGGGGGGGGGGGGGGGGGGGGCCTTCAAATGGAATAAAGTATCGTAACTTTTTTTCTGTTAATTTTAGCTATTTTTTCTACTTCTGCTAATTTGTTATTTATGCAATTACCTTTCATACACACACTTTAAATCACTGTTCTATGTTAATTAGGGACTGAGTTATGGTGGTTTGAAAATTTCCAGTTTTCATCCCCCCTCAAAAAAGAGGGGAGCATAACTTTTGAACCATAACTCTGATTGAGCTGATATTTGAAATTTGGTACTTACTAGCATAGACCATTCTATAAACCAAATTTAAACAAAATCTATGAGGATGTGGTTTTGACCACTGCATGATTTGTCATGGAATGACCCCTTCATAACTTAAATAATAATTAATAAATAAATAAATAAATAAATAATAAATAAAAAAATAAATATCAGTTAATCCCATAAGTAATGTCATTTTTTAGATGGGAATTTGAAGGACAAAAAAAAACTCAACTGAAACTTTTTAATCTAGTATACAGGGTGTACATAAAGTCAGGATCTATTTTTGTCAAGCACTTGGAAATTATATGGAATTCAATCATAAAATGATAAAGTGGTAACATTTATTAAATAATTAAGAGTAGGATTCGACGTGACGCCCATCAGTATCCCTGCACAGCTCAAATCGTTCCGCAGCATTTCTAAACACATTCTGGAGCATTTGCGGGGTTATGTTATCTGCAGCAGTTTGTATATGTGTACGTAAGTTTTCAAGACTCGTAATCTTTGTCTGATAGACGTGCGATTTGATAAAGCCCCATGCAAAGAAATCTAAGGGGGTTAAATCTGGTGATCTCGCTGGCCAAGGTCTGTTGCTTCCGCGTCCGATCCAGCGATTTGGAAAATGTCCATTTAGATAATCCTGAACAATTTTGGCATAGTGACAAGGAGCACCATCATGCTGATAGACGACGGGGATAGGATTGTTAGTACCATTGTCTATCAACATGATGGTGCTCCTTGTCACTATGCCAAAATTGTTCAGGATTATCTAAATGGACATTTTCCAAATCGCTGGATCGGACGCGGAAGCAACAGACCTTGGCCAGCGATGTAGTGGGGTTCTCTTGAATAACATCTTTTCTCTTTTCAGGGTGCAACCCCCATATGGGCGGAGTTAGTCTTGATTAATGCCTGACTAGCTCAGTAGTCTGGTTTAGTTCCATTCTGGTCAGAAAACTTTGCCTTAAATATTCAATTCATAGTTGGCTTCCGCTTGTGGAAGTTCTAGCCTGCCAACCAAATAGAGGAATACGAACAGTTCAAGAAAAAAAAAAAAAACAGAGTGCCTTGTGATAATGGACATTGCCTGTGCATAACGGTGTGCAGGTTAAGGTATTTCTAGCTTCAGGTTTAGTTTCTCCATGGCTTCACTATAATAGATAGGTATGATTGGATTGACCTCAATTCTAGCTTAAGGATGTTAGGTCCAGGGAGGTCACTCGTGTTTTCTAATTGTACCATTCTGGTATAGCTTAAAGTTTTTTTTCTGTTAATAGAAGTTCCGTTTTTGTTGTCCAATATTTTTTTGTCATTGTAATTGTAAATAATTCAAGTTGGATTTCCATTTCTTGACCTTAAGCCATGTTTAGACGCAAGCTCATAACCCATTCTAGTTCTTGTAAATAATTCGAGTTGATTGCTAATAAACCCTTAGAATTCTACCAACTAGTTTTTTTTCAGCCTTTGTCCTTATAGACTGGGGTTGTCATTTTCAAGGACTTACAATTCAGAGGGTAATATCTGCTTTTCTCCAGTCACATTTGGTTTACTCCACAGCCAGTTTGCAAAAATCGTGCTTGTTGGTTGCGTAGGCCCATATTCAGTTGAAGTCCTCAAGTATTGCTGGGTGCACATTGCACACACCTTTCCTGAAGCCAGGGCTTTCCAGGTTTTCAAGTGGACCCGACTCAGACACAGGGTTAATCTTTGGAATAGCTAGCGGGTCGAGTCCATTTCTTGGTTCAGCCGTGTGGGAGTCTCGTTTGCCCCTCAGTGACAGTCAGTGGAGGTGAGAAAAACTTCACCGCCCGGGACCTTCTCGTTTCCCGTCATCAAGAAGTAGCCAAGTTATGGTAGTCTAGTTAAGTTCATCCGCTTACCCCGCAACATATTTGGTGCCCAGACCCGGGAATATTACGCCGACTAGTTTACTGAGGCACCCAGCGAGATACCCGAGATACCCGAGATGGCCGAGTATCAAGAATTGCAAGACCAGATCAGTCAGCTTATGGTTCTCATGACCCAGCAGCAGAAGACCATGGAAGAGTCAAAGCAAGCATGGGAACATAAGTGGAAACAACTCGAGGACGTAGACATAGGATTAAGGACTAAGTATGACCAATTATCAAGGGAAAACACTGAATTGAAACTTCAGAATTCATATTGGCAGCAACAGGTGGACCAACTGATGAGGAGACAGCAGCAGAAGGATAGGCTGAATCTAGAGAGAGATTCTTATGACTCAATGCCTGAACTTGAGAATCTGGATGATGTAGAAAATGTCTCGAACAGGGAAGAAGGTACCAGCAGAGGAACACAAACTTTCAAGAAAGAAAAGACAAAGCTGGCATCTCCTAAACCCATCAAGACACAACGCAATAGATCAACCAGCTCCAGTTCCAGTTCTTCAGATAAGACCTCCAGTCTTCCAGATGCTGAGAGGAGGGTTAAACGTACTATGCGTTCCTCCACTTTCAAGAGTAACAACGGTTCAAGGATGGCACCAGGAGTTTATCCTACCAGTGCTCCAGATCTTGATGAATTTGATGTGTCAAGTGGAAGATCTTTTCCTGAATATCTAGAAGCCTTTGAACGTCATTGCTCAGCCAAGTTTACCTGTGAACGGAGAGACTGGACTGGAACACTTGGAAAACACCTAAGGGGAAAGTTCAGGGATTTGTATAATGCTTATGGGGGTTGCAGCATGGCATATGATGAGATGAAGGCTAGATTGTTGGCATCCTACAAGAGAATGAAGAAAACCTTCACAACTGGCAAGGTGTCAGAATTCAAGAATGCGACAATGAAGCCTGGAGAGACACCAGATGTATATGCTGCAAGACTCGAGACTCTGGCTCACCAGGCCTTCCCAAATAAAGCACTCGAGACCAGCAAGGAGTTGAGGAGGAAGCTCTTGGAGACAGTTCCAGCTGGGCTGTCACAACAGCTGACCCGGATCATCAATGAGAACAAGACCTTGCATAACAAGAAGGTGACTTGGTCCAACATTCAGGATTTGGTGGCCATGCATTCAAGTGATGGACCATCCCTTCCAAGGCAAGAAACCATTGAGGTTTTCCCGTTGCAGATCCCTCCATCTCCCAAGCCTTCCAGAGAGTCATCCAGACACGAGACACCTAACCAACAATATCGAAACAACCAAGGTTATGAAAAAGGACAATGGAATGGAACTCGCTTCTTCCATTCTGGGAATACAAATGGGAATCAGAAGTCCCCAGGTCAACGTCAAGGAAGGGATCAACGAAAATCTCAAGATCGGAATCAGCAGGGAGAACAACAACGTTCTCAGGAGCGTGAAAGAAACTCCAGTCAGTCAAGATCCCAAGAAGATACAGAGGTCAAGGTATGTCAGTGGTGTGCAAGGAAGGGACACCTTCAACAGGACTGCAGAAGATGGAAAGGAGCATGTTTTATGTGCGGTAGTCTGGATCATATGGTTCAAGATTGCCCTCGTAATCAGCAGCCACGGCAATCAAGCTCCGGGACATCACCTTCCTACCACTGTCCTTTGTGTCAAGGACCGCATCCAGGAATGTTCTGCCCTTTTAGAAGACAAGGTCAAGAAAATTTGTCTCAAGGAAAACAAAATAATGAAACCACCCACCACAATCAACAACAGTCGGGAAACTAATCAGCTCCAATGAGATCAGGGGCTCATTGGAAGCTGAAGTCCAATCTTCAAGATATGATCTTCAAGAACCCGATTATCATCATGAGATCCCAGTCAAAGATGACAGAAGACCTCTCCAGATGAATACCAACCAGACCATGGATTTAGCGTCTGAGGTGGGTGATGATGCCACCCCTGGACATCCAGAATTACCCAGTTCGGAACAGCAGTATCCAAAAACCACTGGAAATGAACTGAATCCTCTAGCATCTTCATGGACACCTAAACCAGCACCTCGAGCCCAAATACCTAGGTGTAACACTGCAGATGAGGCGGTTCATGGTCCAGATATTCCAGGAGGTCATTTTCGAGGTGTCCGGTTTGCCGAACTTGAACCTGCAGAAGTGTTAACCATTGATGTTACCCTTCAAGACACTAACATCTCAGGGTTAATTGACACGGGAGCACAAGTTAGCTTAATTTCCAGTGAACTGGCACAACAACTTGGGATTCCAATAGATACTACAGATATTTCCAGAATTCGAGGTGTAGGTCCCGATGCTTCAAGGGAAACTATGGGTTCAGTCCTACTCGCAGTTTCTTTGCATGGTATTGTAATGTCCCCTTTCAAGTTTCACATCCTTCCCACGTTGGATTTTAAATATCCCATATTTCTAGGTTTAGATTTTCTGCGGGCTAACAAATTACAGATTAGTCTAGCACGTAGACGGGTTTCAGGGAAGAACACTGATGGTTCTACGTGGGAAATTTATCTAGGTACGAATGGAGAGGAGTGCAAAAGGATTTGTTACCAGGTTAGGTGTTGGGCTGTAGAAGGTGTGCAGGTGAATGATTGTGGACCTGTAGAAGTAAAAATCAGTGGGAACCTCAAGGAGTAAATGATGATGGTACCTGTCCATGTTCAAGAAATTCGGGTGAATGGTTCTATGATGGGACGGTTTCAAGCGTGCATCTTGGAGAGAAAGTGGTAGGTGTTCCAGGGATTGTAAATCTTGATTGCCCTTCCGTTCTAGTCTACACTACAGGGAAACCTATTGGTAGAATCAAGGTAGGAGACATGATGGGACACATTTACACTCTAGTTGAACTCGATCCTACACCAAATCCAGAAGACACTAATGATACAGTGACACATCAAGTACATTGTGTAGGTATGGAATCAGAAAATGATGATGAGTTGGTCTCATCTTTTCTGGAATGGACACCAGAACGTCTAACTTCAGAAATTGACTTACCTGAGCTGGATTCCCACCAGAAATCTCAAGTTTATAACTTGCTTAATTCCAGAAAAGCCGTTCTTAGTCGGGGAGATTCCGATGTGGGGACTGCTCAGATGACTCCACACCGTATTGAGTTATACGATGACACACCAATATTTCAGCGACCAAGGAGATTTCCAGAACCGATTGATCAAGTCATCGATGATCAGTGTCAAGAACTTCATCAGCTAGGAATTATCGAGCCTACAACATCTCCTTGGAGTGCTCCAGTGGTACCAATTAGGAAACCAGATGGATCCATACGTTTGTGTGTGGATTACCGTAAACTGAACAAGGTAACCAAGCCTGATAGATTCCCGATGGCAAACTTGACAGACTCTGTCTACAGTCTACATGGTGTCAAGTTCTTTACCACCCTGGATTTAGTCCGGGGTTATTATCAAATGCCGATCGAGGAGAAGAGTCGAGATTATACAGCTTTCTCGACCCCTCATGGACACTGGAGATTCAAGAAACTCAGTTTTGGATTGAAGAACGCGCCTTCAGCCTTCCAGAGAGAAATGCAAGGTGTGCTGAAGGGATTTTCAAGGAAGAAGGTTCTGGTGTATATTGACGACATTTTAATATGGAAAAGTCATTCGAGGCCCATCTCCAGCTAGTTGAAAAAGTCCTCAAGGTTTTAGAAGAACATGATATCAAGATCAAACCACCAAAGTGTAGATGGTTCCAGTCGACAGTTCCATTTCTAGGTCATATAGTCAGTTCCAGTGGATTGTCAAAATCGCCAGAGTATATGGAAAAGGTGAAGAACTTCCCAAGGCCCAAGAACATCAAGGAACTTCGAGAATTTCTGGGCTTGGTGAATTTCCAAAGGAAGTTCTTGCCACAGTGTTCAGCAGTTGCTAAACCCTTATCAGAACTTACAGGAAGATCAAGGAATTCAGTTATCCAGTGGACACCAGAGCTGGAAGAATCCTTCCAGACGCTCAAGGCAGAGATGCAAAATGAGGTAGAACTGGCTTTTCCTGATTATCGGGAAACAGCAGAGAAATTGAACTTGTGGGTGGATGCATCAGCCATTGGTGCAGGTGCTTGTCTTACTCAAGTTCAGGATGGTCAAGTTCGAATCATTGCTCACGCATCAATGACATTTTCTAGTCCTCAGAAGAAATATTCGGTTACAGAGCGTGAACTAGCAGCGATGCGCTGGGGAGTCAAGACCTTCAGAGCCTTCCTGTACGGAATACCATTCATTCTGAACACGGACCATCAAGCATTGTTCTATCTCCATAATATGAGATTAGTCAATGACAGGCTTGCTCGAACAGTTGAAGATCTTGCTGAGTTTGATTTTGAGCTTCGTTATGTTCCAGGCAAAGACAATCAAGCTGCAGATGCGTTATCCAGACACTTCCAGGTTGAGCATGAAGAGGGCACCCCAGCAATTTCGGCAGAACTCCCCAAGGGCTTACTTGTAAGATTTAAGCCGGAGGGGGGAGGTGATTCCTTGATCGAGTGTTTGTGGTATGTTCTTGTTCATGACTTAGATCGTGAAGTTCCAGAGAGTCCAGTATTTCTGCGAAAGCAGTTGGTGGAAGAGCTGCTAAGTCATCCTACAACGTACGGAATCAAGTTGAATAGCAAGCAGAAGCAACATCTTCGACTTATGACAATTCCAGGGCAGCCAGCATCACCAGAGATCTTGAAAGTTTTCTGTGAGATGTATCAAGTGGATGTTGTATTGCACTTTGGTGCTGAAAACCCTCTAATTTACCACCCGAAGTCAAGAATCAGCGTGTAACAGAACCCTCAGAACTTCTTGATAGGGTGCATGTCCAGTGTCTAGGTGGTGTTCATTTCAATTTATTGAGTGAATCCAATAAATATGTTCAGTCTTGTCCCGTCTTCTTGACTTGTTTAAATTCTTTGTATGAGAGAGACTTGGATTCAGAACCAATAGGGGCAGGTTGCTCGAGTTTGGAGATCGAGAAGGGCCCAGTAGAATGTGAAGTCAATTTTCCCACCCTTGAGGTGGATATTGCTTGTCCACATTCAGGTGCCTTTAGAGCAGTTGTCCCACTTGCTTGTCAAGACGAAACCTACTGTGCTTTATTGGATTCTGGAGCTGAGATCTCCCTCATATCTCGAGTAGCCTGGCGTGAAATTTTAGGAAATTCGAGGGATTATTCACAAGATATTCTGGTTAACATTCAAGGTGTGGCTGAAAAGCAGGTGGTAGTTTATAACTATGTACAACTTACTGTGTCACTTGGCTCTAACGTAACTATTAATGATCACCCATTTGCTCTTGTTGAAGATCAAGCTATTCCTTGTTGTTTTCTCCTGGGTGCAAATTTCTTGTCTGCCGCCGGGATTGACCTGGATTTGTCCACTGACAGGGTCATGAAGGAGGGTGAGATTCTCGCTACTTTCTGGCAGAGTTGGAGGAACCCTCCAGTCATCAAGAACCGCTGGTAGTTGGAAATTTGCGTCCATGTTCATTTCTAGATGAAGTTAACCTTGAGGTTCTTCAAAAAAGTGATCGGGTGTTGAGACAACTTAAGTCCTATCTAGATAAGGGTGGTTTTGGGTATTGTCCTAAAGCTCTAGTGAGATATCGTCGTTATCTTAAAGATATCTACTTTGAGAATGGTCTTCTAGTTAAGTACGAGGAACCAGAAAGGTTTCCCCAAGTTCTAGTACCTTTTAATTTCCTGATTGAGCTGGCTATTACTATCCATCTAGAAATGGCACACATAGGCCGAAACAAGGTCTTAGATGTTTTATCTGGGGAAGTGTTTCATCCTCAGTTATATCAAGTTGTGCAAGAGGTGGTCACATCTTGTTCCCAGTGCCAGCTCAATAAGGCTTCCAGCCAGATCAGGGCTCCACCTACCCTGAAGATCGTGACCCAGGCACCATTTGAGCTGGTGGCTGTGGATCTAGTATTGTTCCCCAGGACACCTCGGGGAAATCTAGGATGTTTAATGGTGGTGGACCACTACTCCAAGTGGGTAGTGGCTGTTCCATTTTCCAACAAAACTTCCAGTACCATTGCCCGTCTGTTCGAGTTTCGAGTGTTGCCCACTCTTTTGCGCCGGCCTTGTCGGTTGTTAACTGATAATGGTCCAGAATTTAAGGGTCAGGAGTTCGAGCAGATGTTATCTCGATACGGGATCACTCACGTTTGCACGACCCCAAAACCATCCAGAGAGCAATGGTGCAGTTGAGAGGGTCAACCGTACCATTGGTGAGCTTCTACAGAATCTTGTTCAAGATTCTAGCTCGTGGGATTTGAATCTCCCAATGGCCATTATGACCTACAATGGTACGATTCATTCCGAGTTGACTATGTCTCCAGCCCAGTTCTTGTTATCATCCGCTCATCCAGATCCTATTCCAGTTTCTATTCCCACTCCAGTTCAAGAACAGTGGTATCCAGGGCATCCTGGTTTTTGTCCCTTTACCAAGGGGCAACTTGTCATTCGAAAGGTTGTTCCAAGAGGTAATCTAGTTTCTAACAAGTTTTTGCCCAAGTACTGTGGGCCGTTTCAAGTTGATCGAGCGGCAGAGAATGGTGTGACCTATGTCATTTCACCAGCTTATCCAGATCAGCAGCCACACTTATCCATGAGTCGAGTTCATCATTCTCAGTTGAGGAGCTGGAAGGAGGCTCCCGATTTCTTGAAGAATCATCCTAGTTATTCCAGGTTAGTTCAGGTTCCCTGGGCTAGCATGGAGGAGGAGAAGGAGAAGGATGAGAGTTTTCTAGGGTTTGAAACCCCAAGTGTTCCAGTTTGTCCCCCAGGCTTTTCTGGTTTGTGGGACAGTTCGTCAGAAGATGAGACCGATCTCTTTGATTCTAGTAGTGATTCGAGCGGGTTTCTAGGAGTTCCAGATCAGAATAGGGTTAAATCTAGACCATGGCTTGCTGATCTGAGTGAAAGTTCAAGTTCTTCAGATTCTTCTGAATGCACTTCAAGTTCTTTTGACCTTGACTTTTCTGGATTCCCGGATGAACTTGACTTTTCTGGATTCCCGGATGAGGTGCCATCCAAAGTGAATCCTCCAGGTATCCTGTCTAGCTCACCCAAACCTCTGACTAGGCCTCATTCTCAACAACAAAAATGTCACTTTGGAAAGGGTCAAGACTACCTTGGTAGTGATTCTGAGAAGGAAGCTGGTTCCCCAGTGGAGGAAATCAAGGATCTGTCCCCTATTCCTCATAGTGCTCCTTCAAGTGCTGTCTGTTAAGGTGTGATAGATCCTGAGGAATTTCCTGGGAGTCTAGATCCAGAAGGTGATGGTTCAATAGGTCCAAGACAGAGTTTTCCATGTCCCAAATGAACCTTAACCCACTAGTGATCCTCCAGAACTTTCTTCCTTGGTGGAAGCTCTGGAGAACACTTTAGAAAATGGGCAGGATGATGAGGAGCAGATTTACCAGCTGTTAGGCCAGCAATTAGTTCTCAAGAGTGGCAATTTAGCCCGGTAACTGGTTCAAGGACTCCCAATAGATTAAGCTTATCCTCAGTCAAAAATATCTGTTCAGAAACTAGGGCTTTATTACGAGCTAACAGTAAACTAGCTCATGAATGACTCCAGTCTGTTGGGAGGGGGTTGGGAGTA